>ML675625.1:20350489-20399751 GCA_007922155.1 Mesoclemmys tuberculata
TATTGGTCCCTTCTGACCTATGAGTCTATGAGTCTATGAGTCATTTGCATGCACAATTACTCTGGTTACATGCACAAGTAAATCTAATTCTCCATTTGTATGCTCAGCTTCCCAATCGGAAAAATTGTGATAAATATGTGCAAATTACAGGTGCATTTCTGTGTGCATTCTGAAATTGTATGCCTAAACTGTGTGAAAATCAAAACCTTTCTGGCTAACAGAAAAAGTAAGCTGACTTTGAAAGATAGATGGTAATATTCCTTGGATATATATTATTATTGATACAATGTCTAACAATTTAAGCATTTTACTTGTTATGAATAATTCATTAAGATGTACATGTATTTATTATTATTCATAATAATTATTATTATTCTATAATTCTATAATAGTTCTATAATTATTATCCTATAGTGCTGGAAAAGACAGGAAGGCAGTGATGCATCGGAGGTTGATATGATCAGCATCTGGTGAAAAAGACAATTAGCAGTAGGGTGTTTGGACAGACCAAAAGGGTTGATGTGAGGTGTGGGGAAGAACAGTGATTTAGAGGTCACAAGACAACAGATTGCAAAGATGTGATAAAGAAGGGTTTTGGCAGTGGTGATGGAGAGAATAGGATATATCTGTATTTAGGGAGATGAGGCAGCTACCAGTTCCCTTGCCATAATTCAAGCATTACTTTGTTGCTCAATCTGAACCCCAAATATTCAAAGTGGTGCTGTACCTATTTTTGAGCACACTTCAGCACACACCTGCCTTAGATGTGTAAAACCCATGATGTGTGCATACAACCCGAATTATGGCCACACATCAGAGGAGAGGATCATACATCTGGATTAGGATTTATATTTTGCAATTTGAGCCACCCAGAAAAGACAAAAATTGAAAGGTCACCAATGAATGATCTTCAGTACTGCAGCCAGAACATGCTGAGCCTAGCTGAATGAGGCCCATATGTGTGGCTGCACTGAAGCTTAAATAAAGTTTTGCTTTAATAGTCTGAATCTGAGCTATGTAGCAGACTTAAATCCAACAGCATCCTGCTTTTGTCTCCTCCCTCTTAGAGTTTAGGTGCATTATGATGTACGTTGCTATAAAGAAAGGAATTTTAGTGGTGTTTTAGTTTTGTTTTAGCTCAGATAAAGTCTCGGCTTTTCCAAGATGCTCTGAATAAAGCCTTCTTACAATTAATCTCCAAAGAGATACTTACAGTAGCTGTTCCTGTGCTTAGAAAAATAAGCCTTTTTTTCCAAGGGATAACTTAGTGTTCCTGAAAGTTACCAGTTTGTCACTCTGATACCTTTCACCTCACCTTTTAATGATAATACTTGGAAGTAGTTACAGTTTTTCAAAAGTTGGGCTAAAAAATTTTGCAAAATATTTTGTCAACCTCTTTGCCATTTTTCAACCAGCTCTACTAATGCTTCCTCCGTAGTCATAGCATGTCCTTGGACAAAGTAATGAGAGTAACAAAAATACTGCTGACATTCAGGGAACAGTGAAAACACTGCTGCAACTTTGTCTAGTTAGAAAGACAAGTGTCTAAGGCACAGCCCATAGCATGGCCTGCAGCTGAAAAAGCTGTTGCTCAAGGCATCAACTCTGACATGAATGGGACCTCCTGCAAAGTGAGAAGGTAGTTCAGTCTCCCTGGCTCATGCATTCCTTGGCTTCTCTTTCAACAGAGGTGCTGCTCAGGTTGGCATTAAGTGAGTTGTGAACACTTCTTGCTAAAAACTGTATCGAGACCTAACCAACTCACGTATGGCCTAATATTGCCATTCCTGATCATGCTAAAGAAGTAAATGCTTTACTCCATTTACACTTACTCTTTGAGTAGCCCCATCATGGAGCTGCTTGGTGTCCCCTTCTGGTTCCCTCTGTTTGACTCTTTGACCTTCACACCCTTTTCTGTTTTCTCATTAAATCATTTCTCATCAAAATCAATTGAGTCCTGGGTCCAGTGGCTCCTCCCATTAGGCTGGGAGAGGGTCCTTAAGCAGTGGACGGGCTTGCACCCACCCACTTCCCAGAATTCAAATAGTAGCACTCTCTGGTTGCCAACTAGTCTGACCCTGTCACGTGTTATTTCCTGTTTTGAGTAGCTCAATGCAGCATTTGGAAAATTTAAATTTAAAATTTAAGATTGTGCTACAAATCTAACTATATCTTTGAATTATTATTCTTTAGCTTTACCCCATGTGGCAAATGTGTTCTTCAGGCCCAAGGCTGAGAATGTTCTCAGTGCAGTATGGCTGAGAATTTACAAGTTGCAAGAAATGTCTGAATTTGTCAATAGGGCAAACGATACACAAGCTTCTCAGTAGTCTGGGTGTTGTAACCATCTCCAGTAAATCATACTTTGGAAATCATTTTCTAGTGGGAGTTACAATAAAAGTGAAAAGCATTTTTACAGCATTCAGGAAGCAATACATTGTTGGAGGGGATTTTTATTATTATTTCTGTGTTGTCAATCGTGTTCTGGGATATGTCATAAAAGGTTTGCAAAGTGAGAGTCTTTTGTAAATACTCAAATGCGATTGACTCCTTTCAGCTTAAATTCAGACAAAAAAAGAAATGCGGGGGGACGGAGAGGGGGGTGGCGTGTGTGTGTTAAATGTGTTTGCTAGCTCTGCTGATTCCTGTGGACATAGGCCAAGGACTGATAGTTATAAACCTGTAGACAAATGAAGCATATTTTTGGTGTTTGAGTATGCACAATCAATTATAGTCCTAGGCTCAAAGTGAAGGTTGATGGACTTCATGCAATGGATGCATTGTAAGACATTCACCTTTTGTTCATTTACAAACACTGCAGATATTTTGATGTTAGCAGTGTATCCAACACTCGCCTCTTGCCTGTAAAACACTGACACACACATGATTTTTTTAAAGCATTTTCTCCTTCAAACACAAAAGGCATTGTTTTATTTTCATATTGTTTCTCAATGAATTTTATATCACAGAACTATTATACAGTATCATAGCACAGGTAGAAATATATGTGGCCTCATTCTAGCTCTGGTATATGAAGTCGGAAGTAAAATGTACGAAGCTTTTTCTTTTATGCAAGCCACAGAATATGACATCTCTGAAGAAGCCAAAAGAACCGCAGATAAGAAATCTGTCTATGCATTGTATCTGCAAGGGGATGTTGCCTATATTTTAAAGGTTGCACCCAGTTTAATTGTCAGTTAGTGCTACCTGCTAACAGAAAGACATACCTTATCCGGGGATGCATATTGCTCCGGCTAAGTGAATCAAATGTGTGGAACTCTAGTCTACCTGTTTGTATCATGTATCGGCCATATGTTTACTTCTCATCACTGCTTTAGTGAGGGATTGGCTCAAGAATGTATAGATTGTTGGATCATTGTACATGTGGTCTAAAAGCGCATTAGAATTATGTGTATTGCCACAAGAGCTGGTCAAATTATTTATTGCAAATAATTATCTGTGTTAATTTGGGTATTTTTTCTTTTGAGATTTTTTTAAGTTGACCAACACAAAGTGCTGCATTAATGAGGTGTGCACTTCAAATTACAAAGGCCTGCATGCATTTTAGGAACCATTAGCAGCACTAATGTGACATAGACCAGTAAGACTTAGCAATTCCGGGGAGTGTTTCTTACAGGAACACTGACTTTTGGTTACCATGGAATGGAATGCAAAGTTATATTGTGGCCTAATGCAGGTAAAAGGATGGCATGTCGCCGCCCCTATAAAGCTGTGTTGTGGTAGCCATGTTGGTCCCAGGATAGTAAAGAGAGAAGCTGGGAGAGGTAATGTTAGTTTTACTGGACCAACTTCTGTTGGTGGCCAAGACTAGCTTTTGATCTTAAACAGAGCCCTTTCAGGTCTGGGAAATAGACTCAGTGTGTCACAGATAAATACAAGGTGGAACAGATTGTTTAGTTCCTTCCCTGTAACCCATTTCTACAAATAGCTGTTGACATCTGATTTCATTCATTCCTTAAGGTTTTTGTTTTATCTTTTTAATTCTGTGGATTCAGCTTCCTGTTCTGAGATGTGGGACCTCAGTAACAATGAGGCCGGTAGTGACTAGTTGTGCTCTGGTTAGATGATGATAACACACTGAACGTGAAGGGACATGGATTAGATGGAAAACAGAATGTAGAAGTTGTAATTTTTAAAACCATACTAAAATTTCAGAACCTGCACCTGTTTCTTGGACAGTCCTCCTTAACAGCATGTCTTGTGGAAAATAGGTCACAAATCACATGTTTCTGAAAGGCAGCTTATAAAGTGTCTTCATAACCCTCATCCTTCACCGTCTGCATTGTGTCATTTCAAAACTTTCTTTTTCATTCAAACAAACCATATTCTCAAATCATTGTAATAACACTTCCAAACACTTGAAAGCTTGTCACAGAGATTCTAAGTCCATTTGAAGAAGAGGATAAGAAGCTGCTATGCTTCGCACATCAGGATCGCTGTCTTAATACGTAATGAGTCTGTCTGTTCCTCAATAGTACAGTTCGAGGAGATTAGGAAACTCCTTCTTTTTGAAAAATGAGGGCATTAGCCCTTGGGGTGGAGAAAAGTGAAAATAAACTCATCCTCTAATATTTTGGTTAATGTGCATTGATTCAAAAGCAAGAAACCATTGAGAACTTCATTGTTGCTCCCCCTGTGGACCGGGGTGGTGCTGATCAAGGCTTTAAGAAGCTAGGCTTTTTCCTTCTTCAATGTAAAAGAAAGACAGACAGACAGACCTTGGTGTTACATAATGTCTTGGCCTCATTATGTCTAGGAGTTGACTAGACAATCCCAAACAGCCTAGATCTGATAAGCATGTGGGTATCTATTAGGTAAATAACAGTCTGATGGAATGAGGGAAAATAATAAGAATCATTGTAAAACAAGAGAAAATATTGTGATAAATAAAATCCCCCTAAAAATCTATTATGTAAATTGCCACATCTCTATTGTATCAAATGGAGTGGCATCAATTTACATCAGCTGAAGACTTGGCCCTACATCTTTGAAGACAAATTTTCCTTTGTAGTATGTAAAACAGATTGGACTTATAATGGTTGAGGTAAAGGAACCTGGAAAAATCTAGATGCATATAGCTCTTGTTTGAAAAGCCCTTCCAGAATTGCTTAAAATCCATTTATAAAACCAGTGTGCTAACTCATACTTATTTAGCCATGCTGTGAGTATTTTAATGCAGCATATGCCAGGGTGCAAAAGGAAAGCAGAGAGAATTTCAGGGCCAAACAAGTAGTTGACGAGTCCTAAAGTTGAAAAATTCATCCAAGGTGATCAAGAGTATTAAAATGAATGTTATGAGGCTGCTTGTGTATGTGCTGCAGTGTTCTTCATGAAATCACGCTCATCAAAGAACTAGACATGGACAGTCATAACAGGTTTAGTGCTTAGGTTTACAAGGTGAAAGCTGCAAGGGTGTTAATTTCATACTCTGGGACCATAAACCATTATTTCCACTGGAAATTTTTACTGGCTGGAGCATTAATTTGCAAAATCAAGTAGCTATTTCCTTCAAAAAAATCTCTTTTAATATCTCAAATGAATCCTTGTCAGCAGTTTAATCAACTTTTCTACATTGTAGCATATGGAAAACCACAATGTCCTTAAAATTATAGGGTTTTTTGTTTTTGTTTTTTGTGATTGAACATGCATTGAAAATATTTGACTATAAAGTTAAAGAAAACAAGGATAGAATGATACGTCTCCTAATCGCTGTGCCTGAGGTGTGCTTTTGGTTTGTGGTTTTGTTTTGGTTTTTTGGGTTTGTTTTTTGTTTGGTATGGATTTTGTTGTTGTTTTTTGTGTTTTTTGTTTTATGGGGTTTTTTTGTGGTTTTTTTTTTTTTTTTTTTGCTCAAGTTATCTCAGCACATCTGTATAGCTGAATAGTTATTGTGCAAAAAGCTATCATTATATGTAATTGAACATCAAACAACTATTTCATTAATGGACCCATTATCAGAGAGTACAGTGACATTAAAATACCTGCATGTGGTTACCATAGATACCTGACTTCAGTATCATACTTCACACAGGCACGCGCGCACACTGCATTCTGTTTCAAGCATTTTGTATAGCTGCTAATGTACTTTGATAGATATAATTACCCAAGGTATGCTAGACAATCTTTATTTGAATGCTTTGAATCAGATGAAAGTGTTGTAAATGCAAATGCTCAAGAAAATAACCTCATCTAATCCGAACAGGAGATGTTTTTACTAAAGAATTTAAAACTTGTCTGGTACATTGTGATTTACAGATCCGTGGAAGAAGCACACTTCTTTAAAACTTTTTACTAAAGCAAAGTTACAATAAAATGCTAACATACTACATGGTATATTACTTGTTCAGGAGCAGGTTAATATTCAAACTGCCTGGCTCAAGATTCTGGCATGCTGGGTGGGGAGCCCTCTTTCTATGATACCTATCCCTATTTTGTTTGCATGAGAGATGTGATGGCGGGCTGAAAGCATGTGCTCAGGTTTGGTTACAAAGAGACTTGATTTTCTTAAATAGACACACAGCACTGGCTGAGCAGTGCTGGGTAATGAACAGTAATGCCTACACTTATTAGGAGCATTCATGTAATATATGCTCAAAGCCCTTTACAATCAATCGCTAATTAATACTCACAGCCCCATGGAGTAGATATACGGGTGGGTCATATTATCACTATTTTCAATAGAGAAACTAAATCAGAGAGATTAAATAACATGCCTAGTATCACACAGCAAATCAGTGGTAGACTAGAAATAGTCTTCCGGCTCACAGACCTGTTCTTTAACAACTAGCCTACGCTGCCTATTGGAACATGAGATAAGAAATGAAAATAGTAAAATAGGACACTCCCAGAAAACAGTTACCTCACTCGCCTTTCTGTCTCAACCTCCACAATGAGACCCAGTATAAGACTAACAGGTAAAAGCCTTCACAAATGCATGTACTTGTCTCTGGCAAGAATCCAATTGCCACATTCTGCCATTGATTTGTATGCAGAATCCTCCATTGATTTAAGTAGGGAGATTTGCCTCTGGATCAATGCTAGGATAAAGACAACAGGATGATCATACAAGAAAACAGCTTTTTCTAAAGGATTTGAATTTTAAGGTGGCAGGATACTGTATGATCTTAACACAAATGATAAATAATAAAAGCCAAGGGAGACACTATTCATTAATAAAGTATATCACCATTTGCTTCCTGATGGGATTATTATTTACTTCTTATATGTGGGAACTGAAGGAAGTGAAACAGGGTTTAGAATCCCATTGTACCAGGCATTGTACAAATTAAACAAAGATAGTCCCTGTCCAGTATAATACGCAATACATGAAGGCTGCTGTACAATACACAATTTGCCAATTCACCCAGCAGAAAATTTATTGTACAATTTTGGTGTGGCCATTTCCATAGGGGTTCATTCGGAGAAATCAGTGCTCTCTCTACCTATATTTCCTTTGTGTCCTTTTCTCTATCTCCCATCAGATGCTGGGAGCCTGATTTCAGAGACGCTGAACTCCCATCGACTAAACTTGGATTTGTGGTTGCCCAGCATTTCTAAAAATCAGGCCATTGGTTTTCCTTTTTCTCTTTGAGATTTTGAATTTTTCATGAGTTGCTTTGCTTTTATAGTCTATGCATACATGGAAGTCATTATTAGATGATATTCCTGCAATGAAACTGTGTTTGGAGATAAATACAAATTGTAATTAGTGCAAAATATGGAAGGTTTTATTGAACCAGTTCTACTGCCACTTATATGTCTAGATACCCACTGATTTTGATGCAATTGCATGGGTGTACGAGACAGCAGAATTTGACCTCTGGCTGATGAATCAAACATCATAATCTAAATTGTTTATGACTGAATAGGTTTGTTGACTTAAATTCTCAGTTTCATTTGTTTGGACTTTATATTTTACTTATGTGGTAGTTCTGTTGACGATGCCTTTTTTTCTATATTTCTAAAAAATTACTCAAACTGTTGGGTCAGATTCTGAGCTCTGCACAACAGGAGAATGGAGAGTACAAAGGAGGCTTGACGCCATCTTTGCATTTCTCCAGTCCTGGGTTGACCTAGTCTGGTCCAGTGCTTCTAGGTAGAGCAGCCATATCATGTGGAGTGATATGAGCACTCCATTCCCATTGGAGTCAGCACCTTGTAGGATTAGCCCTTCCATGAATTGACCTCTGAAAAATCCTTCTCTGTAACTGAAAGCACAACTGTAAGAGCCTCAAAGATAGTTGAAAAAGCTGTTGTTCTGGATCAGTTGTAGGCAGTCTGCAAGGAACTAACTAATTATTCGCTGCTGAGACCATGGAGGGAAAGCACAACGAGAAACACTGAAATAATGTCAAAGCAAGTCATTTCTCTTGAGCACAGACTGTCAGTTATGATGAATTACGTGTGGTAGTTTTGTGAGATGGTCAGTGGCCTCCTAGGAATATAAATGATGCTACCAAGTTTGCCAAGGGGGAAAGTTCTCTTTGCTGTTCCACAGTGCAGGACTTAGTGACGTATTTTGCCATTGTTCCATGGGCAGAACTCTCACTTTGGTGGTGGTGATGGGGGTAGGAGGGTTTCCAGCTGAGGGACATGCAAGAAGGGCCAATGTGACAGATCAGAGATGAGAAGGTTGTCCATTTTTAAGGGAAATCAAACCCAGTTTCTTGGTAGTGAAAACCTACCATGGCACCTTGCTACTGTTCAGAACAACCTCTTGTCAGAAGAAAAACAAGATTTCAGAAATGACAAGCAACAATGTCTGACTTCAGGTCTCCCTGACGTGCACTTTAACCCCAAAGCTGTATGGCAAAGAGGCTCAACCCTTCAGCACACTCACTTTTACAGAAAATATAAAGAAACAGTGTCTGAACAGCTTTATTTTTTGTAAAGCACTGTGTTTAAAGGTAATTCTAACGTTTTCCCTGTGATGAATTCCTCTTCCACATTATGTGGCATTGCAGAAATACAGAAACCTGAAAAAGAAAAGAGATGCGAAATTACTTCAATTTAAAATGGGACTTTGACTCAGGTTTAAGTCAAGTAGCTTTCTTCCTACTACACTCCTGTACTCTTTTCTAAGTGCACAGTTTCACACAAAATTGAGTTCTCTTTGGATTAGTACATTTGAAAATTAAGTTGATCTATAACCAATTTTCTCCTCATTTAAACAGTGACCTGCAAGTGTTACTCTAGGGACCAAACAGGATCAGAGAAATGTGGTGTTCAAGTTGCTCACTGAAGCAGAACCACTCACAAATATGTGCATATGGTGCTAGATGCTTTAGGGATCAAACCAATGTTTATTTTCTTCTACATTGTTCCCATTTTGAAGTTACATATTCTCCTTATTAGAAATTAAACAAAAACACATTAATTAGATAATTTCAAAAAAATCCCTTCAAAATTTAATATAAAAACTTAAGAACGGCCATACAGGGTGAGACCAATGGTCCATCTAGTCCAGCATCCTGCTTTCCGACAGGCGCCAATGCCAGGTACATCAGAGGGAATGAACAGAACAGGTAATGATCAAGTGATCCATCCCGTCAGTCATTCCAGCCTCTGGGAAACAGCAATGTCTGCCTATCTTTACTAATAGCCATTGATATACATATCCCCCATGAATTTATCTAATTCTTTTTTGAACTCTGTTGTAATCTTGGCTTTCACAACATCCTCTGGCAAGGAGTTCCACAGGTTAACTGTGCATTATTTGAAGGAATACTTCCTCTTGTTCATTTTAAACCTTCTGCCTATTAATTTCATTGGGTGACCTGTTAGTTTTTGTGTAATGAGGAGTAAATAACACTTCCTTATTTACTTTCTCCACATCAGTCATGATTTTATAGACCTCTATCATATCCCCACTTAGTCTTCTCTTTTCCAAGGTGAAAAGTCCCAGTATTATTAATCACGCTTCATACAGAAGCTCTTCTATAGTCCTAATAATTTTAGTCACCCTTTTCTGTACCTTTTCCAATTCCAATATATCTTTTTTGCATATAGTATTCAAGATGTGGGTATACCATGGATTTATAAAGAGGCAATAGGATATTTTCTGTCTTATTATCTTTCCCTTTCCTAATGATTCCCAACATTCAGTTTCTATTTCAAGATTTAGCTCTCAACATCTAAAGCTTGAATACAGCGCTAGCACTGAATGCATCTGTTTGCATATGCTGGTGAGCTGCTTTAAAAGCAATTGGCAGTTCCCCACTTCAACATCAGATGAAACTGGGCATCAAACGTATCCTCCCTAAAGCTTTGAAATGATGGAATTAATTCTTCTCTCTAGAGTCAATGTTGAAATGCAGGATATATTTAGGGTAGCTAGCCAGATGCCATCCATGTATGAAAAAAAAGCAGTGAGATCCTCTAGAGAAACATTACATCTTCTATCTTATGGAAAACATTGGTACCCATCACTGTGGCTTCACATAAAAAAATAAAGGCTGTCAGAAACTTGTGTTTACAGCAAGTCAGTTTGTCTGTGATCATGTACATCAATGTCACTCATTTTGGAGTCAATTAATTCTTGAAACCCAGAAGAAGTTTAATGAAAGACACATTTGCACATTATTTTAACTCTTTCTGTGACTGTTTTTAAGTGTGACTGTCCTTTGAACATATTTTTCCAGCCCCACTTCATTTATCCTATGAAACACTGCAAAGGGCTGCACATATTGATTGAAATGATGATCTGATTGGTTTTAATGGCCTTCCTATTTCTTTTACTAGGTATGTCCACATTTACAAGCTGCTCAGTCAGTCTCTCTCCAAATCAACTCTAAAAAGGGGTTGCCTCAGTGGTGTTCAATTGGCATTAGTACCATATATAGCATGGATTCCTTGGATGGTTTACTGGGTATATCCACAGCAAGAAATTCATTGCTACTTGCTTCCTGAAGTTTTAATGGAAGCCCAAAAGAATAAGGTTAATGAAAATGTTTAGGATATCAAGTTCAACACCAGGGATCCTTACAAAAACACTTCACCCATGAAATAGGGGAACACAATACAATATGTTGCCATAGAAAAAGCCAACGTTTAGAAGAATTTCTCCCAGAGATTACCATGAAGTGCAAATGCTTAAGAAAGACTAAAACACATGTATGGGGAAATTACCCTGAAGCAAAGAAGGTGCCAGATTTTCAAAAGCGCCAATCAGAAACAACTATGTTTTGAACCCATATTTGAACATTCAGACTGCTATATTTTATGGTAAGTTAGAGTCTTGATAGCAAATCCATAGTTAAAAGTGGCATGTGGGCATCTGATTAAGAAACCCACATTTGAAAATTGGGTCCTTCTTTTGCCCTCATTTATGTACCATTTAATATGCAGAAGAATTACCATCTCTCCATCCAATCTCTCTCTAACTGAAATTTTGCCTGTTTCAGACACGGACCAGAATGTTACCTCTGGTCACATGATTAAAAATGAAGTCATTTCCCAAACAGAGTAACTTTCTTTTTGGAATAAAAATTCCTACCCTGCTTATACCGATTAGCTCTGAACAACTAAGTAATACTTCCCATCCAAATATCGAAAGTGAAAAAGTGAAGGATCAGTCAACATAATGGAAAGGAAACACAAGGAAAGGAATGCCTCTGTGCTGTGGATTAACTGTGGTATTGTGAGCAAACCAGTAACATTTCCACTGAAGAAGGTGTATTGAATTTTGGTTTACAAGGAAAAAAGGACAAAAGGTCAAATCCATGAGCTGCATTCCAGATTTGGTAAAAGTTTTTTGTTTCAGTGAGCACACCATTTTTTGCACATTCTTAGATGTTTTCACACACTCTGAGACCTCTAAAACTAATAGACTTTTTATTATTCTCTTATTGATTGTGATGGATAAATAAAAGCATTAATAAGGTTCCAGTTTGTTAGTGAAGGTCTACGGATCAATAATGGGATGATCGAAAGCCCGCTGAAGTCAAGAGGAGTCTTTCTACTTACTTCAATGGGATATGGATTAGTGCTCTGTAGCACTTCCATCTCTGTAACATTTTTGAGAGTTTTAAATATGTTCCTGTCTTGAATTAGAACAAAAGGTCAAAATCTCAATTTTTTTGTGACTTGAAAAACCGACAACTTTTTTGGTTCAGGTAAATCAAAGTGTTTCATTGATGTATCCTCCTTTAGTCTTATTAGCTTACATTTTGAAATAAAAAGTAGTTTTGCACTTGAAAAAATCAAATGCTTCATTTGGAAATACCATGTTTTGACAATTTTGAAAAAAAATTACAATTTTCAAATCGGGAGATTTGTCAAAAAAATCTCAACAAACAAACCCTGATTCACAAATAGTTTTGGTTTTGAAGACAGCATTTTTCAGTTAAAAAATGTTTTATTAAAAAATTCCTGAGTAGGATCAAACACACCTTAAAGAAGGCATCTTCAAGGTAATGTGTAAAATCTGAGCTGAAAAACCTAATGTGGTGGCCCTTTAATGGTAGAGAGGATAGATGACTGGAGTCATAGGGCCTGATTTTCCAATGCCTTGCACCTTGTGAAATCAATTAGAGCTCTACAAGGTTTGAATGCAAAACACTATTGTGACCTGTCCATGCCTATGGTAGACCATCTGAAAATGCCAAGGTCAGGGCAGGCTGCAAAAGGAGAGCAGATTCTCCCAGCATTGCTGGGTAACACTGAAGTTAGACTCCCCACCTAGCCACAAACTGTGCTTTTGATTCCCCACACTGGTTATTGAGAAGATGAACAAAAGATATGCAGCCCCCTTTACTGTATTTTAGTCTCCAGCTCCCAATCAGCCACTAGGTCCAGTAAAAAGATAAGTTATTACAACTCTATGCTCTTTACCAAAAACTTCTCTTGACCCAAAAGGGTCAACAATATTAACAGATCAATATGAGTTTGATTTTACCCAAAATACCACGCTGCCAGCCAATCCTTTAGTAACTAAAACTAACCATTTATTATAAAAGGAAAGAAACAAACACGGTGATAGGTGTTATATGATTAGAGCAATCAGATACATACGTATGATTTGAAAGTCCATATATATCAGGTTTTCAGTAAAATTATGGAATTTGCAGGCTTATATAGTCCCTCTGGTGTACATCCAGTATCTCGATGGGTCTTAGTCCTTTGTTTCACAGCTTCAGTTGCAGCGGAGTTGGTCCTGCGGTAGGAAGCAGGAATGAAGACTGAAGACAACGTCGACTGGAGCAGCTTCTTTTATGTCCCCTTGCCATGCTGCTTGTGGAAATTTACAGAAACATGATGAAGTCCAGGATTACCTGGGCAAGTCCTGGTGACTCATAAAGGTGTAGCCCTGGTTTCTCTTCCTGAGCTCATTGTACCTGTGAATTCCCCTAAGATTAGTGCTGTTGCCATCCTATCTGGGACGTCCTCCAGAAAGCCACTACAAGTTGAAATACAGATATATCAAACATTTCTATAACTTCCAATACAAATATGACACACACAAACAATATCATCATCCTTAGCAAACTATAACCTTTCTAACAATACCTGACATGGTCTCTCTCATATGAATTATTGTGATTTTGAAATATTGATGTTAAATAATCCAGAAAGCATCCCAGTTACCATTCTGATATTGTAGCATTTTACAGCCACTTCGCAAAGGTATCGATGACTCCGCAAGGGGTAAGGCAGTGGAGACTTGGGTCCATGATGTTAGTGGGACCTGGGAATGACACAAGTGTGTTGTAATTATGCTGGGCTAGAATCATGGAAATGTAGAGTTGGAAGGACCTCGTTAACTCATCAAGTCCAGCCCCCTGCACAGAGGCAGGGCTAGTAAAACAGACCACGCCTAACAGATGTTTGTCCAACCTGTTCTTAAAAACCTCCAGGGATAGGGATTCTTTCCACAACCTCATTTGGAAGCCTGTTCCAGAGATTAACAACCCTTACCATTAGAAAGCTTTTCTTAATATCTAACCTAAATCTCCCTTGGTGCAGATTAAATCCGTTACGTCTTGTCCTACATCTAGTGACGTGGAGAACAACTTATCACCATCCTCTTTGTAACAGCCTTTAACATAATTGGAGACCATATCAGGTCCCCCTTCAATCGTCTTTTCTCAGGAATAGCCATATCTAGTTGGGTTTTTTTTTAAACCTTTCCTTATAGGTCAGGTTTTTTAAACCTTTTATCATTTTTGTTGCTGTATTCTGGACTTTCTCCTGTTTGTCCACATATTTCCAAAAGTCTGGTGCCCTGAACTGGACACAGCTGAGGCCTTAGTGCCGAGTAGAAAAGAACAATTAATTCCCATGTCTTACATATAACAGCCCTCTTAATGCACCCCAGAACATCAGCCTTTTCCACAAATGCATCACATGGTTATTGCATATTTAATTTAAGATCAACTTTTTAAGGTCTTTTCCAGCAGTACTACCACCTAGCAAGCTATTCCCCATTTTGTAGTTGTACTTTTGATTTTTCCTTCCCAAGTGAAGACTTCACAATTGTCGTTCCTGAATTTCATTGTCAAGGTTGTTTTGATTCTAATTCTGTCCTCCCAAGTGCTTGTAGCCCCTCCCAGCTTGGTGTCAGCCACAGGTTTTATAAGCAAACTCTTCACTCCATGATCTCAAGTCATTAATCAAAATATTGAGCAGTACTATACCCAGGATTGACTCCACTAGGTATGTCTTTCACTTGACGGCAAACCACTGATAATTAATCTTTGAGTACTGTCTTCCAACCAGGTGTGCACCCACAATATAGTTATTTCATCTAGGCCATATTTCCCTAGTTTGCTTATAAGAATGTTATATGTGTCAAATGCCTCACTAAAACCATGAGCTATCATATTGTTGCTTCCCCGCATCCACTAGGCCAGTAACCCTGCCAAAGAAGCTGAGAAGGAAAAGAAAATATAAAACTATGATATATTAAAAATTTTTGGAATTAACAAGGGTGAAAAGTGTCTGAGAAGGGTTAGCTGTAATGTTAAAGCTAAAGATTTAAGCCTGGATGAGGAAGCTCACTAGGTTCCGAATAAGTCATCTCCTGCTTTTTGAAATACGAACAGTGATGCTTCCTGGTGCTTTGGTGGAAGAAAGGAACTGGAAAGAAGAGAGCAGACAATGAAATGATAGTAAGAAAGCAGGCCTACATATCAAGCAGCATTTCCAAATTTGGGAAACTTCTGTAACTAAGGTCAGGTGCCAAGGAAAGGAAGAAAAGGACTCAAAAGCCAAGAAATGTGAAAGATTTATTTCAGGGCTCAAACTGCGATCTCACTTTCCCTGCCATTTTTACGGTTTGGTTTGGTTTTTTTTAAATGTACAGAATTTTAAACTCCTGGTTTAGTAGGCCTGATGCTTCTTTTCTTTCACTCTCTTCTTAGAGTACTAATGTGCAGTACTGTAGAATCACCCAACACACATGCATCCAAAGGGAAAAATATCTTGGAAGATAATGATGTCTCCTTGGAAGCACTGAGGAATCTGGGTAGGGGCAGCACCTGAAAAGCAGGTGCCTGGGGAGGTACTTTACCGTTGCTAACAGTAGGGGAGTGTGCTGGTAAGTGGCTCTTGATACACCTTTAAAAAGGCCTAGCCAATGCTCTATCCAATGCAAGAGTGCCCAAGCTTGAGGAAGGGTAGTTCATGACCCTACTCTGTCCCCACTCAGCTCATGTAACACAATTAATAGCATGTCCCATCTGGAGCCACTAGCATTGGCAGAAATGGTAGCAACCCCTGTCTCTTGTGCTCTTAGGGTCCTGGCTGCCAAATCATGGCTTCTCCCTTTAGAACCATTCAGTGCTTATTTATTTGTGTGCACTAGGATTTACTTAGGAAATTGATTGCATTTTAATTAACAACGAGTACATAGGATTACACAGATCCCATAATAAACAATTTCTCAGGAAGGTTCATATTCTGGACTGCTGTGCACAGCCACAGTAAACAGGCTGTGTGCATAGGCATTCTTTAGAGATCTTTTTTAGAGATTGGAGGGCTCAGATCTTCAGCTGTGTTACTCCATCAAAGCCAGTAGAGTTCTGCTCATTTACATCAGCCCAGAATCTTGGCCAGGGAAGCGAAATTAGAAATTCTGTAACTTCTCCAACTGTTGAATGACGTTTAGAATAAGTTCCTTTTTATTCCCCACGTCCCCCACCCCCAAAAAATGTTGAAGTGAGTGAACAAATAAGTAAATAAACTGAAGTGCTTCCATCTTTCATACACTATCATAAAACCCTATGTTATACATTTGATTGATGACAGATGTTAGTTCCACCGTAGTTCAGGCCATTTTTTTGGGTACAGATGTGATTTAATAGATCATAAATCAATCACCACTTTTGGAATTTCAGCTAGCAGCTGTCCTCTTTAGAGATTGTCGTATAAACACTGTTAACCCACAAATTCTTTCTGAAGGAATGCCAGTTGTGTAAAAGAATGCCAATTGGCATGAATGTTACTTGAACGTTTGACTTATTAATAGATCTTTTTCTCCATGAAATAGATTTTTTTTTTAATAGAAAAGGCATGGGTGCATTAGACTCCTAGCCTGCAATATCTGCTTGCTTGCAAGTGATGTCATTAGCTAGAAAACAGATGCACTCACGAGCATCGGAAATCAATCACTGCTGTTGGCACTTTAATAAACAGGTGCTTTTTTAAACGGTTCGGAATAAACACATCTCTTTTGAAGAAAGATCACTAGGTTATAAACCTGTTGATTAGAAATAAAAGCCCCTTGAAATTATAACTCAATCAGAGTTTTAAAATTATTCAGTTTTAATAGTTACTTACAACAGAAGTTACTGTGAAGTTATTTACAACAGAAACACACCCACTGCCCCAGGGGATTTCTGTCATGTGGTCACAACTGTGGTATTTGCAGAACTGAAAGAGAGAGTCTCTCTCTCCCAAAACAAAATTTACTATAGGGCTGAATTGTGCCATTAAGGCAAAGGCTCACATTGGGCACCGCACAGAGTTTTGTTGTCCCAGTGGGATTTAGAAGGAATATATTTGAAGAAGACAAAATTCCTTCTTCAACTCCCTGATGCACAGTATAGGCGTGCATTTCCTCCCCCTTCTGCTTCCATGCAGAATTATACTCCATTCACAGGGCCTTTTTCTGAGCCTCGCTTGGCCATTATTTGGACCTTAATGGAGCAGCTGGAACTTACTGTAAGTGCACAAAAAGCTATAACCAAACATCAAATAGTGGTGCAAAAAATAATCCACCTCAGTTCTCGTACAGGACTCAGATTAGCTTCAACTCTACCTTGCTAAGTAGCTTATCAACCACAGAGATGTAAGAATAATTCAACAGCAAATGCTTCATATGGCTTAGTGACAAAAAAAAGAGAAATGTTACACTGTATCCAGCTGATGTTGGTAATCTGCTTGTTCTCACTTCTGCAGCTGATGGATATGCTGCTGCTTATCCTGTTCAAATGAAGGTGTTGCCTACACATGCTATGACTTCTGCTGCTGCTGCCTATGCAATGTTGCACAATCAGATCATAATGTAAGCCTTCTTATCGTATCAGTACAATGCTTTTGTTTAATTCCAAATGCTACTACAAAACGTTCAGTAAGCCTACATCATTCTTGTCATAGTACAGAGGAAGTGTCTGTAAAACACTATCCATGTGTGTAGAGTTAGCAGAATAAGAGATATCAGAAACTTCTTAGTTTGTAAGTTCTTTGAAGCAGGGTTAGGGTTTTTTTGGTTCTGTGTATGTACAGCATCTAGCACAATTGGGCCCTAGTACATCAAAACAATATGTAATAATAATTAATAATACAGAGGAATTCATGAAAGTCTTACTAGGTTCTTTGGAAACTTTATAACGTAAGCACCTGTACAGCACTGAATCCATAATGTGTTATACTGTGAAAAGTATCTACTCCCCTATACTTTCAAAAACTCTTTATTCACACTTTATATTAAGGATCTATTTTCAAAAGGCTTATAAAGGTTTAATAAATGACTAAAGTTTTCATAGATGGTTATTTAACTGAGTTAGTCCGATGGGTCAATAGGTTGCTTATAACCATCTATAACACTTTCTTCCCATGTTCTTACAACCATTTATAACAGATACCACTCATGTCTGTGACGTGTTTATAATATCCATTAATCATGTGTCCTTTTAATAGAATCTTAATGTAGAGTGTAACTATCTGTTTTAAATGTTGAAAAATTATTGTAAGGTCTCTGCCCCAAATTTTAAAAACTAGTACTTACAATTATTAGCCATTATTTAGGCAGTGAAATACAATTTCCTATTTTTCAGAAGTGCTAAGCATCCTCTGTTCTACTTCTGAATATCAGGTCAGTTCCGTCAGCATCTGAAAAATATTGGAGTGTTGTTGTTGTTTTTGTTTGTTTGGTTTTTTAACAATTAATCCATTCCAAAGCTCCATGGTTTAGCAAAAGAAAAAGTGCAACCTCATGAATATTATTCCCCCTCTCTTCAAATAAAAATTACTTCCTTCTTGTGTATTGTTGAAAATATCAAATATTAGCTGGTGATCTGTGTTGATGTCCTGCTGTTCTTTCATAAAATCACCACAACTTAGCATCAAATATTGGCAAAACTCTCAGGGCCGACTGCATATACCATCTACGTGAAAAGCAGCATTGTGTTGATGAGATGCATGTGATAATAATATTCAATCTTACTTGCTGTGCTGTTGTACAGCCACAAAACAAACTGTAACTAACGCTCATTGATTTCCATTCATCCAAATAAATGCTATTTTACAGTAAAAAAGCTACACTGAAACGATATTAAAGTTGCAAAGTCAAGCACTCAAAAGATAGGAAATGCCGAAATGAAATTTTCCTCTGTAACCTTAATTTACCCCTCTTGTGCATATGCATTATGATAGTCTTTAATTACATGATTGCTAATTAAAAAAAAAAAACCTGTAGAAACAATTTTGTCATGGAACCATATAGACTGCCAGCTTGAGTCATCAGAAGGCTTTGGCCCTTTAGATCCACAGCACAGTCTTCTACCACATGGGCTAACGGAGTAACAGGTAAATGTAGTAGGTTTTTACTCTCTGTGGATCTGGCAGCAGATGGGGATTAGTCTGAAATTTTGCGAGTAGATTTTGCAGTTTTTTGCTAACATCAGAGTAATCTAGAGAATCTGGACTCAGATTATGGTGGGGAGCATGAACTAGTGGTTATAGACCTTGCTATCTCTTCCCCTCTGCTCTTATTCCTATCCCTCCCCGCTCCCTCTCTGCGCTTACATACCACCACAGTCCCAGATACATATACATGTCCCTCTCTTCTTCTGTTCCTATTCTCACTAGGGTTGTTACTTGTCCAGGATTTTTTAGGGTCATCCCATTTTTGAGATAGCTATCCCAGGAAATCTGTAGGGGTGCTCATTCCTACCGCCAGATGCCTATTTTATGGGCTCAAGATCTTTCCAGATGTCCTCTGTTTTTGTATCTCAGAGGTGGCAATCTTAATTCCGATCTTGTTGTTCTCTCCCCTCTGTATTCCTCTCAAGTTGCTTCCTCCTCTTATTCATGGTGCCGGGTTTCATAAAGGAGAGCCTAGAGAGGACAAGAGGGAGAATCTCCATGCTTTCTCTTCCATAATCATCCTCTTCTCCCAGGCAGACAGTAGGAAAGTCCTGATCAGCCCATGAAGTGTTGGACAGGAGCATGAACAGATTCTAAAGAGAATTTAGGTGCCAAATACTAACAAGATTTTACTGACCATGGTGTGTGTGGGTGGGTGGGTTTTTTGGTTTTTTGTGTTTTTTGTTGAGACTTACACCTTGGCTAAATTTGGGCAGATTTTCATGTACTTTTTCCTAATTTGGTTCTTGGAAGGAGTTGAACCATGGTAGCTGAAATTAAAAATGGAGAAATGAATTAGCCTGGGACAGGCACTTATTATGGAAAATTTGAGCCCAAACGTTAAATTTTGTCAAAGTTATGAGTGGGGTCTTATAACATAAAGTGTTGAGCAACCTTAACTCTAGGTCAGGGGTCGGCAACCCGCGGCTCCAGAGCCACATGCGGCTCTTCAGCCGCGGTAAGGTATGTTTTGCGGCTCCGGACTATTTTTGCAAAATGGCTCTTTTGATAGTAAAGGTTGCCGACCCCTGCTCTAGGTAGTGCTGCCAGCTCTGCCTATAATGAGTTCCAGGTTGGGAAAAAGTATTGCTGCCCTTGGAATGGTTTTTGCATTGATTCCAATAAAGGGCAGCATTTTCAAAAAGCTGTCTCCCTTTTTGCAGGCATGGTTTGCTCATGCAACTGAGTTGTAGGCCCAAATCCAAGTGCTGACACCTTTAACTGTTTGGCTCTGAATGTAAATCATGTAGGTCTAAGCACAGGTATTCCTAATTGCACCCACAATTCATTTTGTGACTTTCGACTCTGCCCATTAAAAAACAGGCCAAGTCTTTTCTCATTGGAAAATGTGTCTACATAATGCATGCCCACCAACAGCAATTCCAGGCTCCAGGGCAGAATAGTTCCATCCTGCCTCCTCCACTCCAGGTCCCACATCCCCCCCACACTTTGTTCCCCTCCTCTCTTCCACATTACCCATTTTCTCAGGCGGCAAGTGACAATGAGAGGAGGGCAGAGTCGGGGTAAGGGAGAAGCGATGCAACGAGCAGTGGTGGAGGGGCAAGCAGGGGAGGAGAGAAGGAATGTGAGTGGCCAAGCCACCAACATGGAGACTGAGCAGGGAGCATGGGGAAGGAACGATGCAGCAGGGCCAGGCCAGGCAGGGTGAGGCCTGGGGTGAAGCAGAGGCGGAATGTGGGCATGGCCACTGGCGGAAGAGGCCTGGACCCTTTTAAATTGCCAGGCCCCTTTTCAGCCCCCCCTCCATTGGAAGGCCTGTCATAATAAAATCAATGATGTGCACATTAGCTCTTTCAAGATGATCCTGTGAGGTGAGGAGTGTCCACGATTTCCACTAACATCATGGACACCTATGGTCAATCAACACTACATCATATCACACTTTGGTTAATTATCATATATTTAACGATGTTAAGCCTAGCTCCACCTTCCCCACAGCAATGTTAGGAGCACTTTATTTTTCAAGTTCCACCGCTAGCAAGTGAAGAATGTTAATGGGTTGCTATGATTTATGTTCTTGCCAGTTGGGAGAGGTGTTGTCATTTTGGCTGACTGGCACATGCCTCGTTACTCTCCAAGAACTTGTCAGTATGCTTCAGAAATCCACTTGAAACTATAGTGTATAGTTTCTAGGTTTCATTAGCCGCACTACAAAAGAAGTCCATGTTCCATTTTTCGTGTCTAGTTGGACATTCAGACAAACAAAAAGAAGCTCTCCAGGAAATGAACAGTGTAGAGAGCGCGCACTGAATTCTGTTATTAGCACAGCTGTGCAATGTCATGAAAGGTATAATTCAGTGCTGTCTCCGATGAAAATAATTTCAAAGGGAACTTTCTCTTGCTGACTTCTTTGAATCGGCTTGTAAAAATCCGAACTCTGAATCTAAGCCTGTTCAGAAGAACAGCAGGTTAATGAACTAGCTTTTTACCTAAACGCTTGGCCCTGAACCCAGGTTCCCAGACAAATCAGCATAATGAGCTATTTTTAGTTTAGTCTTGACTTGGTATCTTAGGAAATTAAATTGTTTACTGTTATTTTGGATGGTATATCCTTGATGGATGAGTTCTACGTTGCATATTTAGTAAAAACATAAATTTAAATCACCGTTGTTTCTCCTGTTCTTCTCTTTTCTCTGAAATCAAAGAGCTCAAATTTTACATCCTGCTGCACAGGGTGCATATATTTGTTACACGCTGCAACTCAGCATCCGTACTAACCGGAATACGTGTTATGTTTGGTGGTGTTTGAAAAGAATTTTGTTGTGTATAGCTAACTCCTTATTCCAGAAAGGATGTGTATGGGAAATTTTGAGTGGACCAATATGAATATCCTATTGGTGTGGGAGCACTAGGTTTCTGCCAGTCAGTCTGAATAAAGCAGTGTACTTCCACCTCAGAACACATACGATTGACATGGAACTATGTGCTCTGGAGGATTGAGGAACAACACTCTTTTTACATGGTGAATTCACTTTTAGAATTCATTTTTATACACAGCTTTCTATGCTTGAGTAGCTCTAGGTACTCTTTGACATAACGAGTGAGATTTTGGTAGATCAGTGACCGCAGACAGCTGCAGTTGCAATTATGCATTTGGCAATCACTCACCTGCCACCTTGGACACTAGGTAATGTTGGCCAGATAGGGGTTATAATTAGAATTGTGCATAATACAATATTCATTCTTTCTCTGTCCACTTGTCCAGCTACATCATCATTCAGATTGCCTCCCTGTTTGCCTGTGAGCACTTTGAGTCCCCATTTGAGACTTTCTTCTAAAGAAGGGCCTGAAACAAGAAATCTGTGTTTCTATCCAAATGTCATGATTCTCCTCAGTCTCTCAATGAGTTGATCCAAACCTTGCACCTTATAGGAAGGTTCCGATCTGAGTTTGATTTTTGTGGCTGAACCTCCACTTTCCTTTTTATTCCATGTCAAATAGCGTTAAAGCTGGAGCGAGAGGGGGTGCAGAATGGGACCAGGGAAAAGCTGCATAACCCAGTGCTGATCTGTCACTGCACAGCTTTTCATGAAGTTCTCACAAGCCTGCAAGTCAAGGTAGGGAAAACCTTCTATCAGCTTCCCTTGGTCCAGATTCAGAACAAGGGACTGGGCGTTCAAATTTATTAGGTCTTCCCACTGATGCTGAATCCATAGTCAGTTCCTGATGGATAATAAGATATAACTTTAGGGTTTGCAGAAGATTTATTGACACTATTAGAGGCTGAGGAAGTTGAAACAGGGGCAAAACATATTTGATTTTTGTGTAAGTCTCCTGATTTTTAAGCTATCAACCTGAGAGGTTACTCTAGAAGTGCAGGAGGACTTGAAAAAGCACATAAAGATCAATGAGTAAGTTTCATCTTTACATGTGAAGCAGCTCTTTAATAAAACCCTAGGACTTCAGCTCATAGTGCATATGCCTACTCTGTATTCATAGTGGGTAGCACATAGGTAGGTGGCTAATGGATATCAAATATCAGTGGTTAGTGGGTAGCAAATACCAGCGACTCACCAATTCCTGCTCTTTTAGGTGACATCTTTTAGCTATTTGATTCATAGTTTGTTTGCTTTTCTTTTGTAAAACTTTCTAACACCTACATCAGATACTTAGTCCTGTACATTAGTACCACACAAACTAAGTAATCAATCCAAGTGGCATGTACTCTTCTGTATGTAAACAGAAACAAAGTTATGAAAACCAGGAATAGAATATTGCATTTTTTCACTACATTTTTATTTAATTTTTCTTTTCAATCACTCCTAAATTAAAACATTTTCATGCCAATGTTCCTCAACTTTGATTTATATTTCAATATACACTGAATACTGTAGGCCCCAGCACTGTGCTGTTGTACATTTATTGGGTTCAATTTTAATATTTTACACAATGAGTTTCATACAGAACTGGCAATATGCATAAAACTGAGTGAATACCCTGTTTTGTATGTGCAGCTCTTCATAAGCTAGGAAGCTAGGCATTCACTGCCCAGTTCGCATATGCAAACTGGATGAAACCATAATGATATAAATTATAAGGAAACATATTTCATATGAGCCAAGAAAAAAATAGCAGACATTTGGCTGAGAACTTCACATTTTAAATATAGCAGTTTCAGTAGCAAAAGCCAAAATCATGAAGTGTTCAGCAAGAACATAATTCTAAGCTCCTACCTGTAGTGTTGGATGTCTGTTGCAGTAGTAGAGGTAAGTTTTTACAATGAAGAAAGAATGAGGGTCAGAGGTGGAGCCAGTATGCAAACAAGCAACGTAATGCAAATGAATGTTATGCAAATTAGCTACACCTTTAGTAACGGGATTTGCATGATATGAAATGGCTTACCCAAGCAATAATCTTTGAGATCCTGGCTGTCTTGCAAAGTGGCCTGTTGTATTTTCTATCCATTCGGTAAAATCATGGGTCAAACCATGATAAACGAACATTAGGTCAGGGCATTTTAGAGAAATTAACTTTACAGTGATTACCCTGTAAATGTTTTTCATTTAGCATACACACTCTTGACAAATTCTGTAATATCTCTTTATAAAGAGGTTTCAATTCTTGAATTTTCATGGTTTAATTAGACTACATTCTATTCTTGCACATGTGCCTTCAGCTCCCAGAAGTTTCACAGAGAATCCTTTGAGTATGCATAAGACATAATTTGACCAAAATTCCAGCTCTGAACATCCCAAATTTTGGGGAAGCTCAGTTCCAGATTTGTATCCAAACTTTGTGTTTTGCCTCTGTGTACAACAATGTAAATCAAAATCCTGGATCAAAATATTCCACAAGAACTAGACCTGAAGTGCTCCAATAACCTTAATTTGCAACCTCCACTAGAGAGTTAGATGGTTAGATTTGTACTTGCATTTCAGTTTTCAAGTACCTAAAAGGTTATTACAAGGAGGAAGGAGAAAAATTGTTCTCTTTAACTTCTGAGGATAGGACATGAAGCAAAGGGCTTAAATTGCAGCAAGGGCGGTTTAAGTTGGACATTAGGAAAAACTTCATAATTGATGGGGTAGTTAAGCACTGGAATAAATCGACTAGGGAGGTTGTGGAATCTCTGTCACTGGAGATTTTTAAGATCAGGTTAGACAAACACCAGTCAGGAATGGTCTAGATAATGCTTCGTCCTGTTATACGTGCAGGGGACTGGACTAGATGACCTCTTGAGGTCCCTTCCTGTCCTACAATTCTATGATTCTGTAACTTCACTGCAGGCACAAAAGATGTTTTTTACGGGCACCAATTATGCCTACCAAAGAGAGGTAAGGCAGTGAAAAGTTATCCCTAAATTGTCTCTTTCTGAGTTTGTGTTGTTTATATGCAATATGAAGAATGATCTGTTCAGTCTCATCTATTTAGACTGAACTGGCTCTGTGATGGATGCTGCAGAATATCCATCCAGATATGGGCCCTCTTGGTCCTGGTACCTTCTAACAAAATGAGATAACATCTGCCAGAGAGAAAGAACTTCGAATCCTTTCAGGAGCTCAAATGAAGAGGACACAGGAGCCCAAGGAACTTATGGATTTTTAAAAAAGGGTCTTTACCTCTGTAGTTTCTCTTAAAATAAAATACCAAGATTCTGGCCCAAAACAGGTTGGATCTGGGTACCAAACAAGTATCTTCCATTGATTTCAGATCCACCACTGACTCTTCAATATTGAGCCTCTAAAATAGAGACCCATAAATGAATCAAGCCGTGTTTAAAATCAGTCTTTTGGTCTTAATATTCTTAAAGGATTTTTTTTTTAAAAGCCAGTCTATATATTTCCCACACTGAGTCAGGCTGACCTTTTTGGGTCAAGTCAAACCAGTCCACACCCACAATTCATGGTCCTGAATCAGAACCATTCTGCCACTCTGTAATTTGCCATGAGAGCAAAAACAATTATCAAGAGTATTCGTTTTATCATTAGGCAGTAAAACCCAACCCTCAAAATCAGAATAAGATCATTAGAACTTTGTCTTCGCTCATTCTTGACACATGAGGAAGTGACATGTTTGAGATCAAAGGCAAGCAGAACAATTTAAACTTAGTAGAGCATCTTTATTCAATCATTGTTATTTTCCATAAGACTGTCCAAAGTTTTAGTAACGTTTCATTTATTTTTCCTTTTGCTTTCCCCTCCACCCCACTTCAGTCAAACTTTCTGACTCTTCTAGCAACCCAGAATTGTGCCTTGTGAATCCAGTCTCACCACTGTGGAGATGCACAAACATTAAACAACCAGGTTTGATGGTTGAAAACAACTTCTTTCCCTACAAGAAGAACAAATTTGAGTTTTCACTGGAAATTCAAATATTGAATATTTAGGCTGAAAATTAAAATATTTAGATTCAGAAATGCTGCCATAGTGCCTCATCAGACTTGTAGTTCGAGTGTTTTATGCTCCCTTTCGCCTATCCAGGTCAGGTTCCATCATTGTTCTACATCTCCCATGATGCACTGCGGTCTCCCCTCTTAGAGAGTGGAGGTAGCGCATCATAGGAGTCTCTGAGCATGCACCAAGTAAGATGGTGGTCCCTCGGGGGGAGGGATGGGTTTGTAAGGTACTTGAACTAAAAGTCCCAAGAAGCACTGCACCAGCATTTCCAAATATACACTGCTAGCTGAAATATTTCTGGATTTGGACCTTCATTTTCTGCTGAAAAATGAATATTTCCCATGGAAAGCAAATGCTTGGGAAACAGTTTGAAAGGAAAATTCTTAAACAGTCCGCTCACTGCAAGCCTGTAATTGAGGATAGGTCTTGGTCAAAGGTTCTTGAGACTGGGCTTAGTTTTGAGTAATCCTGTGCTGGAGACATAGGCCACACAACCACATGGTGCCTTTGTGTAAATCTGAGTAGAATAGTTCAGTCTGATTATCCCCCATACCAGTCACATTAAGATGAATTTTCCAGGGTGCCTAAGGGAGCTCCTTGTAAAATTTACTTAACTCCCTTAGGCACCTTTGAAAATTCCTTCCTAAACTCTTAAGTCTTCCCAGGTGTTCTCTGAACAAGTCATATCAATGATTAAACTGACCCAGCTGATTATGAACATTATAGTAGACCTTCACACCTGCAGCTCATTTTCTTATATGAGTTGCTCATCAGAAACTCCAAAATGAATTTAATTACAAGTAACTTTTACTATTATTTTTCTATGATTAAGAGATTCCACATAAGAGATATCCCTGTTTCTTAATGAGGAATGAAGAGAGATGCTTAAGCTTAGAGAGAAGTTTAATTAAAAATGCTACCGGTAAATACATCTAAACAGCGGGTAGCGAAGTAATGAAATATTTCTAATCATCATTCGATTTTTCCCCCTTAGGTAACTTGGCTCATTGATTACTTAAAAACAGTCACGTCTGATATTCAATACTCCTGTACAATATAAATTTTAATTTACTCTGACACTCCAATAAAAGTATTGTGGAATGATTTATATTAATTGCTGTCTATACATGCAAATATTGGTAAGCTAATATCTATAAATAAATTAGATGCTCTGGTCCACATTCATTGATTTGTCAAAGTTTCACCTGCTTATGCAAAGTTTATATTTGCCCTTTCCAGGCAATTTTGTCATTTACTTCCTGTAAATTTGCACATATATCCATCTGAGCATGCAAAAACCCTCCACTGAGCATACAAGCCACTATTTATACTTAAATATTGGGAAAATGCACACGTCACTACCCAATTTGAGTGCACAAATGTGGATTCTGCACACACGAATCTGTCCATGTGCAAAATCTATGCGTGTAGTTCTATGAACCCACTGAATATTTAGTCCTGTTTCAGGAGGCAGGGGTAGAAGAAGGACCCGAGAGCTGAATGGGGTGGCAGAAAGGAGTATGGCATTTGAAGGAGCATAGAGGAACAGAATGGAGAGACAGAATTGAATAGAGCAAATCATTAAGTCCATAAGGGAGATTTTGTACTCATTTCTACCATGGACACTCTCTGAGATGGGTTCATTTTCTGAAGATGGATGTTATATTTTCTAATTTCCCCTTATGGCTTATTGGGCAAACCTGTCATATAAAGCAAAGAGTTGGGATATATGGAAATCATAAAGAAGGCACAGACAGCGCAATCAGGACATCCCTGAATTCCTGTAATCCTCAGTTAGGGAGTCCGGTAGCGATTTAATGTTGAAGAAATGAAAATAGTGGGTGGGATTCTATGCTGCCATTTCAGTTGGTGCAGTGCATAACTTGCAGCCCAGGGGGACCTGTAGCAAAGGTGGCTTTAAGCCATCTTTGTGTCTTTCTGTTTGTGGGTGCTGTTTGTGGGTGCTGTAATCCTGAGAGCTTCTCTGGGTTACAAAAGCCTTGTCTGGGCATCACATGGGCAGCTCTATTACCAAGAGGGAGCCTTTTGAAATGGGGACCACTACATCTGTTATGCCTGTAATTGTGCCCGTGATGTGGAATGGACAATCTGTGCTCTGTGTGCAGCTGAGATGATCAAATGAATATGTCTAACGCATTATTGAATGTATGTAATCAGTTTACCATTTGTAGTAAAAATGTAAATAGTTCAGTGTCCAATCCACAACAAATCCCCTTTGTTTAGGTGGGATTCGAATGTCAGATTTATGAAAATAATACACCTAGTGTATTGATAACACTAAAATGGTGGTTAGGGTAATAAACTCAGTACAGCAGTATCAGTCCAATAATTTGTTGGAGTGTTACGTCAAAGACAGTCAAATGGTAGGAGCTCCTGGTCAGGAATGAGTTTGGCACTAGATTTACTTCAAGTTTTAATCCAGTCTCTTTGAGGGAGGAGGGAGGATTTGAGATTTTGGAAATGGTTCACAAAGCTTTACAGTAAGACAATGAATACATTACTGTGTTTTACATTCAATTTCTTAATTAGTTATCTGTGCTAGCACAGAATTCCCGTTATCATTGCAATAAATCCATTTTGTATCAGTTGCCACAGGACTCTTCAGTTCTTGAAATGGTATATTTTCAGATGGACAGTTCTCTGTTGCAGGCACAATTTTCACCTTAAAACTTGTGGTTGCAAATGGAAGCTTGGACTCAGCCTGCCTGAAAATATGCCCCCTAAAAGTCGGTTTGCTTTCACTCATTTATTTATACAAGGCTTAAACCAAAGTCTACTGAAGCAAATTGAAAAACTTCCACTGATTACAATGGGCATTGAATCAGGCCCTTACAGAAACCATAGTGCTGAGACATTCTTTGTGACCAACCCATATCCTTCTATACATGAAGAATATTTCCGGTAATTGGTAAAGCATGGCTCATCCATGCTCTTTTAAAGCAAACTGCATCATTGGCTTCAGAATAGGAATTGATGGGTATGCTGAGGTCTAGAAATCTCATGCTTTATATTTTCTGATTGTTTTGTCAGCTGGAAAGTTATTTGGTTCTACCACGATCGTGGTATAATGTACAGCTTTTAATTATTTTTCATCCCCAAGTATATTTCACTCTCCTCAGGTGCCAGGCCCAGATCTAGGGGTGAGCAAAAGGTAAGGGCTGAGCAAGAATGGTTGCCCTGGATACCAACATGGTTTTGTGTGTTTTTTTTTATCCTACTCTCTGATTAGCCTGCTGGTTTTTTTGGTTGTTTGTTTGTTTGTTTTTTGCTTGGCCCCTCCACCTAAAACGTTTTCTGCCTTGGCAAGGAAAAAGACTTGGGCCACTCTTTCCAGCTGCTCTAAACTAACTTTAGTTACAGAACATTATAATATGACCAAATACACTAATTCCTCCTCCATGTTTGACATTTTTGCAGATATTGGTTATGTAAGAGAATTGGTGTGCATTTCATACCTCCAGCATGCTATCAGTGTATTCTTGAGTGTTTTGGCTGCTTTGGTACTTCATCTATGCAAGAGTTATTTTACAACAGGCAACTTTACTTCACCCTGAAACTTCTCTGTCAGCTCATTTGTCTGGTGGAATGACTTTTGTTAGCCAAGTCTCTCTGCAGTAGTTATTGGGTAATATTAATCTCCCCACTTTACATGCCATGCTGCTTACTCCTGTCTCTCTGTAAGAGACAATGTGCTTATTTGTAGGTGCATTTTACTGATTCATCGCCGGGTGCTAGAAATTCCCTTCTATACCAGAGCTTTGAGACTCCTTTCAAAATCACCCCTTTGGTGGGTTCCCCTGGCTTTTCAGAGGGGGGCTGTGTGTTGGTCTCAGAGGATGTTGTAGATAGGGTAGGGGGAATCCAGAGTTGTAAAGGAACCAAAAATTCCTAGGGTAGTGATGTTCTGTCTCATCTGTTTACTGTGCTGAGATTTGTGTTGTATCTTCAGTTTGGTCTTCATGTAAATATGCTATCCGCTTGTCTATTCAATGAGCCCGTTGTCTATAACGAAAGCATCTTTGCTATCGAGTTACATATGTTCAGGACATTATGCTGCTTCTGGCACATTATTTCAAGTTCATTTTGCCCTTAGTTCTCTGAAGAAAACTAAGTATGAAAGGTCACTACTTTCAGTGAGTGCATCACAATAATTTTGTGCTACTTTTTCTTGAAGGGAAAAGCTCCCCTCTCCTCCCCCCCCCCACATACCTGATGCATTTTTCTACAGCTTTAGAAAAGCTAATATACTAACTCATTTAACAATGATTCCTTTTTCTCTTTGAAATGAACGTCATGTTCTTAAAAGAGTTTTCATTTGACAGTGTTAACTGTTAACTAACATAGGGGTGCAGAAAAGGGGGAGGGGTTAAAAGTGCCAGCTTGTTAAATCAGAATGATCCTGTGTCCTGTTCTATGACAAGTCAAGTCAGTGGAAAGACTGTCACTGACTACAATGGGCATTGGATCATGCTCATTATGCGTGGCCTCATCTCAGCGTGCTGTGAGTTTATTAAATTCTTTCCAAACCGCAAAACATTGCATACAGATGATGGAGGGTGAGCAAATTTGAAAATTTAGATGTCTAAATGAGGGCTAAGTTCTTTGAAATTTCTGTCCCCATTTGTGGCTACTGAGCCCTTTTGAAAATCTGTCCTACTACGTGCAAAACTCAACATTTGAAATGAGGTTGAAAATTAAATGGGAGGCTTTAAAGCTGTCTCCCCTTTCTGAGCTTTATTCCATTGCCTTGCAGGTTTAAATCTTAAAAGAAGTCACTGTGCTATCAGAGACCACTCACTGAGTCTATGGTCAACCTTTTATATTCAATTTTAGCTGGCATTTGTATTTCCAGGAAATCCAAAGCTACTGGAGATGGGAATTTAAGCTCTTGAATAAACCAGGAAGAGAATAATGACTGAGGCTGAAATTTAGGGCGAAATGAGAACTCACATAGATAGGATGAGCAAGAAGTTCTGAGCTATTTGCTATTTTCTAGTAATTGAAACAAGTTCAGTATTGTGGATGTCATTATTATTGCAGACTTCTTCTAGTACATCATGTATAATAGATGAGGAGTGGAGACATCAGAATTTATATATTTTATTTTGTATTCCTATTCCACTCACTGATTTTATCCCAGCATTTCAGACGCTAAAGATGTCAGAATCTGTTAGCATGTTGTGTAATACGTACAAATTCCTTTCTATGTGATCAAGTCTGAAATAGGAGCTTTTATATATTTTATTCAACTATAGTGTTCTGAAATACTGAACAAATGGAGTCTTTGGAATAGCAGGAAGTAGTTTTAGAGGCATATAACTGTGCTGTTTATTATTGTAGCAAGAGACCAGCTATAAATGTGACAGCTAATCCTTGACATTTTCACTCTGACTCATCTGGAAATTAAATAACTGATGAGTATTTGGATTCACATCTGAAAAGCACCAACATTACTAAGTTCCCTCTGACCTATGCAAAGAACATGTTGGACATGTTTAAAATATAACTATTAAAGCACATATCTCTTAGTAGTGAGATGGGATTACACTATAAGAAACTGTCTAGGGTGTTTGTGCATCACTGCTGTTGATGCAGGAAATCAGAACTGTACAATGTGTCATAGGTCTTATACTACTAAAAGCTAAGGGAGATTCTGCTTGAATGGGAGTGCTAAAGATCTGTGATTTTGGGGTAGGATTTTTTGGATCTGGGTTCTATTTCAGTTGATGCCATAAAGTATTACAAAGGGTGAAATCCTGACTCCTCTGAAGTCACTGAGAGCTTAGCCTGTGGGGCCTGCAAGACTAGGGATTGGTTACAATCTTACATTGATATGGAATGAAGGGTAGAAAAATATATGTAACTGGCAAATGTGAGAGCACTTAGCAGTAATCAGTTTATTTTGCCACTTCAATTAACATTGGATGTGAGTTTGCCTGGGTAACGATTTCAGGATTGGGCCCCCCTTTTAAACATTGATTTTCAATGGATTAACCGAGTTTTTTAAAATGTCAACAATTAATCTAATTATTAATATGATTACCTGACTCTAGATACTGCTGTTAAAAACCAGAATTTTGAGCGAGATTGGGTTAAAAATTCAGTTAAAGTAATGTAATTATATAATTGTGAACAGAAATATTTATTTTAATATATTCTAACTAACATTTCTGTTAGTTTAGTTTAGTAGATCATCCAGACTTGTTTCTTGTCTTTAAAAGAAAAGAAGAAATGTCAACAGAAACCATTTTCTAAAAGAATATGTTCATCAGCAGTATATGCTCCACTGATGTCTTCATGCTGGGAATGATTTAGTTAAAGTAGAAAGCAAAAAATACCAATATACATACTTATGTGAAAAAATGAATCATTTTATCAATGTGTCAGTCTTTTTCCACAAAAGTTTATCTAACAGGATAATTGCCAAGGGACACTCACCCTCCGGCCATGAATGCAAGAGTTACATCTGGCTTGTTAGCACTGCATGCGCTACATCCAATGTTCCCTTGAACACACTTAGTTACAGCGACTTCCCCGGGTGAATTGTTCTGTTGCCTGATTGGCCACAGGGAAATAAATATAGATTTGTTTTTCTGTCAGTGTATCTGAATTTTCCTTTTTCTAATTTAAAATTAAGGGCCAGATCGTGGCTTGGATTTCCTGTCCACCCAAGGGAGCATGGGGAAATAATTACTCCCCTTACAATCCTGTGTCTTAGGTAGGTAGGTGCTGCACACCCACTCAATTTGTGTGAGGAGCAGGTAGGGGGAAGGGGCAAGAAATGGACTGGGACTTACCTCCCACCTGCCCCCATATACACCAGCTAGTGCAGCTGAGACAATGTGTCAAAGTAGGGAGGGAGTCCTCCTTGTAAAAGCCAGCAGTAAATTGCTGCTCCTCTCCCTCCAAAGTAAGGAGGTGGGGAGGAATTGTGATTTGGAAGTAAAGGGATCTCTGAGTCACTGTACCTCCTGGAATTAGTTTCGGTAGCACCACTTACTAAGGGTTGTGCATAAGGTTGCAGTTTAGCCCTAAGGAATCTATATCTTGACTCCTTTCAATATCCTACTCCCTACCTTGGGTGTCAGTTACTAACCTTCAGTTATTTATAGACCGTTATCTTATCCCCTCTTTGTCACTGCTTTTCCATAGTGTTCATACCCATTTCCTTTAGCTTGTCTTGCTAGGACATGCAAGGTATCAACTTTATCGTTCTCATGGCTCTTTCTCTAACCATCTCTAGTTTACCGATGCTCCTTCTACAATGAAGAGTCCTAACACAAAGATACTATGTCACCTTTGGGCTCAGTTTGTGTTAGTAAGAATTATCATCTCCAGTGCCTTACAGGTATTAGTCCCAAGGCTTCACGGAGATGACCAGCACTTCCTGTCGGGGCTGAATGCCCTCACCTCCCATTGAGTTTGTTGGGAGTTGAGGGTGCTCAGCACCTCAGAAGTGTAAGCCCCAAAATACCGTTTGCTTATTATGCCACAGATTTATATTCCCTATTCAGGTTTAATTTGCTGCTGACATTCCCATTCTCTCATTTTAACTTTCTGTTTCAAAGGATTTTCCCCTCATGCATAGTCTCTACATTAGAAAAATTAGGCCTAACTCTCATTGCATTGGCTTTTATCCACAGTTTAAAATTCTTACAACCCCTGTGTACTTCCACTCTATTATCTACCATGTTTAAAGTGGCTTCTAGTTAATATTCTATTTACAGCAGGTCAAATTATGCACTGCAGATGAATTCACTGCAGATTATACCGATTTGGCTGGGACACCACAGCGAATGAGACATTGCACAGAGAACTATGTCTGTAACTTTTATCAGCTGTTTAATTAACAGAACTGAGGGAGAAAGATTAATGGCTCTGGCCCACTAACACCAAAGCAGGAAAAGTCCTGTATGGTTCATCAACACACGATCATGAAGGCCAAGCCTAATGCTGAAAAGGAAGCAACTCTTAGCTCCCTCCTGCCAATTTAACCTAAAGATCAGGACGCAATCGGTCCTGCTCTCTTTCACCCTTTCCTCATACGAAGGATGGGAATTGAGATGATCATTTATTATTTATTTGCATTGTGGTGGGACCTATCAGTTACAGTCATGGACCAGGACCCCACTGTGCAAGACAATGCGCACACACACAACACAAAGAGAGAGCCCTTATCAGAAGAGTTTGCAATCTAAATATAAGACAAGAGACAATCGGTGGGTACAGAGAGAGACTGGGAAGCACAAGGAAACAGCAAGACAACATTGGCCAGCATAATAGGCAGTGGTCTTGGCACACTAGCTGCCTAATCAAAAACCATGACAATGTAGGCATCAAGGCAAAGGAGACTTTTTGAGATGGGATATCAAGGGGGATAATAAAGTAGCTTTGTGGATTTCACAAGGAGCTCCCCACAAGCATGGGGGGCATCATGGGAGAAAGCACAAAGATGTTTGTTTGAAAAATTGTCAAGTGGGCAGTGAAGACTAGCATCGTTGGCCCATTGGAGGACAACATCTCATTAAGAGATGATAGACAGCATGGGAGTCAGTCATGAGAGGCCTGAAAATGAAATGTAGTTTATGCTTGATGTGATGGAGAAAGGGGAGCCCAGGGACTGTTGACGCAGTCCAATCAATCAGAGAGAAAACAAGAAGAGATGAGAAATATGAAGGGAAAAAGAGATGGGAGTGCCTCTTTCTGCCACAAATACTGAAGCCCTATCCTCACCCTGCAATACTCGGCAGGCCCCATGGCTAGAAGTCACTTGGCTAGTGCTAGGAACTGCAGCAGAAATTCTTGTAAACCCAACGATGCACAGTGGACGCTTTCCATTCAGGTGGGGAATTTAGGTAAATTGAGGCTGACAGGGACAGCACTTCCCCATTGAATACTGCACAAGGTTGATTTGTGTTTGATGCTGCCTCCTCAGCCATCTTGACAGCCTCATCCTTCACCTGCCTTCTCCCGAGGTGCACAAAACCCAGTTATCATGGAGGTCCATTGTCAAGTTTTTGCAAAATTTGAGGAAGGGACACTTCCTCCCTTTTGTATTTATAGTGGGCTGACCCAAAACTCTGAGTTGGAATATCCCAGATTTACAAGTGTTTGACATCTGGATCTCAAACTTGCATCTTTGGCCCATCTCTAGTACATTTCTGACCTATTTTCATAAACTGGGACTCAAGGCTCTGTCTCACAGTGAAAATACAGCAATTATGCATACAAATTAGATATTTGCACATGCAAATAGTAAATAGTTAATATTCATTTGCACACAGATATGCCTGATTTGTGCATCCAGTTGTGGAGTTTGCATATGAAAACAGATGCATAGGAATGTGCATGGACACTGGCTTCAACGTAATAAAATAAGGTTCTCCATGTTTTGTAACTCTGTGTTGTCTGGATACGTCCTAGCTGGAACCCAAAAGCTGATACACAAGTTCCGGATTTCTGTTCTACAAAGCTAAAGATCACTGAATTGATAGTCTACCTGTAAGAAAATGATGGTTTGTGTAGCTGCTTTTCTTTTCATATTTCACTTCAAGTTTGTGGATAAAGAATAGAATGGGCCTTGAGTCAATGAATGCAGACTCTGGCTGGATTGGGCCGTTACCCAGCTATTCCAGCTAGTGTCATTAAATGAGACAATTGCAAAATTCAGTAATACACTAGGAAGTTTTTCTAGTTCTTTGCATTGCAGATGTACTCATCTGCACTTAAGTATAGTTCTGAAACATCATATTAACTGGGAGCGGTATCAGAACGCTCTCAGCAAATTATCCATAATATTAAATGCTAGCCCTATATTACAAAGCAGCATCTCTTCTAAACTCTTTTCCTACTTGTAGCATTAATGTGAATTGTAAGCAGAATTCCAGAGTCAATGGCTTGCATGCAATGGTGTTTATAGAATATTAGGCCCATCTCATAATTAAATGCTCTACCTGTTTTCTTGTGAACAATAAGTACATAAAAAGATGATAGAAAAAATGTCCTGAGCAAAATTGTTTGTACAAATATAGCAAAAAGATCACAGCATTATAAGTTAGCAGTGCTAAAAATGTCAGGTCTTTTGCTTTGTCCTTAGCCTGATAGTGTAAAGCCACAGTCAGCTATGGGCTTTTGAACATAACAGACTGTCTCTTCATGGCTTTTGAAGAGTGTGATGCTTGGACTCCCCGGTTAATGAAAGAAAGAATGCATTTCACTCAATACAAAGGTACTTCAAAAAGGGAAGGGATTTTTGTAATCAATTTAAAAGCTAGACCTAAAAGAGAATTAGATTTTTTCCTTATGCTTAATTAAGTCTAATGAAACAATGCAGACTTCTTCCTGTCACCTGTGGCGTGATTATGTTAAATATTTAATTCTTGTGAAGGATTAAACTGCACATCTAATCTATATCTAGCAATCTGTTACCTCTCTGGAGTATTTTTTTTTATTTAGTTCTGCTTTTGTATAATGAGTTCCATTTCAAAGGAAATTGTTAAATACGTCGGCAGGAAGGGTGACATCATGTTGTACCATTTGGGAAAGAGAATGCTGCTAACTAGGCGTGCAATGTGAAGGCTTCACTGCATCAGCAAGATGGTGCAGCATAGATGCTTCATTCTGCCTTACTGCAAGGATAAAATGAAACACAGCAAAGACACAAAATCCAGACTCTGTGTGTTTTAGGATCTTCAGTAGACTCTTTGTGCACAGCACAGCCAAATGATTAAGGACTTTGAAAATAAGAACACAAGGTTCACATTGAAAATATCCCTCGCAGCATGCACACATTTCAAGGTTGCACATTTCTTAGACTTGTTTTCCCAAGGCGCTGTCAACTGTGTAATAGAAAAATGTATTTGTACATCTCTTCCCCCACCACCTCACGCTGCTCTGAAACAGCACAATGCATTTCTACGTATCCAGTCACCTCTTGGGAAGAAATGACTTTAAAGGAAAGGCCAGGGACATGTTTATGGAAGTAAACCCTTTATATTATGGATGTTTTCAGCTGATCTTAATGATTTCCTCCTATAAGAGGTAACAGGAAAAAACTATATTTAAAATATTTATTACAAAATGGATTAAATATAGTATTAGCCATCCTATTAAAAAAACTGTGAAAATAGGTCACTGGGGCTTTATTTGCATTAGCCCGTTATTTGCATCTAAGGACAAAAGACAAATTCACATAATTATTTTCCAACTGGATGGGTCTGCGTGTGTGTAATCATTTTTTCATAGTATATAAAGCCCTTTCTCAATAGACCATAGCAGTAATAGCTATTTCTTATTTACAACTTGGGAAGAAGATCCAGCAACTAGATTTTATTATGCAGAATGAACTTTTTAAAATTAAATTAGCAGGACTAATGTTGTGGCTCATAATAAACAAATTAGTTCTGAGGCTCATGGAGGAGATGGTAACAACTGTTTTAGATTTCATAACATCTCTCCTAAAAAGATTTCAGGCAAAGATTTACTGTTGTAGGTTAGTTAAGCAAACATCTGCTATATGAAAATCTGCATCCTCGTAAGGCAACGGTGCTAAGGTAACCCCAAAAGAGGCAGCTGAAAAAGAGGAAAGAAGCTCCCAGTTCAAATAGAAAGTCCAGTCAAGTAAACAGGAGCTTTTCTTTTGCTACAATTTAAGTAGTTTCAACAGTAGTAGCAATGTGATCTGCAGTTAAGCCCACATGTTTTGATCTACAAAAAGAGTATAACATTCCGAGAGGGCTTTATTAAATGGAGCTCAGTACGGTAACTTCAGTCAAACAATAACACTTAAACAAATGAACAACCTACTGACATGCTGCTGGAAGGTGGGGGGGTTTACTAGAATAATGTCTTCCTGGCACCTGTTGAGAGGCTAGATCATGTATATTCAACAGCCTAACTGGCTTTTCAGAAGTAACTTTGCACTTATGTAAAATTAATAGGGTATTCATTATAAAATCCATGCAGCATCTTATTAAATGTGCTCTGTCATTGAAAGTAGAAGGTGGAGGCTTTTTAAGCTGGAGTTTTGTTGCCCTCTAGTGAATGAGGTCAGCATTATGCATGTGAAATTATTTTGATCACTGCATAATTAATGTGTGATGAATTGATACAAAAATGCCATCAAATTGTGTCCCATTCCAGTGTGAATTAGTTAACACATAGAAACCCTTTTTAATTTTTTCTTGCTTTTTTTCCCCCTCTTTAGTGAAAATGAACAATTGTCTGGCTATCATGATAAGGCAAGCTAGCCAAAGACAAGGAGTAAATCAACACAACAGATCTGCAGCACAGGAGCTTTAATACATTGGTATGTACTTAATATGCCTCCTGAAAAGAATGTCTAATTATATTGTCATGGTACAAAATGCATTTTCAATTGTGATAAATTATGCCATCATTTACTTTCAGGGAGCATACCGAGATTTATGAAAGATTTACTGCAAAATTATCATACCAGGATTAAAAAAAAAAAAAAAAAAGCGTCAAATGTAGTCATGGGCACCAGGCAAAAAATAACACAATAGTTTAAAAAAAAAAAAAAAAAGGAAGAAGGGGGGTGGGGGAGAGTGTTGGAAAATATTACACAGGATGAAAATGTGCAGCCTTGGGGTCAAATTCAGCTTCACACAACCTCCTGTGCGTGATGTTGCTACTGTGCTTGGAAAAGGATGGCTGTCCTGTCCCAGCCCTGGCTGTTGTGAAAACCCATTGGGCCTAAAGTTCTCCACTGCCATGCACCTGGTGCTTTCATGTACATCTGAGTGAGAAATTGGTATTACTATGCTTCTAAATCATAGAAGTAGCATTTTAAACTTGCTTCACACAGACGTAAATGACAATACAAGGTTCAAGGCAGTTGAGAAGTAGGCCTTGAAGAGGTCTCTCTGTAGGACTGTGGTGGGTACTTAGGACTGAGAGGCATTGCTGTGGGTCTGCCACCAAGTCATGGTCAACCATTTTGTAATATATCTATTCTCTTTGACCTGATAATGGCTGGCTACCCACAGCCCCTTAGATGGAATATTTCTACTCTGTTCATAGGCTGCCCACATCCGGAACATGGGCACACATTAATGCTGATAGTATTTCACATAATACACTTGTTCTTTTATTTGGTTGGCTTGGGTATAAACTATGATTCCAGAGGTCTGATAGAATTTTGACCCATAGTTCTCATTTCTGCCAAGACTTTTTCATTGTAAAAGTAATCTTCAAGGCTTAACCATCTTTTATGGTTGTCAATCAAAGCCGCCGTTTGCATAGCTTGAGATCACATAATGGCTTTTTTTGTAATTGTGAAGCATGTGCTGCCATTATGGGTCCAATCCTGTGCCATAATGGGCCCTATCCTTCAATCATTCCTGCAGCATTTTCGCCTTAGGAACGTGAAGCACACTGAGTATATACTGCTTTGTGGTGCTGTGGCATAAATAGTCCTGAAAGTAATCAAATAAAACTCTTCACTTCACAATATCATATAGATGTGCTCTAAAGCATATTCCCAAATGCGCAGGAAAATCCACACTTCCTCTTTCCCTACCAGAGGGAGCTCTGTGTGACTGATCAAAGCCCATTGAAGTCAATGGGACTTTTTCCATTGACTTCAATAGGCTTTGGGTCAAGCCCTATATTCCTGGGCAAAGCAACATTAATCTCTCTGTACGGTTAGAGAATACAGTACTTAAGCTATCACTATTAAGGACAAAGACAGTCCAGAGTGGTTTGAGACTTGGACAGCTAGAAGGGTCAATCATGGCTTGGGATATGGAGCACAAAATGACAGCAAAGTCCTTTATTGAATAGGTTGGGGGATAAACAGAAATGCAGGAAAAAATGAGATAACTGAAAAGAAGCAGTGTTCACTATGCACAATAAGAAACACAGAAAAAATGAATATTCTCCATATAGAACAGAAACAAGCTAAAGGGGAACGTGTTTCAAGCCAATGAGAGCGTGTTACAAATAGTAAACCAACTTCTGAATATTCCATATGGGCCAGACTCTTCTCTCAGATACATTGATGCCTGTGGGAAGGGTTGCCACTGAATCCAGTGGGGTTACTCAAGATTTACATGTGCACAGGTAAGGATAGAATTTTGTCCATAGGCTTCATTTAACATTACAACTCAGACAGATTTTGGCAAGTATATGATTATAGATATATGATTGTAGATAGATATCTAAAATAATGGACAGCGTTCTTCTCATGAATGCATGTGCATGCACTTGCACATAATATAACAACTGTTTTATTGGTTTCTATATTGGTTTCACTGAGGTTCTATAGTTCTCTGAGAGGAAGGATGACAGAGGGTATGGTGGGAAACTTGATTCCAGTGGAAGGACCCCGGGGAACAGGGTACTATTCAACATAAGAATGGTATAAATAGTTCTGGATAAGTAACAATCCATTCACCAAAGAGACTTCTCACCTACATCCTCCCAAAACTAAAATACAAATGTACCCTGCAAGCATGTGAGACAGTTGTTACATGTGCCAGGGCTAACTCAAACAACCGAGACTTGTTCTGTCTACCTTTTAATAAAAAGTTGCCTTCATTGTCTGCTGCACCATTGGGAGAATTCCAGCAATGCCGCAGTGGTCCCATTCTAATTTCCCACCTATTTGGTGGTTTTTATTTGCTCAGCTATTCATTGTAACAGCATTTCCACTGGTGCCACACAATAATAGCATTTATTATGATATATTGTATACAGTGTAGAGCCAATAATGTTGGGACATGAATTTGTTTTACAGGACCTATGATCTAAAGCTAGAAAAGAGAAATAAAATGTTAGATCTACTATTGACTTAATGAAATGTTAAAGTATAGGGCAGATCCTGATCTTAGTTACACCAATGTAAATGTGGAGTAACTCCATTGACTTCAGTGGAATTCCTTGAAATGAAGACAATTCTGAAATCAGAATACGGCACATTTTTATTTATAGGTAGGCTTCTACTTCTTGTGATTTAACTTTGGCGGGCCTGATTCGGTCACTTATGTAATCTCTTACTCCTCTAATAGCCCCATATGAGCTAAAGGAACTGCTCACAGATGAAGGTACTGCTTGTTATGGAAGTGGAGCTGCTCTGTAAAAACTTATCCGAACTCTTTGTTGACCTGTTAACTGTGATGTTTACTATATGAATGTATTATTTTAGTTTAAGAGGGGGTTATGAGGAAAAAAACAAGTAGGAAGGGAAAAGAGAGTCTCAAGATAAGCAGACCATCAGCAAACAAACACTTTAGGGCTATTAAGTGACAACGGCAAAGGACCCTGACTTGATCTCCTGCTGACCCTATAGGTCTGGTTTTGTCCAGAAAGGCCAAGGCCCTGTAACACAGAAGAAACAAAGACTATTTCAGCTTTAAAAGGCACAGTATCTCAAGAGAAAAGTGGTAGTTGCTGGGGAGAATCAATGTGAACACAGCACCCACTGACGGGTGTCTGAAGAAGCTTGGCCTACCTAAGTTACCAATGGGATGGTAAGCCTTTCGGGAAGATTGGTGCTTAATTTTTAATGAAAGAGGTGCCAGGGCTCAAGCAATTTTCTTACTTTCATACCTGACGTGGCAAGCTCAGAGGCGCTGGGGCTATGAACTGCCAAGCCCAGAGGTGCTGAGGGTGAGCCCCGGTAAGCCCTGGAACCAATTAAGCACTGGGGAAGATAGACATGCATGTAGACTCCTGTTGTTTTTAAATTCTTTCTTCTCTAAACGCTTTGTTCTTACTGTTAAAATAACCAGTACTTTGCTTTAAGAAGGTTTCTGATCAATGTATACCAATGGTCACCGACTCCTAAAGGGAAGAAGCAGAGGTACCTGAAATCATTTGGATCTGCTGGGCAAGAACAATCAATACACAGGGATCTGAAGCCCAGGGCTCAGCCTAAGACTGGGAGAATTGCACAATTCCACCCCAGGATAGATCAAGATCTGAGCTTAGACCCCGAAGGGGGTGCATTCAGAAAGGTGCAGCCAGCCCTATAGCTGTGACACTACTCATGGGTAAAGCTATTAGAAGCAGGGCATAAAATAGCAGACTAGAGTCAAGCGAAATGCAATTCTTAGTGCTCCCCAAGCCATTCTTAAAATGCAGCTGAATCCTGGATTGCTGTATTTTCTTGGACAGAAGCTGCTGCTTTTGTGCAATGTTATCTATGTACTACAGTGTATCTTGCCTATGTGTGACCCACTTTCCTCAGTCTGCCCTTGATCTCATGGTATGCATGGGGGAGAGGATTACTTATTTCTCCATGTCCCCTTGCTCCTGCCCCATGACAGCCAGGGGCAGCTATTTACCACCAATTGATATCCACTAAGCTATTATTGCAAGCCTTGAAGAGCTGGCTGGAAAAAGAAGCCCAGGTATTCTGTGTTCAGATTTCTAATGCTAACGCAGGCATACAATTTTTACACTGCTGCATTTTTAAGGCTCTAAGATAATGTTAAAAATACGCCTCTGCTGGCTTCAGGATGGACTAATCCACATCATGATTATCTCATGGGAAATAGTTCAGCGTCTTCACCTGGTTTTTGAAGCATCAGCAGAACCCGGGTGCTCAGATCCCAGCCAGCTAGTAATGTTTATCATGCATGTTCATGTTCTTCAGCTGATTGAAGCCACTTCCCACTGCACTGTTTCAAAGCATGTTTTGAAAATTAGATTGTTAGAATGCTGATGTGGGCCCACTGCCAAGATCCCACATTTGAGCATGGGTCAGCTCATCAAATGATGCTGGCTGAAGTTTTAATACTAGTCTAGAGAATGTATAAAACCAACATTTTTGATGATAACAGTGTTATTACAGTTCCTGTTTTGAAGCATAAAAACATAATGATCATTACTGACCTTGTTTGAAATGTACAACATACTATCATAACCTAGGGTACCTAACAATAACTTGCCTATCAACCTACCCCATCCTAGCAGCTGCAAGACTTTTATTTGCAATCTAAGGTGCTTTGGAGAACTATTCTGTTTAAGCAAACTGCACAAATGCCCAATTTTCAAACATGTTTAACCTCAAATCTGTTTTCCTGACATCATTATTATTTATTGCTTAAATACAATGTTCTCAGAATGATTTTTCCCTGAAGTTAGTGAAATGTGTTCTTGGCCTTCACTTCACCTTAACAAAGTATTGTATCTCAGTACACTACAGAAATGGGAATATTTTCTTCACGTTTACACAATGGATTTGTCCCATTATATTTTTTTCTCCCCATGGTGAAAATTTTATAAATTTTACTGGCCATCTGGCTGAGTTAATACACCCTCTGAAAATTAATCTGAATGAAGAATAAAACTTTTCCATTTGTAACTTTTACCCTGTTTATGATATTTGATATATTCCTTTTATTTAGAATGAAGAAGTATTGCAAAGATAGGTTAAAGGATTTTCTAGGTAAAGGGCAGTTTTTAAGGGCTCCCACTTTTGTTGTCATCATTACTGGCATGCAAATGCAAAAATAAACACACCTACAGTAACTTTTGGCTTCCTCCAGTTTCTGTTCATTAAATACCCTGCCAATTTTTGCTTTGTTCTCATCCCATGCTGCATTAGTTAATAAGTCTGTATGTTGTTTAGGCATGTGGGCAGTTAGGGTACTGTCTCATCTTCTATTATTTCTTTGTCTTGAATCTGATCATTAGATGGCCTCCCATTACTTTTTCCTCTTCAAAATGGAGACTTCATTTCCTCCCCCTATAATATGCAAATAAAGACACATAAAAATTGAAACCCATTGATAAAACTGACTGACTGCTAATGGAAAGATGTTTTCAATTTTGCAATTTTTTCCCCTGCACTCAGCAGTCCATAATAAATGACTGAACCAAAATTGAGGATTCCAAATCAGTGGGAACATGGAAATTAATTATCTCAGGCAGTCAGTGCATCACAGCATTAAGAGCATCTGTATGTTATTAGATAATAGCAAGTCTGTGACTGCGATATTAGAACAGATTGTTACCTTGTGTATTTTTTTAAATATTTCTGGACAATCACTGCCAAGAAACATAAAGTAATACTGAATGCTCCCACATTCACTAATCTTCACATTCAAAAAGTGTAGTTTATCATGAATTGTCCTTTTCTTGCTATCTAATATGCACATTATGAGAACAAATTAACCCAAAAATGATTGATTATTGATTAATCTCAAAGTCCAGAAGGAGGGAGATAAAACAATTGTGGTCAGAAGAACCGGCCTCATTTACAAAGCATATGAATTATGAATCCATTTGAAAAGTGCATGTTTTTGTTGCTGAATGGACCTAGAAAGAAGATATTACAAACCAGAGAGACATTTTTTGTGTCCTTTCAAATCATTTTAATTGCAATGAATCATGAGCATCGGAGCATGTCTTTGTATGTTCTTGTGACACCTGTATAGCAATGGCTTTCAAAGCTGGCCCCTTCTCAGATCCCTAAAAAAAACCCACCACCATCTCATTGTCAATATGAAGATTTTTGAAGATGCACCTTGCATAGAAAGTTAGGTGAGCTAAAAAGGGTTTTCCATCTCTGACTTCTGTGATTTAAGGATAAATGGTCAGAATGGTTGGAGGAGCTGATGTTGCTAAGTTCATTCAAATATCAAGGGCCTGATTAATTACTATGTTAGTCCAATTGCATATCAGTATAGCAACTGTGAAATTACCCCAGAGTAAAATGGAAATAACACAATGGTGTATCGAACGGAGACTGATACACCAGAATGAAACTGGGCTATTACAGTCCTGACCCTCCTCTTACACTGGCATATGTAAGTCAGGAGTAACTCCATTGAAGTTGAGTGTAAAACTGGTTTGCGTCAGAGGGGATTCAGGCCCAACATGTGGTATTGAAAAAATTGAAGCCCAAAACCTGGATTTGAATTATGGTTACGAGGTTTCTGGGACAAATTCCGCTCCCACCTGAATTAATGTGAGTTGTTCTGGTGTCATGTCACTGTAGTTTAAGGACACAATTTGGCCTAGCAATTTGCTTTCAGACTACATAATGAAAAATTCTCAGAGAAGCACTTTACTGGAAGTTTAGAAATATTTCTGATAAAACTCCTCTCAGCCTCATCAGAATTACTGTGCCATTCCATATAATTATAGAAGATTTAGGAGAGCTTTTGCATTAGTTGGAAGCTTGAGAAAAAATCCTCTTCACTACCAGATTTTCTAGAAACCAAGATTTTTCTTCCCATTTTAATGTGGTCAGGGCACCAAACTTGAAGGAAGGACACCTGGGTTCTATTTCTGGGTCTCCCACCAACTTACTTTGCAACCTTGGATAGTGCCCTTGTTTCTCTGTGCCTCTATTTCTCCTCCCACACTTTGTCTGCCTACCCTACTTAGACTGTGTGTAATTTGCTGCAGGACTGTCTTTTACTATGTGTTTCTTAGAGCTTCTCTTTCACTGAGATGTGGAGGAATTTTCTCCCCCCAAAATCTCCATTTCCACAGACAATGGTTTTCACTTAAAAAAAAAACCCTGAAAACCAAAAAACATCTAATTTTGTAATGTCAAAACCAGAAACATTTTCATTGCTAAACACTAAAAAAAATTGATGGTTTTTTTAATGAAAACCTCAGATTTTTGAAGAGGAAAAAGATCAGTCCTTTACTAGCTCTAGTGTTTGTACAGTTCCTTGCCCGATAGGTTTCCGATCTCTAGACACTAAAGTAGTACAGATAAATAATAATAGATTATTGTGCCATCTCTTAAAATTGCTACGGTTTACTTCATTAAACTCCATGAGAAATTTTCCATGAAGGTTCATATTTAGCTCTTTCTCCTTTTGCAATATTTTTCAGCCCTCTTGTGCCAAATTATTTCTCTTTCTTATCTGGGATTCAGCGGATTCTTTGCATATCATTTACACTCGTTTTTTTAATTATTATAATAAATCTAGGGCAAAAAATTGCTCCCAGGTACATGGATGAAAATCCAGAATAAGTCTACTGAAATCATTGATCTTACTTCAGTTATAACCGTCTGTAACTGAGATCTGAATCTAGTTTTAATGTAACATTTGACTAAATTCTAGAACTGATCAGACATTTTCCAATGGAAAAAACATTCTTCTGTTAAAAAATGCAGAATCATCAAAAGCACGATACGTCCATTGAAACAAAATTTTGTCATGACAGAAAATCAGAATGGAGCACTGTGAACATACTAAAAAGTCAAAATCAAGATGAAATCGTTCAATTTTATTTAAAAACCCATTTCCATCAATTGAAAATGGACGTTTTTCATAATAATTGTTTCATGAAAAAGAAATATTTTGGGGTTCTTTTTCAGAATGGAAAAAAATGGAAAATTGTAGAAAAGTCTATGAAATGGAAAATCCAGTTCCCACCTAAGTCTGCTGATTTCCAGCTTCCCTGTTAGTTAATGTAACCGTCTTTAAGTGCCAGGAAAAGATTAGGACTGAAAACAAAACACTGTCTCCATGGCAAGATGCAGTTTGACCTTATGTATTTTAACAACTAACAAGAATGACTTCATTTTTGTATTACTGCTTTCCAACTTTGACAGTGAGCTCTCTACCTTCTTCGTACCCATGATCAGTCAAAACCACATAGCCTGCATTTAAAAAAAAATTCAAGGACTTTTGTGTGACTAATTTAATGATTCCCTAAGATGCAAATTGTATAAATTCTTGCATATAATGAATGCAAAATTACGCCCCTAACTTTCTTTTAAAATCAAGGCCCTAATTTTTATCTGACCCTACCCTAGCACATGCCAACTCTGTTTTTTTACAATGTAGAGTTGGATATTCACCATGATAATTAAGCTGTATTCTCTCAAGGAAGTAGCATGTAGGTCTGTGTTTTATCTGACAGGTAATGGTTACATTCATTCAAACAGGATATTCAAAAACAGTAGACTTTGACAGGAACGATTCCATAAACAATGCATGTCAGCCTTCACTGTCTATGGCAGTGCAAATGCATATCCTTCCACAATTGGTTCCAACTCACTTCATATGTGCTCAGAGACTACAGTAATGAGAGCACTATATAGAGAATAGAACAGAATCAAGGAGTATAAAATAATAATTAATATGTTATAGTCATATATATAATGTTTGTATGTACATAAAATCATAAAAATGTAGGGCTGGAAAGGACGTCAAGAGATCCATGTAGTCCATCCCCCAGTGCTGAGACAGGACCAAGGAAACCTTGACCATCCCTGATAGGTATTAACTAACCAGTTTGTAAAAACCTCCAATTACAGGGATCCCACAGCCTTCTTTGGTAACCTATTCCAGTATTTAACTATCCTTACAGTAAGAGCGTTTTTCCTACTATCTAACCTAAAATCTCCCTTGCTACAGATTGTCAATTATTACTTGCCCTACTTTCAGTGGACACAGAGAACAATCGATCACCATCCTCTTTATAACAGCCCTTAACCTATTTGAAGACTCATTAGGTCCCCTCTCAGTCAACTTTTCTCAACTAAACATTCCCCTTTTTTTTAACATTTCTTCAGAGATCAGGTTTTCTATATGTTTTAGCAGTTTCATTGCTCTCCTCTGGGCCACCTCTGATTTGCCCACATTGTTCCTAAAGCATGGAACCCAGAACTGGACACAGTACTCCTGCTGAGGCCTCAACAGTGCTGCTTAGACAATTACCTGCCATGCCTTACATCTGACACTCCTCTTAATACACCCCAGAATGATATTAGCCTTCTTCGCAACTGCATCACGTTGTTGGCTCATATTTAGTTTGTGATCCACTAAAAGCCCCAGATCCTTTTCAAAAGTACTACCGTCTAGCCAGCTATTCCCCATATTGTTGTGCAATTGATTTTTCCTTCCAAAGTGTGGAGTAGTTTGCATGTGTCTTACTAAAATTCATCTTGTTGATTTCAGACCCATTTTCCAATTTGTCAAGGTCATTCTGAATTCTAATCCTATCCTCCAAAGTGCTCCCATCTTGGTATCATATACAAATTTGATAACACATTCTCCATTCCATCATGCAAATCAGTAATGAAAATATTGAGTAGTACCATACCAAGAACTGATCCCCAGGGGACATTTCTAGATACATCTTCCCAGTGTGACAGCAAACCATTGCAAACTGTTCTTTGAGTATGGCTTTTCAACCAGCTTTATCCCTGATGTATAATAATTTCTCCTAGACCACATTTCCCTAGTTTGCCTATAAGAATGTTATGTGGAACTGTGTCAGAAGTCTTACTAAAATCATGACATAGTGCTTCCCCACTGTCCAATAGGCTGGTAACGCTGTCAAAGAAGGAAATTAGATTGATTTGGCATTATTTTTTCTTGACAAATCCTTCTTGGCTATTGCTTATCAACCTAGGTGCTTGCAAACTTTTTATTCATTTGTTCCAGTATATTTCCGGATATCAACATTAGGCTGCCAGGTTTCTCTTCTCCCCCCTTTTAAAGACAAGTAATATGTTTGCTCTTCTCCAGTCCTCTAAATATCATTTAACCTGTTCTTGCCCTATTGTGGCTTGTGTTCCTTTCCTCTTGTTCATATTGTGTTAAGCATCTGATCACAGTTAACTTTTCGAGTGAAGACTGAAGCAAAATAACATTAAACACATCCGCCTTTTTGGTGTTGTCCATTATTAGCTCTCCTTCCTTACTAAGTAGTGGACCTACGCTTGCCTGCATCTTTCTTATGCTTTTTATGTATTTATAGAACCTCTTCTTATTGCCATTTATGTCCCTTGGTAGCTGTATCTCAGTTTGAGCCTTAGCCTTTCTGATGGTGTCCCTTCGTACTTGTTAGTGCATCTATAATTATTGCCACATATTATGGTGGAATGCAGCTGAGGCCATAGATAAGGGTGTGTGTGTGTGTATAGTATATTTAACCCTACCACATAACCAGTGATGATATCCAACCGGTTCGCACCGGTTCGCGCGAACCGGTTCTTAAAATTAAAAAAATTTAGCGAACCGGTTGTTAGCGTCCTCCCCTGTCGTGCTCTGCAGGGCGCTGGCGGGTTTCGCGCGAACCGGTTCTTAAAATAAAAAAAAAGCAGCGAACCAGTTGTTAGCATCCTCCTGTTGCGCTCTGCGGGGCGCTGGAGGGGTTTCGAATTTGGCAGCGCAAAGCGAGTTTCACAGTGGAGATCCTCGTCTGCGATGCCAAGTCTCCCTTTCCGCCGCCGAAATTGACTTTGCCTTGTCAATTTCACGGTGGAGAGTATGCCCCATCTCCGCTACCGAAATTGACCAGGGAGGGTCAATTTCAGTGCGGGGAGTCTCTCCT
>ML675625.1:20414387-20726194 GCA_007922155.1 Mesoclemmys tuberculata
AAGACTTGGCTCGTTAGCTCAAGTTGTAGAGACGCTCAAGTCCTTGGTTGAATTCCTGTTGTCGACCACGGTGATGCCATCAAATGCACACTGTTCTGGTAGAAGTGCCACCATTCAGACTCATCCTTAAAATGAGCCTTTGATGATCACTTCTGATGGTGCAAAACCCCTGCCATGTTTTTCAAAGAGAGGGATTTTAGCTGTATTTGTACAGTTATATATTTGTCTCATTAAATTCCCCTCTGTAGTTTCAATAGTATTTGCTCCTCTTCACTTACTGTCCTAAATGATGGAATGGTAGTAACTACATTTCAGTGGTGAAAAAAATGAGACCGGTGACTTATTTGTGACATTATCAAATATTGGTGTTAGGAATATAGGGCCAAATTCTTGGCGTTAATTGGCACAACTCCATTGATGTGAATAGCACTGCACCAGTGTATACCAGGCAAATCTGCCTGTGGAATGGTATGGCAAATACTGTGTCAATGCCTCAAGATCCAGAGGCAAATTCCTCCCTTACAATAAGGCAACTGGCCAGTTATGAAGTGCTGTACATGAGGAGAAGGGAGGGGCAGAATTCCTGCTGTGATCAGACACCATCCCAAAGCATAACATGTTTACCCCCATCCTGCTATGTTTGACTAAAAATGTTTAGTCCTAACATTATCCAGTCCCTTTTAGTTTTTGTCCCTTAAAAATCCAGTCGCAGCATTTGACTCCCTAACCTCTTGCTGTAGCAAATTCTACAACCTGATCTATAAAAGCAAAAAAGTGGGTGTTTTGCTGCTGTTCTTAAATTATACATGGGGAATTAAGGGAAATGTCAGCATGACCCCTCTGTATGTCAGACAGTTTATAAGCATGAATGGTGCATAAAAAGTTTTGTGAGCAAGGTTTGTGCTGATGATACATAGTGTTCAGCATTTACCTTGGTATTTCTGCAGTGCAGTTAATCCTATAGACAAAGAATAAATACTAATTAACATGCACCTTCTGAATCTAAAATTGCATCTTTTAACGCTTTGAAATTAGATGTTATCCCTCCATGTTTTGTTTTTTTGATTTAAACATTCTAATACAGAATTCATTTTTTCTATCCTGAGTTCCCACAGGATGGTTTCAAACCCATGAGCTTTTGTTTTCATGTTTTATCTTGGAGGTGATTTGGATTGATGCGAAGAGGATGATTATGTCCTAAAAATAATTTAATCGAGCTGCAGATTGTTTCCTAGACACATTTTTAAGTAATTGTTACTATAAACTAATATATTCCACTTGTCAGCAAAAGTTTGTCTGAACTTATTGGTTACCTTTGTTCTTCTGTGGAAAATGTACAGCATCTGCCTCCTTGCCCTGTTTTTTGTTTAAAAAAAAAAAATCACCCCAAAAACCACCATCTGCTTCTCAACACTCCAAAGGGGACATCGCTGTCCAGTGGGATTTTTATCATATGTTTGCCTTTTGTTATGAACATCTAAATAGTTAGATAACAACCCAGTGCATCTATTTTTCCCTCTGAACTAATGCTTTCATTTATACATTTAAAAAGAAAATCTTTGGGTTGCTAGGTGTGGTTAGTCTTCTGACAACTTTATCCTTTCATATTTAAGGCTGGGCACTCCTATTCTCATCTGAAGTCAAGATCTTCAGAAGTGACTAGTGATTTTAGGTGCCTAACCTAAGTTACCTCAAACGGACCCAATTTTCAGAAGTTGAGAGCTCCGCACTCTGAAAATCAGGTCCCTGTAATGGAACTCAAGTTGGGCACCCAAAAACTGGAGCATTCAAAACACTAATCAATCTTGCAAAATATTAGTCTAAAGATTATTTCTCTTGGAATCTCCTACATTTTATTCCTTATCAAAACTGAACATCTCACCTTTTTAAAAAACATTTCCATACTATTTAATATTTCTTTTGGTATCACTGATTTCATCCAGTTTTTTAAAATGCAATTGTGTTCAATCGCACCATTTTTTTAAAACCTGTTTCTTCAACTCTTATTCACATGAATATCCCTTATTCTCGCAGATTTCAATGGACTTTTCATGTAAAGAGTACTTGTGTGGGGGGGCGTTGGGCAATATTCCTCAGCTGAAACTTTTTTCCGTTAATAAATGCAGATTTGTTTGCCAGGTTTGCAAATTTGTGAAGGAGGGAAAAAACTAATTAAAAAGCAGAAAAGAGCTAAACATTTTATATATACATTTCTGAAATATCCTAATATTTCAATTCAAAATAGCTTTTTACTTCAATATTTTAAAAAAGCTTGAAAATTAAATGTTTCATTGTGGGTCAGTCTGAAACTAATTCTTTTGGTTCGATTTTTCAGAATTGCCGGGAACCCAGAAAACAATTTATTCTTGCAGTTCTAGAATGAGAAAGGGTTTGAAGGATCAAGTTCTTATATTGTGATCTGATTGTTAGTTGGGTCCTAATCCTGCGAACCCTTAGGCCTGGGCATAAAGTTCCTCACATAAGTAATACCACTTCAACAGTTAGATTTCATTTCAGCATTTCATTCATATTCATCTGGAGAATTTAAGCATGTGCTTAATGTCTTGCTGAACTGGAGCTTTGGAGACTAATGGGCCTGAGTAAAGTTTTATATGTGCACTAGGGCTATGTCTCTAGAGATAATCAGCACCACATACAGGAAAGAGTAAAACTTTTTTTTGTTTTTCAATTTCGTTTTTTTTTTCCCGTAACTAAAGCAGCCTGATGTAATTCTGTGCTCCAGATACACACAAGGAATATGACTTGCTGTTTTTAAGAAATGCCACTTGTATTTGCATTGTATGTGCTCTGCTACTATAATTACTTCTTTAATACATCTACCAGGCCACTCACTTCATCGGATGGCCCAATACTGTCACTTTGTTTTCCTGCATATTTAACATATGCCAGATAACATCTCCACATTATTGTCTTTTTTAAAAAGACACAGCCTAGTTACAGCCAGGTAAATGCCCTTATGGGTGGAATTTTGTTGATTAACAGTGACATCTTCTGTTCAGTGAGGTGAATACGTATTCCTCTGAGATCATCAATGGAAAATACCCACAATCTGCTCTTTGTAAAGAAGTTGTACAAAAAATAGTGAAGCTCTTTACTTGTTTTATGAATCTAAATCATACACCATGTGTAATATCAACATACAATGTTTTAGACATGTGACCTGCTTAAGTGTGCGTGTGTGTGTATGTCCATCTATAAATGTGTATATATACATACATACACACGCACATGCACATTGTATAAACACACCTACTTCTACCAGCACCAAACCAAAACAGAAAGCAAACTCCTTTGTCCCATGAAATCTCAGTCATTAAAAAAAGTTACTGTATAATATTTAATTCTTCCTTGTTATATATAATGATATCTGAGCACGTGACTTAAACATGACAGTAATACAGTGAACGTTAAGGGATTATTCATACTAAGGTACAACTTTACCACATAATGTCAATAAACCTATGTGGGCCTTATTTTTACTACAGGTGTTAAGCAGGTGATTACGAAGTTAAGTAGGATATACACCAGTTTAGTGACATCCTGTCAACAAGTGCTATAGAATCCAGAGGGCTCAGATGAATATTGTTCCTTTTAACTCTTCAGGTCATGCCATTCCTGTCTGTCAGACAAATACAATAGGAATTACTCAATTTAATGCCGTTTCATTTCTAATTGAATTCCATTTGGTAAATCCTGAATAAATACATTATAACTGCTGCTTTGGTCAAACAGAGAGAAATAGCCATCTTTTAATGACTCCCCTGTGGATTTAATGCCTATTCTATCTGTTAGAATAATGATTCCTACATCACTGGAATATATTTAAAGGATAATAGTTATTTAAACATGCCAAGTCTTTTTACAGCAGATAAGTATTTTTAATTTGCATTTATGAAATAAAAAAAAAAAGGACGAGGATAACCAGCTGCTCTGATTTTTGAGGATGCCTTGAAAAATAGACAAAATTGGCAAGCTAGAGGGACTGTTAAGTTTTTTCCCGTGTGATACCCATAAGCCCAAACACTTTTTTGCGTGATGTCACACCAGTGTCCAGCAGGAATCGTTTCACTATGATCGTTGGACTCACATTGGTATAAAATGGGTGGCAATGGAATCGGATTCATTTTCACTGTGGTTCGATCCCTGAACTAAGTATGGAAGCATGCTATGATTGGTTTCTGGCTGTGCCATTGACCCTCTGTCCAAGCAGCACTTAGAATTGAGAGTCAGGAATCAGAACCTGCCACAGAGCTACTCTCTGGGCAACCTTATGAGCGTGGCAGGCCTGTAGTCCGCCAGCTTCCCAATTGCTACACCCCTCTGACCGGTGGGAAGAGTCAGCAGATCAATTCTTATACCCAGCAGCAGCAGTTCACTGGCTGATCAAAGCCATTCTCTATGGCTGTTAGCTTCTGTGCCTTGCTCCTATGTTGTCCCAGCCCTGCTCCTGGCTTGGCCTCTCCAGGTAACCCAGCCTCACTCCAGGTAACCCAGTTCTGACCCTCAGCTCCAATTCCCAATTGCTGACTTTGACTCTGACCCTTGGCTTTGGCATCTGACGTCTGACCCTGGGTTCCTGCTACAACTGCTGGGTCTGACTCCTGCTTTCACCACTAGGCACATCTGTCCGTGTCCTGGTCTCTGACTCTGGGCCAGTTTCCGCCCCCTTTATTTTGCAAGTAGTCCTACCGAATGTAGTAGATTTCTCATTAAATAAGGGACTGCTTAATAAGAGAGAGGACGGTAGAATGGGGTCATTGTTTTCACCATCTGTTCAATGGGTATAATGCCACCTGCCTGCCAGTGGAAGTGTAGATCTTCATTAGAGCTGGTTGAAAAAATTTCCTGACAGAATGGTTTTCCATTGGATAATGCTTGATTTGACTAAATAAAAACATGTCATGGGAATTTAATACTTTTGCATTGAAAATTTTGATGAAATTGATAAAGCGCTTTGTTTTTCATTATATTATATATATAATATTGTATATTCATAATATATGTCAAAATATGAGATGGTGGTCTGATAAGATGGTTTTGATATTTCTGAAACACTTTTTTAAAATTGCTTTTCATGGGCAATTTTGATAGCTTGGTTCAATTTGGTACAAAGAGAAATTTTCAGAACGTTGAAATTTCCCATGCAACAGAAGTTCTGAATTTTGATCAGCTCTAGCCTTCATTAATTAATGTTTCCAAGCGTCTGGATGAAAGATGCTAAGTGCAAAGTGTTATTAAGGGATTACAGACCTCGTGTGGGTATTAATCCATGCCATCAGCACAAGGGAACAGCAATTACAGGCATTTTACAAATATCTGTGAGCTTGTAAGAAAAGCATGGGATAAAAGTAAATAGCAACCTCTGCAGTGTAACAATGTGTTTGTTTAGGAGAAGGGGGATGGGGGGTAGATTGCTGTCAGATGGTAGTGCAGACAAGAGCAAGGAGCACAGAGAAGCACTGCATACGACAGTTTTTTACAATGTTGTCCCAATCAACTTTAGCACACAATTGTGAGCTCGTGTAGTTGTAAAGACCAGTGTGCAATGTGTTAGGTAGCTTATTTAAATTTAGTAATGAAAAATATGCAAACTGCAGTTAAATAGCTGTAATAAAGTGTTTAATGTATGGTTCCAAAGGGTACAACTGAACAGCCAAAAAAATAAATAAAACCAACCAACTCTGTGGCAGAAAGTCTCAGGGCCCAGGTCAACTGACTTGAGGCTTATGCTGCAGGACTAAAAATAGCAGTGTAGACCTTCCATCTTGAGCTGCAGCCTGGATTCTGAAACCCGGCAAGGAGGGAGGGTCTCAGTCGGGGTCTAGCCAGAAGCCAAATGTTTCCATTAATGTTTTTAGTTCTGCTGCATGAGCCTGAATCAGTTCGCTTGGGTCTGAGATGCTGCCACAGGGTTGGTGTTCCCAAAGTAGGTGTAGGTGTACCCAAAGTAGTCTCAAGATGTATCGATGCCATTTGCCTATTCACCTTGGGGTGAAATTCACTTCTGGGCCAGTAGGAGGCCTAGGCATTCATGAAATTCCACTTAAGTCTTTGTTTACGGAGACAGGAATTTAGTTCCTCGCTGTGTGACTTTAGCCAAATCATATAAGTCTCACCATGCCTCAGTTTCCATCTGGAAAGTGAGAATGATACACTTCTACCTCCCAAAGGGATTCTGAGGAGACATTCACTGTCTTTGAGGCACTCAGGTAGTCTAGTGATTAGGACCATAGAAACACATCTACTGTTTTCACAAGACTTCCTACACGAATTAGCCAATTCATGGTCTTTGAGTTTTGCTTTGTAATATTCTTCAAATTAGTCTCTTAGCTCATTCTGCTATAACAAAAAACAGCTCTCAGAAATGGAGAATAAAAGAATGACGCTAGATTTGTTCTCAATGTTGCTTCAAAGATTAACCGAATACAGAGGAAACTGTAAAACTGTGTGTATGATACTTATCAATCAAAGTAAAGATAGCAAAGCTACATCCAAGCTCTTTCACAACACCTCCAGATATGTTTCTTTTTCTTCCTTTCTCCCCCGTTTTGTTTACTACTTTCTGAACATTTAACAACTCCTTTGAATTTTTTCTGCCCCCAAGGGTTTTAATCTTTTACTTACATTCTAAAAGCAGATCACAAGGAGGAAATAATCTCTCTGGGAATTAGTTACAGTATAACTATGGTAAAATTATTGTGTACCAGAAAATACTTATTATGAACTAAAAAGGCTTTTGATGCATTGTGATTCATTCTGTTTTGGAGCCCCTGCCCAATCCTTTGGAGATATACATTTAACTGTGTCTAGGTGCCAAACAGCTCCTGCTCTCTCTGCCCATGTAAATCTTCACTAACTAAAGGGAGATAATTGTTTAAAATTACAATTATAGCTTCCTGATTGTCATTTTTATCAGAGCTTTCAGCAGTATCATTTTTAATTTACAAGCAGAGGTGTGTATGGGGGTGGGGAGGAAGCAGGACCATGCCCCTTTCCCCATCTCCATGTGTCACTGCAGCCCAGGGAGGGAGGAAGCAGCAGGGTGGCTGCTATCAGCTGAGCTCCTGCCTGCCTGCAATGGGTGCCATTTAGGGAGATGGGCATATTCCCCATATTTCATACCAGAAGTCTGCTCCCAGACCATGCCCCCAACCCAGGCAAAGCTCTTTCTGTGGTCAGTTCCCCTTCCCTTTCCCCCCCACCCCCCTGCTTCCCCCCTTCCAAACTAGCTCATCCACCCTGGCCCTGTCATCTGCAGCAGAGGTGATACGGAGCAACAATCCTCCTAACCAGTAGTCGCATTCTACAGCCCGGGACAGTCTCCTCAGCTGAGGTAACAGGTGCCTATGAAAACATTGCCCCATGGCTAGGGAGCTGCACAAGAAGCAAAGCTTTCAGAGGGCTACAGGTGACCTCACTGTGACCCCAGGACCTCTGGGGATGGGGCAGGCAAGGAAGGGGTCAGTCAGGGTGTGGGAGGAACACAGGGTCCCCAGTGGCAGTGGGGGGAATATAGGGAAGGGGGGGGAGAGAAGCATAGGGCTGTGCCCTGAAGGAAGGGGCAGTGAGCATGGGAAGAGCAGCTGAGGGGGGGAGCAGTCCTTGTGGCAAGGATCTTGAGGAAGGGGAACTGAAGAAGGTGGGGGGCTAAAAGCAGTTATGTGGGTCTTAGGGTCTGTTTTCCCTCTGAGACGCATGGAGCAGCCTCTCCCTGGGAAGTAGCTAGGGACAGACAGACCCTTCTGGTCCAGAGCTGTCGTGCCCATTTGTGGTTGCAACTTCAAGGGCCGGTGTGTGCCCATGCTGTGCTGCCAATTCTAGCTGTGTGTGTTTAATATGCCTCTCCAAAAGTGGTCAAATTTAATTTCCTCTGTGCACCCCTGTTTACAAAAGTTTGAGCCATGGCGGGGGTGATGCTCCATTGCCAGTTGTACGTGTATGAAACATACTGAGGTAATCCGGCATGTGGTGTTGAAATGATAAATTAAGCTAATCAATCTCAAAACGAAAGATTCCAGCTAGAAGTATTTAGGATTTTTTTTTTCTTACATTTGTGAGCTGATGTGCTAGGGAGGATACTGGTGACATACAGCATTCTGGCCCTGCTCCCATTGAAGCCAGTTGGTACATTTTTACTGCCTTTGAGACCAGATTCAGATCTGGTATGTTGAAAATAAGCCACTTTCTCCACCCTCTCCATGCCCTCCCCCCCCACTGATACCTAGGCCTTCAGGGTGCACTTGGTAATCGCTTCTCCGTCTCCTGTCTTCGGAGGTCTGCCAGGAAGAGTGTTCTGAATCAAAGCCAGAAAACTGCCTGACCTACCCATCCTGCAGAGTTCCATAGCAACCATATGCTACTAAGGAAGCATCATAATTGTAGCACATGGTTGCTAGGGAACTCCTAAGGGTTCCCTAGCTACCACAGTAGACCTTAGGGCAGCACTCTTTTCAATGGAAGAGAGAGGGTTTTCTCTGGCTGCTGTGACCTCTTCATTGCCCATGTTAGGGGACCTGCCTAATAAGCCCCCTCAAAGATGAGAAACCATGAGCTGCCGTGTCTCCCTCCAGATCCAGGAGGCTATAGAAGGTCGCAGGAAAGTGCCAGGTCCTGCTGAAGATAATGGTGAATGGGTTGATGACGGAGCCTGGTGAATGGCAAGAAGGGAGGGAGAGGTGGAGGACTCAAACCCTACAGCTGAAAATTCGGAGCTTGGTTCAGTACACAAAGGGACAGTTATGAATTATAGGGTTCCATCCATTATCGCCATAGCAAAGCACCCTGCTAGATTTGCACAGAACTGCTTCTCCTGCCAGTGCGTGTGTTGCCCTCCTTCTGTGAATAGAATCTAAGGGCTTATCTACACTGCCCTGTAGTTCTGACTACAGGAATGTGAAGAGCAGCACCCATTAAAGTTGTGTGCTGAAACTCACCCACATGGATGCTGCATGGGTGAACAAAACGGTTCCTATTTCACATTAATATAATCTTCCAAACTGTGGGTCAGTGTAGATATAGCCTTAAGCATGAAAGGAAAAATCGTATGTCTAACTTGCTCTCGTTGCCCACAAGTGTTTCCAGTGTGATCCAGAGAAGGAGTGCTGTAAGTAAGAGAAGAATTAAACAGTGAATGGTACATCTTCTAATAAAGTTAATCAGTGTTTAGGACCACCTGACTCCTACCTGTCCCCTAAATCCAGCAACAAAATAGTGCTATATATAATTTATTTGGGGGGAGGGGAGGAGGGAGTCCTTGTGAACAGCTGCCTATTTGTTTATATAGTTTGGATTGTGTCTCACTCCCAGAGTTTAAAAGCCACTGATACAAATGGTTTAAAAGGTGTTTACATGTAATAATAGGTTATTACTTCTGTTGAAGAGTAGCTGGTGTTTTCTGAGGGCTGTGAGAGAGTGATTTTTTTTTTCAGGGTGACCTTAAACAGTTATGGAGACCTCTCATCTATGTAGATTTAAAAAAAAAATCTTCAAACTAATGAAAAGGCAAGAGAAACCCTCCTACATTGGTAGTGTGGGATGCAATGTTAGGTGTTTATGAACTGAAATGCTTTGGCAGTAGCCCAACTGAGTCTTAGAAGATAGAAAGAATTATTGATCAAGACTTTTTGTAATAGGAGCCGAAGTTAATAATATTTTATATGAAAATCAACAGTGAATCCTGAGGGCTAGAATTGTACTCTGAAAATGTTTACTCTTTGCTATGAGCAGGATTGTGGTGAAGTGATTCAAAGTCACTAATATGGGAAGATACACATCAGAAGAAATTGGAAAAACGTACAATCTACACTAGCAAAAAGTGCTTGACTTCTGATTTTTCTAACTTACTGAGGCAATATGTAACTAGTTCTCCAACTATATTGTTTGTTTTTGAATTTGATACACAGGAAAATGTGCACAAGAAAGAACAGAGAAATCTTTCTGTGAACTGGGCCAGCTCCTCCCCTCACATGTTTACCCCATGGTATCACCATGGTGATGGGATTGTAATGGGATTGCTCCAAATTTGCACCATGGTAAATGAGGAGAGAATCAAGACCTCAGAGTGCATTTGCTCACTGAAATCATCTGAAAATCAGGCTCTGTCAATACTCACTAATAGCAGATGAACACGTTAATGCCCAAATAAATAGTCAGTGCTTCTAGATTTAGTGATTCTCCACGACGTCCTACTTTCTGTTCCCAACATTATTGCCTATAATGAGGGAGTTGAAAAACTTGCATAGATTGATCTCCATTTCAAACCCTTCTTGTTGTTGTCTTCTCACTGTCTCAAGACTCTCATCTCAAATTAAATAAGCTTGTACCTTTCTAGAATTTAAAATCCTTTGATGGTATGTTGCTTCTATAAAGTCACAAATATAATGCAATGCTTTTGGATGGATAGGTGTGACAAGATTTTCCCTTTTTTTTTTTTTTAAATAAAGAAAACCTTGCCTTCAGCCAGAAGTGAATTCTTCTTGCTTTAAATTGTGTGAACAATATTCAGACTCTTTTCCTTATTTTTGTGACCTTTGCTAATTGCACTCCTGGTATGGAACTTAGACTTTATGTTCAGTTGGTTTGTGCCATTTACCCTGAATACTTAATTTAGGATTATCTTTAAGAGAGGTTTCTAGCAGAAGGAATTGCTATTCTCCCAACAACCCACAAAGCTAAGAGTTTTTTTGTTTAAACATTCTTCAAAGGAATTTTTGCCTTATTATATAAGAATCACATTTCTTTGAAAGAATAATGGCAACTAAGGTCTCTGGTAATTTGAAGGTTCTCTCAGATACTTTAAAGATCTTGTTTCTTTCAGAAGAACAAACTACAGAAAATTTATCCCTTTTTCTGATCTTCGTGTTGGAGAACTATGAGCAGAATGGGCTTTAGGTAAATCAAAAGCATCTCAAACAGAGGAACCTATGATGACTCAGGAGGATTGCCACTTCCCAAATGTGCATATAAGAATGCTGTATCCCCCTATTCTTAGCAAAAACCCTTCTGGTGGATTCTGTGCAGAAGAGGCTCCATAGGTTTGCTGAAGAGGTCGGAAGGATACGCCAAAGAAGCTGACAGCCTTCCTGGGGCACCATTCCCTGCTGAGCAGTTAATGGTGGTGCTATAACTCCAGGAAACAACTAATAGTTGCAGGGCTCCCACAGGAGCTTTTGTTGTCTACAGGGAGTGGTGTCATCAGATATAACATGGAGCAATTGCCAAGCTGGATGGTTCCTGTGCCCATGGATCTGGGGTTCTAGGTTCTTGAGCCTGGTTACTTGCTCACTTTATGGACCCTGCAGCCTGTTGAGAGGATACGTATTAGAAAACTGAGATGAAACTGTCATCTGCCTCTCTGCTCCCCTCTCTCAAGTTATTACACAGGCTTATGGCTCAAATGTTCAGAGAAGTGTGTGCACGTTTGTGTGCTTCATTTGCACATGCATTTCTGAACATCTGGGCCAATGTGCATAAGAGCTCCCTGCTGCTTCTAGGTCCTGTTCTGCTTTATGGTCTGTTTTGCAGAAAGCAACCTGAAGTTCCTTTTGATTCCACAACATGCCATTTGCAATTGCAGAGCAATTGTTTCAAAAATCAAGCAGGAACACCTGGTTCATGATGTACAAGGAAGAATAAAGAGGAAATGTAAGATGTTATCTCATCATAAATGATGATTTCAAGGCACACCTCAACAATGGCAACAAGTATTTGAGGTGAAGCTGGGGTTCCTATTAAAACTATTTCTTACTAGGTCTGCTGAGTCTTGCCCCATCAAACTCAAATCACATTTGGCTTTGGTAATTCACTTTATGTACTTGAAAATCGGTCTGTTTCCCCATGTGGCTCATGAAAAAAATTGCTTTTTGTGGCTAAATATCAGATTTTCTTCTCACCACAAAAACATCTCCTTATAAATAAAAAATCACATTGATCTAGAGAGAAACATGTAGATACTATTTGATGTTTATATTTTATAGGATTATTTCTGAGTGGATAAGAACCAAATTTTTCTTTAACATCCTTAATTGTGTCTGTAAAATATTTCAAGTGTGGGGTTTGCACATAAAACCCACATTTGGTCCTGTAGTTTCCTATTTCTTGAGTGCAAACTCAGGCTTTGTGAATAGATAATGACCATTCACAATTTTGCAGATTGCAGTAAGCATGTCTGCTGAAAATGTGGACCTCTGTGTTCATCAGCCGGTAGCATACAAGAAGCATCACTAATAATTTCATTGTAACTCATATTAAAAGACTTGAATCAATACTCACACTGTTTCTATGGCATGGTAAATATGGAGCTTTTAATATTGACCATAGGAAAAGGAACTTTAACCACTGCATATATATCTGGCAAACACATTGAAAACCTTAGTGGCCATAAATGTACCATCAAATTAGTGTTAAATCGCATATGTTAACTTTTAAAGTGACATATTTGACTCAATCAACAGCAAGCAGTGTTGTAGCTGTGTCAGTCCCAGGCTATTGGAGAGATGGGGCAGATGAAGCAATGTCTTTTATTGGACCGACTTTTGGTGAGAGAGGCAAGCTTTTTGCTTACACAGAGCTTATGAAGATAATTTCTCTAATGTATTTGTCACGTGATACACAGTTCTGGTGTAAATGAAATGCTGAGCAGTAACTTGTAGAATTATTACATTTGAGTAATTAGATGACAGGAGCTCCGATTCTCCTCTTCACAGCCCCTTAGTTCCATTTCAACCAACCCAGAATCTGGAATGCTTTCAGTCACCTATGCATGCACACCTGCTAAGTTGCACTGATAATTCTGAATGTTTTCATGATTGCTTACAAATGAGTAAAATACACTGATTGTGATAAAATTCTGAAAGCTGCAGATAGTCTGTGATCTACTGCAGAGATACACATTCAGGCCCAATGCACCTCCGATTAAAGTTAATGTAAGATCTCCCACTGATTTCAATGGCCATTAGACTAGCACAGCTCTCCCTTCCCCTCCCCCCACTTTAAAATGGATGTCTGTTACCAGCACTTTCAGATTCATTGTTTTTGCTGCTTTATGCCTCCAGGAAAATAAAAATATTTAACAGGACATGTTGACAGCGTGTTTGGTGAAACTATCTTGAAAAATTCTAAATAAATTAGCTTGTGACCTGAAAAGAGACCTGTGCATAATTAATATTGAAATCTGTATGCATTATATAAGAAAAAATATGTATTTGTTATGAAAGTTCAGAGGCTGATCTGTAAATGGCTCATCATTTTTTGACTTAATTAAAAATGTAATTTCTCCATTTAAAATACTCAACGCCACAATCATTAAACACTTTGGTCCTCAGAAATGACACCTTCTGGTTGCTGTGTGAGAGAGAGGGATTTTAAAGCTTCAATTGGGGCAATGTGAACTAATGGGGAAACAGATCCTTGCAAGCCAGGTAGACCAACAAGCTGTTCAGGGGAGAGAGGATTTTTCGCAAATAGAATTCAGTTTTTCAGTAGCTTTTGGTAGATAATTTTAGCTGGAAGTCCATATTTACTCTCACCCAACAAAGTGAATGAGTAACCAATACATAATGATCATCCATAAAAGAGACTACAATTGCAGATGGAAGGTGAAGATTAATGGGCAAAGCCACAAGTGAGCTTTGAGTGGCTGTTCATATCACATGATAGCTCATTATGCATTATACCAAAAGGAAACAAAAGGAAAAGTTAATCCTTTATATTTCATGTTAAATGCTAAGGATTCAATTAAATTCAAATGATTTGTTATTAAACCTGACACGACTGTTCTCATTATCCTGGTTCTTGTTTAAATAAAGAACCTGAATAATTATAGTGCATTTAAAAAATAATTAACATTTATTCTACAACTTGCACTTCTTTGGAAGCTGAAGTTTTGGATCCATGATATAATTTTCTTCATGATGAATAATCATAAAAACAGTTCCTAGGCAGAAGGCATTGAATTTTCACCTCTGCTGTAACCCTCGAGAGAGGTTTCCCATTAAACTATTTTATCTGCTGCTTTAATTCTGACCTTTGCAATTAACACATTGCACTACTTATGGTGTTTTGCCAGAAACTTAAGTAGAGTGCAATGAACAGTTAATGGGTGACTGTAGTCTCCTTTTCCTATTCAGGAATTATTCATAAATAGATTAGGTTTCTTCACCAATTCCTTTCTTTTTAACAATCTTACCTTGGAGACACATTTTGATATTTTAGTGTCACATGCAAGAGTCTAGATTATCTGTTGGCTCTGATGTACAATCTATTTGGTATTTTCATTCTTCAATATGTTGTGGAAATGGTTGCATGATAGTCTATTGGATGGATGGATGTAGATCAGTCTTATTATTTTGGGTTGTGATCTCATTAGCGAAGCAAAATTTGATTTGGACAATACTCGAATGAAAACTCTTCGGGGAAAACCCAGATAGCTGTAAGAAGTGTTTGGGGGGGGGTGATATTTTTTGTCCTCACCCAGTTCTGGCAAAGTGACTCAGCAGACAGTGCACCACTTTGGCTATGTCTGGTGTTACAGGGTTTTCCCTCTGTAGTCCTGCCAACCAGGTCTGCTAATGGCCATCTTTTGCTTTGTGGACTCCAGTTCTCTGCGCAGGTCACCTTTGGTCTCACCCCTTTTGGACTAAAGCATGGTTTTCACTCAATAGGTCTTCACAACAGGTCAATGAACCTGGTTCAAGCCCAACAGGTTTGGACCCTTGTCTGGAATTTTCCCACTAGTCTTTCCAGTAAAGCGGTAGAGGAGCTCAGTCCTTCCCTTTTACCAGCCATGGGACCCTTATAGCAAGTAGTTAACTTCTCTCTGAGTAGCTCTTTTGCATCTTCAATGGGCCCTCCTCTTCAGGGGACTTGTATTCTCAGCAGGAGGTCTGCTCTGTGATGTCAAGCCTCTAGTCTCAGTTATCAGGGCAAAAAAGGAAAGGCAACTAATTAACAAAAATAAAGAACAGTACTAGTTTCTGATTTACCAAGATCTTCCAGGCATCTATCCTACTACTCTGTGCTCATAGGCAACTGAATGTAGCTTGGCTTTCCTTCTAGGAACTCAGGATGAGCGGTCTGCCCCCTTCCGAAGCTGGGGCCTTCTGAATTGAGCTGCTCCCTTTTTAAGACTACTCTAAGATGTCATGCCTCACAGGTGCAGTGGGTCAGGGCTGCCTAGACCCAAAGCTGATTTTTTTAAATCCTTCCTTGCCTGTGGTAGGGATTGTACACCCCATCACACCAAAATCTGGTATTATTCTCTTTCCTTCAGTTATAAGTATTCACTCAATATGTCTACATGGTGCCAGGGCCATTACCAGATGTTTTGGGTGACATGTAAAACTGAGGTACACCAACATTAACTTTCATTAAAGATCCTACTTCTGTTTTGATAAAGGTAAGGCTATTGGCCCTAACGTTCCATCTGGACAAATGCCAAATGATTGATTTCATTTTCTGAAAGAATAGCTCTGGTGTTTTTTCCCCTATGCTAAACTTTTCTGTAATGTTGTGTAATTGAAAATGGTGGTATTCCTGAACTGGATTTGAACCATTATTTTTGGAGGGCTTTCCTTATGGTGCTTATACCTCCTTCAAATATTTGAAGGTGTAGAAAGTGTGTTTAAACTACCATTGCATACCAAGTATTGTACATGAGTCATGGTTCCTGTCCCAAAGAGCTTATAACTATAACACTCACCCAAAGGTTATGGGGGAAGGATATAATATTCACACGAGCTCAGTGGATCTGGAATTTCTTCTTGGGCACATGCTGGCTGCTGTTCTTAAAACTTGTGGACTGCTTGGATTCTCTGGGTCGGTCTGCCTATGAGATCCTTAGAGCCATAGCTCTCCCTAACATTTATGTTGCATGTTTCATGTGGTTTATGTAATTAACAAAAGTGCTGTATAATGAAGATATTTTAGTAGTGACTACAAGAATTCTGCTGTCTAATAAATGGCAGGGCTGAGGAGTCACTGGGGATAGTCTTTAATTAACTGAGCTAGTAAAAATATTTGTAGCCATTATGTAACTTTTACTTCTTTACAAAAATTTGACTCTTCCATTATTTAAGAATTTTGAACAGCTTTATTACTGATAAATTTTATTTGAGGGCTGGGATGAGGAAAATGTCTCATGAATAAGAATAAAAATGTTGACAAACTGAATGCAACTTGAACCTTGGATTCAACCAGGTTGAATATTTAATAATAGCTTGAAAATGCTCTCTTTTATGTTGAATCATTTAGACCACTTGAATATTTAAACAAATGTCTCACAAAGGAGGTGCTGAGTATCCTTGTCCAGGACCCAACAGAACTGGCCTATTAAATCATTTCATTTCAAACCTCCAACTTCAAAATTGCTTGTTTTCACTGAAGTCTTTGGCACTCTGGTCTCCTGGTCCTGGCTAAGTGTTGCTCCTAGTCTCCCATTCTTTACTAATATTCTCTGCTGATCATTTACATGCTGATTAGTTAGCTTTGAGCTGAGATGACAAAAGAACCTGGTCCAAAGCCCAGTGAAGTCAGTGGAAATCTTTACATCAACTACAGTGGACTCTGGATTGCATTTATAGTAACAAACTTCCGCCTGAAGGAAAGTGAGGGGTTTTATTTGTTTCAGAGTTTTTTTTTTTCATTCCAGAAAGTTGTAGCTATGGCAGTTAGTTCATTTTTTAAAAAATGCTACTAGAAACTTGCTGCAGAATTTGCTGTGAAGATGAAAAGCACAGTGGCATAGCCATTCTGTTCACCTGACTTTTACAAACCCTGAAAATTCTTCTACCCAGCTGGATTGTAAATAGTAAGCTCTAAACAAGGATGTCTCTAAATAAACATTGCAGCAATTTGGTATTTTAGACTTGTCACAAATTTTACTATTTTTAAGACACTGCAAGCCACTAGTGGCACACACAATAATGTTTCCAATAGTAAAAATGCTAGTTATATGTATTCATTTATTCTGTCAAGTATGTTATATAGTAGAAAGCTAGACGACTTGAATTGGTTATTAATGGATCCATTAAAAAATAAGCATTTAGAAACTAGAATTTCCTTCAACAGTAAAGAACTGCCTATGTGAAACTAGCAATGACTTTTATTTCTTTTAACCAATTTATAGTTTATGGTCTCTAGAAGAGTAACTTAATTTGAAGTTAATGCAATTATTTGTAAATCTTCGGTTTTCAAGAGTTATTAAAATTACAGTTGGACATAGCAGGACAGATCCATGCATCACTGAAGTTGAGTAATTTATGATGCAGTTGCAACTCCATGTTAACATTCTAGGCTGTAATGAAGTTTCACATCAAACAAATTCAGGAGCAATTTTATGATTAAATACTTTAAAAATGCTATAAAAAGTTTGCATTGCTCTCCAGATTTTCAGCATAGTTATTTCATTTTGTGGTGCTTCATTAATCAAACCCACATAAGCATTGTGGGTCTTGTTCTTTCCAATGTTAATCTATATAGGCTGAGTATTCCATGCAGGAATTATAAAGTCATTTGTGGGGTTTTTCTTGCTTTAATATCTAGAGGATTGGGTGCACATGCTGTCCTACCCTAGACAATAAAGTAGTCAACTTTCTGAGTAAATTGAGATCAAGATCCGTGCAGAATTGAAATATGTAATAACTGAAGTATGCTTTTATTCACTGTAATGTACCACTGTCTAAACCATTGACAATTTGTATAATACCATACTTCAAATCAATATCTTGAAAATACATGTTAAAGAATTAGCATATAAAGCAACACAAATACCTTTGAGAGATAACATAGCCAGACATTCTGAAGTCATTCTATTTGCCAAACAAAATTCTGAACTTTTGAAAACCAACCTTCAGAACTCTTACTGTTCAAACTGTGGCAGCTAAAACTCACAACACTTTAGGTGTCAGTTTAAAAGCAATAAAAGACACTCCCCTGTAACCTGTGGAATACATAATGAAGCTTGAATGTCACCATGCAATTCTGCTTACATGTTCTGCCCAACATGTGTATGATGATGTTAGATTTAGAAATGTCCCATAGCTTTCTTAGTAGTAGTAGAGAAGTTGAATACATAAAAACCTAAACTGCAAGAGAAGGGCATCAGGAAACAGGAAAAAAGGTGAGCAGGGATAAGCTGATTTATGTGACAAAAGATGTCTATGTCCATACTATCTAGTATCAACTAAAGGAAAAAGCAAAGTGCATGAGGATAACCTACATGCTTCCACCATATTAATGGTACTAACCTTGTGGAAAATATAGGACCTTAATGATGTTTTTTTCCTTTGTCCCCTTCTTGTCAATGAATTCAGTGCCTGATTCTGTGCCATTGATTTCAAGGGGTGCAGGATAAAACCCTGAGTGCACGAGAAGGTAAAGGAGTAACACTCACTGTCTTGAGTCAAGGAAGGTTTTACATAAGCTTCCCCGCACAGACTGTCAGTGCACCTCTGTCATTAGAAGCAGCATGCTTGCTTTTTGATTCATACTTCAAGGCCAGAAGAGACCGTAAGTCAGCTAGTCTGTGATATACAGAATATCAGATCATTGAATTTTCCCCAGTTACCCTTGCACTGAGCCCAACCACTTCTGTTGAGCTACAGCTTTTCTTCCAGAAAGGCATCCAGTCTTGAACAGAAGACATCAAGTGATGGGGAATCCACCACTTCTTTGGTAGCAGTTTCCGTTGGTTAATATCGCCCATTGTAGAAGTTAGATACAATTTTTTTAACGTTGAATTTGTCCAGCTTCAGCATCAAGCCATTGATTCTTCTTGTGTCTTTTTCAGCTAAATTAAAGAGCCCTTTAGTCAGTGTTTTCTCTCAATGAAGGTCCTTATACACAGTAATCAAATCACGGCTCAGTCTTTTTGATAGACTAAGCAGATGAAGATCTTTAGGGTGTATCTACATTGCAATTAAACACCTGTGGCTGGCCCATGTCAGCTGACTCAAGCTCTCAGAGCTTGGGCTTAAGAAGCTGTTTAATTGCGATGTAGATGTTCAGGCTTGGCCTGGAGCCTAGGCTCCAGAACCTTGCAAAGTGGCTATGGCCTGCATTCCTTATTGCCAGAGGTCTAACTTTGCAATTGGCTATATTCAAAGGCATTTTCTTTGAATAGATCCTGCTTACCAAACACTCGGTATGCACCGATCTTCCATAATTTACCCTTCTGTCAAATTGTCTCATCCACAATTTTTTCTCTGCAGTGATTTTTTTTTTTGTATTTACTTCCAGTTCATGATGAAAATGAGCAATAACATCAGGGCTAGTACAGTCCTTGTGGAACCCACTAGAAACAACTCTGTTCAATGACAATTCCCCGTTGATGATGACTTTCTGATATCCGTTCATTAGCCAGTTCTTAATCCACTTAATGTGTGATTTCTTTCATGGTTTTTACTGAGCAGAGCATGCTAATAGCACTCTACCCCTTTTTAATACCACGTTTTTCTTAGTTACCTATTTTGTTAAAAAGGGCTCAGGCATAGCCTTCCGTTTGGAGAATAGTTTGCACCCACAGTACTTGTTCCTGTGAAATGAATTGCGGAAGCAAATCACCCCCCACCCCCACTCCGCTGGAGAAGGAGAATAGAAGGAGCACAACATACTGGCTCTTGGATAACAATAAGAACGACCATCTAAATAGATGGAATGGATTACATAAGAGCGTTGGCGTGAAACTAGAAGTCATCAGAGTTGCATACAACTCCAGGAAGTCACTGAATCTATGACTTCAGTGACTCCTGTGACAAACTTCCTAGCTTAACTGTGGTTTATCTCTGATATTTTTAGCTCTGTAGCTAGTTCTTGTTACTATGATCTTAACATTAAGATGAAGTACTGCAGTTACCTACATTAAGAATTTAGTTCTATAAACGACAATGAGCGTAACTCATTGCTCTAGCTAGGAGCAATAGAAGCAGTAACCTTTTTTTTTTTTTTTGCAAAGTGAACAGGGAATTAGGTGTGTAACAACCATTAACAATAATAGACATTGCCTCCTATTCTTCAGTATCATTTTTTAATTTTGGTTTATTAAATAATGCTGCACCATTAAGGTAAGTAATGTTAACATAAGCCGACTGCATCTTCAATAAATAATCTCCTTAACTATACAGCTGGATAACTGGCATATTTGACACAAGTGCTGTTTGTTAGCTGGGATGTAATTGTTTCAGATATTTAAAAGCTATATGATTAATGATAAACAAGGTCAAAAATACCTACTTTTGATTAGCTTTCCTTAGAATGTTGTACCCACCACTTTTTAAGAGAGGAATCGGGAGAGCTAGAAAAGAGCAGGAGGAGCCTTAAGAAGATGGTACTCACATCACTAGCCCAACAGAAACGTGTAATGCTGACTGTGGATTCAATGTGGGATTTACCATGAACAGGTGGATCTCCCATTGTCCTTTGCTGTATGTACAGTGTTTTGAAAATGGAAAGTGAAAAATTATTATGATGCTAAAAGTTTATGGAGCAGAAGTCACCATGCATGGTGTCTTGGTTCAAGGGCTATTGGCCTTGAGAAGATTGGGCAGATTTTTAATTAGGATGGCAGGCCGGCAGTGAATTGTTAACTAAAACGAATTGAATTGTAACTGTAAATCTTGTAGTCAGAAAATAAAGTTCCCCCTGCTGGACACTCACCAAGCTGCTGTTTGGGTCCCAACATGCTGTGCTTTAAACTTCCCTGGGTTTCAATAGGCTCCATGCTGTCTCTTTCCTTGGCCTCTCTGGCACACTTCCTGGACAGAGGCTGTCTTACTCCTCTGTGGAGATGGGACTTGGTGATCCAGCTGCCCTAGACTGGTATTGACTCTCCAAGGCATCCCAGTTTCTCAGAGATCCAACCACGTACACGTTCTGGTTTTCTGGTCACTTCTTCAGGGACAGAGCATAGCTAAAGCACATAACACAAACTTTGCAAAATTCCAAAGCCAATCACTGTTTACTTTAGACTGCCCAAGAAATATACAGATCTAGACAAAACAATAGAACACCTGTAAACCATTCCTACCTCGGTTTCCTCACCACTCTGGAGTGCTCCTCAGGATTTGGAGCAGTCCTTTCAAGATTCCAAGTCTCCCTTTCCTGGATCTTTCCCCTCTGGAACAGGGAATCCAACCTGTCTTCACCAGCCAGCTGCCTTTTGACCTTGACTTGCCTCTCAGTCAAAGAAAATCACCTCTGCTACAAAAACATATCCGTTTTGTTCTTCTCTCCTGTTCAAGGTTCATTGGTCTCCCTGAGACTTTATCACTACTAACTAGTTTCTTTGTTTTCCTGTTTTGGGGATTTTCCAATGTCTAGACCTCCATCCCTGCAGATAAAGTGGGTCAAACTACTTTTCCCACTCAATCATCTTCCTTTGCATACCCCTCGTTCGACCAGTTGTTAAGGTTAACAACTCCTTATGCTTGTTCCATAGCTTTATCCAGACAGGGTGGGTGGTATGTTTTCACAGCCCTGTCAGCTTATGGCGGACTCGTCATACATTGAGGCATTGACTGATACAACAATTTCATAAAATTAACCAGAATTCATAAGTTGTACATAGATTCTCCAAACTCTCACATTAGTCCTCGAACAATAGTTTCAGCTTTGAAACAAAGTGCGCATATTTGTGGCCAGATATCTTTTATGTTCAGGCCATCACATTATAAAAAAAAAGACTTGATTCATAAAGCAATATCGGATACCTCCATCTTCTGTATGTATGTTGTATTCTTCTATGCTTCCCCACCAAATTTTGAAGGCAGAGCCTAAATCTCTCATTACTTAACTAGCCCTCATTACCTTAGGGTCTGAGTGCCTCACTCTTTAATGTATTTATCGAAACAACATCCTTGTGAGGTAGAGAAGTGCTGTTTATCTCCATTTTATAGATGGGGAACTGAGTCAGAGACTAGATAACTTGCCAAAGATGACACAGCAAATCTGTGGCAGAACTCAAGTCTCCTAATTCCAAAGCTAGTACCCTAACCAGTGGACCTTTCTTTCTCTTCATTAAATAAATGGCTTGTATAAAGTATGGAATACATGTATGAACAAGTAAATGCACCTGTAAATGTTAGGAACACGCAGAAAGGTACCGGTTTATGTAAATACCATTTTGTGCAATTAGTCACTGGATTTACATATTTAAATGTGGGTTTTCAGGGCACAGGTACTTGGGGCATGAGTTGCACCTACTATTTAGACATCAGTCTTTGAAAACCTGGCCCATTAAACATTAATGCTCAAAGTACTTTAAATGCAGTAGAGTCACTGCGATTATTGAGCTTGCTGGCTGCAAACCCCATTAATATCCACATTTCCAGTCTGGAGAGCTGTGAAACTGAATCCCTCCTCAGAAAATTGTACTAACTCATCGTCTTCCTGCTATTTAGCAAAGACCTCTACTCCTGATTTCTCAGCTTCTTCCTCAACTATAGCACATGTCAGTTTGTATTATGCATACTTCTAAATAATAGAACATGAGCAAGATCATCCAGTCAGAAGGTCAGAGATTTCACAACATGGATTTTGACTAATCTCAAATGATAATTGTAGTACTAAATGAAGTACATATATAGCTTCATAAACATTTCATTTTGCAATAACTCTGGAGCCTTAATCCTGTGGGATCTAGTAGGGGTTGGGTCACTTGAGAACAGGAGGGAAAAGTGAAATAGTTTGAATGTCTGGTACTCCGAATCTTGCTTCTATTGTTTGAATAAATTCTGCCATCCTCTTCATAAAGAAATGTCAGTGGGGAAAGCAAAGGGCTGGTCCTGAAATGGTTACTGCGGAGATCAGTCGAAGAATAGTATTGTTAAATTGTGTTACTTCTGTGAATAAGGACTGCAAGATTGAACCCAAAAATGTTCTGACTCTGACTTCCACTGGGAGCTTGTCAGTAAAAAGGCTCTTCCAAGCTAATGGTTTTTGTGCCTTAGTTTAACGGTCACAGAAGATTCCTGGTGCCTGAGACTGTTACTGGCTGTAATCCAGACAGAATGAAACATTTAAACTGTGGAAGCTAAAGGCCCAGTTCTCTGTCCTGCCCCATTCTCTTTGTGACGGTGATGGAAAGTTAGCCTTGGTTCTGAGACTCCTGCCCACAGCATAGGGGAGCATGTCAGAGAATGAAAATCTTTGGCTAGAGAGTACAGTAATACTGGGCTAACAGAATGGCCAGTAGATACTGAATGGTTTCAGACACCTCAAGGCTGCTCTAACTTGCATCAAGAACCAAATGATATAAAGCTGCAGGCACAGCTCAGCTGGTGGGTCTGAGGTTATGGTCTCTGTTTTCTCAAAGCTTTTCAACCTTACAGTAAGAAATGTACAGTTTGCAAGGACTCTGTGCCACATTATGTGATAGGCCTTGCTGGGGATACGACAGTTGATGATGTATTCTCTATCTTGCCATTTTCATAAATCATGCAAATATTTCATCTTCATGCTATCACAAACGCATACCAAATTTATAATTCTTAATTTGGGTTTATTTTCTAGGTCATCAGTTGTCTGGTGACCAGACATACAGCTGAGTTAGCCTATAAGTAGAGTCCCTGTTGCAAGGTGGTGGTAAGTACCTTTCAGCTCTAAACAATAGGGAAAAAATTCCCATTCATGTCACTACGAGCTCTGTATGGTTTTTGGCTGGAAGTTTCTCTTGCACATATTTCATACCTTACCGTCTTTGGTGTTAGAGTAACATTATCTCCATTATTCATAAAGCTAGATATATGAAAGGGGTATTGGATAGATATTGTTTGATATTTGACATAAGTGGCATTCTTTATATTTTCCAAATGTTAATCATTTTTGTGCAATAACTTGCTATGTGGTACAGAGATGAATATGCATATAAAATATATAAATTCTACAAAGAAAAAATATCCACCCCATATCCTATTCATAATTCAAACTCATTATCTCTGTATTTCTTTAAGCTTCTTGCAATTTTTAAACCAAAGCTTTCAAGTTTCTTATCCATTTCAGCCACTGTAGCAGGAATTACGTCTAATGTTTAAATAAGTTTTAGTAAGTGAGACTAGCAATGTTTGATAAGTAATATCTGAGACTCTTAGTGGTGTAAAACCATGAAAGTCTTTAGCTTCCTGGGATCCATTCTAGATTCCTCCTTAAATATAAGTAGCTGCATTTGCCTTTCTCTGATTCATTACTAAAGGTTAAACAAACTATGAAAGTTGATTTCTGGAACATTAGAACAATGGCTGCCACAACAAAAGCCACACAGGTGATGAAAGAAATGGACGACTATAATGTCGAAATTCATGGAGTAAATGAATGTCAATGGTGAGGAGCTGATTAAAAGCAGGAATTGAAAATAAAGCCATAAATTTTCAGGGAAGCAAAATGGTTACCACTCAGAGGAAGCAGCATTATTATAATTTCCAAAGCAGCAAAATTACTTATAGCCTGGGAGCCAATTAACAGCTGATTACTCTGAGCTAGGTTTCAAACACAATTCACGATAAGAACGATACTATGTTTTGCACCAAAATAGAACTATAATAAGTAAAAAAAGTCAATTCTACAATTGCCCACATGTCAGTGCTGACAGTGTCTAAGCGTGGCATCTGCTTTGTGATGGTGGATTTCAATGCCTTGGTTGGGGATGACAGTGGAGTGGAGAGAGCAAGTGGCAAGCATGTCCCTGGTTCCCAAAATCAAAATGATGGAAAGACTGATAGAACCCTGCCTGGTATCATGGCTCGTATTTGGTAGAAAGCTATTCCTGCCCAAATATATCCATAGAGTACCTTGGAATTCCCCAGATGGTGTCACCAGAAACCAGACTGACCAATCAGTGGTCATTGTAAGGAAACTTAGATCAACTGGACAGGATGTCAGAGTATAACAGTGGAAGTGGCCACAATTTGTGTGGCAGGAGTGAAGAATCAACCTTAATTTTCCTCAGTGCTTTTGGAATTGTTTTTACCAGCAAAAGCTGACAGACAAGACATTACAGCAGCGATTTCCAAGTGAACTGAACAGATATCAGGTGCTACAATATTTTAGGTTCAACACAAGGCCTCCGTGTTGACCATATTATAAATGCTGCAAAAACTGTTACTGGTTTCTGGACAAACAAAGTCTGGATAAGTTTGGTTACATAGAACTGTGTGAAAGAACACATCCAACCATCAAGCCACTTTGTTTACAAACACTTCATTTACTGTGGCCTCCTCTGTCCCCATCTTTGTTTACAAACACTGAAAGAAACGTTAATTTTGTGGTTTTTATATTTAATCATTCTCTTTGTCTATAAATCATCCTTCCATTCTCAAAGCAAATTTGGAATCTCTGCCCATTAATATCATTTCAAGAACAGCACTAAAAATAATTGCGTGGAATGAAAATGCAAAATAAAGAGGAGCTACTGTTCATGGTTTAACACAGCCTTCCTTAATTTGGTAGTTCTCTACAAAGACTGTACTATGGATGAAGGGTCTGTTTGTTTCAATAAAATGTATTGTAATAATCAGCTCTTATACAACTTTAAATCTTAGAAAATAGATACCCATTCAGCTTGCAACTCCTATTCTAAATTTACTACAAGGGAAAATTGTGCCTAAATAGCAGTATTACACATACAATCCATAGAAAAGCTTGATGCTCTGTCCAGAAGCTCTAACTTCTGAAAAAAGACGGGTGAACATGCAATCAGTGCTGGAACCTGAACCTAGGAATGCACCAAATCAGCCACCACCCGTTTCTTTGTGTGTTTTTCTCCTCTTTTCTTATTGAAGAAATGTTTTACAAGAAGTGTGAAATCCGTGAGCCACATCAATTCTTTAAATGACAATATAAAGTGTATTGCAGGTGATCTACTTTAGTCCGCTTTACCAGGATGTAGAATGTTACCTTTGGGCTGCATTGTCACAGACCTTACTAAGGTGTGCAGGAGGGCTTAGGGGAAGTCAGGCCTCCCTTTCTTGGCTTGCCGTTGCTCCGACTTCAACTGCAGCCATGGTGGCGAGAGCAGGGACTACTCTCCCAGTGCTCCTTGTTGCAAACAAGTAGTTGGGGAGGGTGAGAGAAGCGTAGGTAATGGGAAGAGCTGTATTCCGTCCCCATTAACCCAGCTCACTAGTGGATGGAAGGCATGGTAGGGCACCCCATGTGGAGTAAGCGGCTTCACAAAACAGGGTGAAGTAACTTCTCCCCAGAGTAAGGGAGGGACGGGAATGATTTGTGACTGAGTCACAGTCCCTTCACTATTCTGCTGCTGGGGCAGTACAGTTACATGCCATCCTTGCTCAGGGCATACTGCAAAGTTCTGGCTTTGACTGGTGTAAATGATGATACTGTGCAACGTTGTGGAGACTCTTGATTGCTGGTCATCACACAAAGTATCGACATCTCCTTCGGTATCCCTTACGACCTTGAAAACACACCCGTGAGTATTTTTAAATCTTCCTTACGGTCTCTGAACCATTGCTTTCCTTAGCAAAATGGTTTTTAAATTATTTTGACTGCCTTTCCTTGTGCCTTCACAAGGGTTGTGTGTGCTGTACAATATACATGAAAACAAACCTTGTTCTCCAGTAGCAACCAACTCCAGATTGTCAAGTAATAGGAATGTAAAGTTCCAGAGGAAGGTGTTTTATAGTATGTTGGTAAATGGCACAAGAATTCTATATCCAGCTGCCTTTTCCTTATGGACTTGACATCCTGAAATGAGGGGAGAAAGAAGGCCAGATTTACATGAGAATGCACTCATGCAAAGAAGTTGTCACACTGCTCTTCCTTATATTGTTAAAAACTTAATTCTGGATTAAAATGCGTTGTAAAGTAATCCAAGCCATGTTCAATGTATCTAGAAGTTGATAAAGCTCTCATCCAAACTCCTAAAGGGATGTGTCTTCTGAAACGAAGTTCATCAGAGCTAAATTTTCCAATTAGGGTCAATGATATCTGCATAAATATGTAATTGTATAAACAGCCTGCAAAATCTGTCATTAAGATAGCTTTGGACTGGGGCAAGTTTGTACATAAACTAAAATAAATGTCAGTTGAAAGCAATTTAGTTAATTATGTTGGTGCAAGTCTGTACACTCTTCCAAATGTCCTCTTTTGATTTTCTTAACTGGGTTTATTGGCCAACTTAAATCTCCTAATTCAACTTCTGCTTATTTAATAATGAGATTTTTGACTTACTTAGAAATAACTTATGGTGATTAAACTGATATTAATTTCAGTGCAAGTTGATGTGTGGATAGGTCCTTAAAAACATTACACTTGAAGTAAACAATGGAAAAAGTAGAGCAGGATTAACAGAGGAGGTGTGGGTTTTTTTGTTAAATGCTTTAAAACTGTTTTCTGCAGTTCAGTTTTCTGTTTCTTATGCTGAATGCAATGCCACAATCTTTGGATTTCTTTATTCATCTGGATTGTCTGTTTTTCCTCTTGATTTATCCAGTGCCACCGAAAGATTAAATCATTATAATGGACACTCATTAAGTGCCAGCATCAGCCTAATCAGCCTGACAATGCTGTTTTTCTGCTAAATTGTGGTATCATAAAGATGCTGTACTGTATATAGCACCACTTAGTGGCAGAAAGCCTATTTCAAATCCTTCTTTCTGGAATCTAGTCTAAAAATGTTTTAGGTTTTAAAAAAAATATGCCTGGTTTTTCACAGTGAGAGTTATGTTGCAAAATATCTGAAAGGGAAATTCACATAATATGGGTGTTTGAGAAATATAGCATATTTTCAGCCCTGATCTCTAACGTGGCAATGCCTGTCCTGCTTTTTTTTTTTTAAAGACAAGATTGTTCCCCCAAAGCCCATTTTGCATGCACAAGTTTCTGACCCAAAAATTTGGTTGTGCTATCATGCGTTTTTGCACACACCACAGGAACGCTAGCCTAATTATAAGTATGGTCAATTGCGTGTACAACAAAGAGCAGAAAATTGGCAGCCAGCTTAATGCAGGCCCAACGTTTGGTCCCATAGCCACAAAATATAGAAAAGTAAGGCTAAGTTTTCATTGCAGGATATTGACAATGTTCATGGACAGAACTCAAATGACTTAACATCCAAACCTTGAGAGAATTTCCTTGTATTACACTGTTGCATTTTAAAATATTTTACCTAATCTTTCAAACTGTTAGCAACAGAGTGAACTAATCACAGTTACGTGATAGGGAAGAGGCCTAAATTTTAATAGTTGAAAATGAAATGCTGAAGTAGAAACACAACCATTTTCCTCTCTGAGCCCTCCAAAGGGGATATGCTCTTGTTACTACAAAAAGGCTGTGAAGTAAAGAGAAAAAAGGTAACTGTTTTTTTTAAATAAGGGAAAGGTGCTGGATTGTTTTCTAGTTATCTGTCACACAGGCAGTAGCATGCATGCTTCCCATGATGTCTGACCTGGAGGGAACATCTTTGGGGTGAAGGGTAACAGTCTCTATTCAGATCCTTGCTAGCATGCAAGTGTTGTCCTGCTGGTGAGAGTATGTAGGAGATGTGCACCACATGCTGCAGGGTAAAACAGACTACCTCTGATTCTGTACAGCTGTGTGTGACCCCTCCTGTCAGTGAAAGGCACTGCTAGGGTGGGGGAGGCAGTGGGGAACAGCTCCACAGCAGGGAGCTGGCTGGACCTGTTCCTTGCTGCTTTCCCCCTTTGCCTCTTTCCTTGAGACAGGGAAAAGCTCCAGCAGAGGGAGAGGCCAGAGGCTGCTAAAAATAGCATTATAGAAGGGAGGCAGTGCTTGGGTGAGTAGGGTACGTGCCGGGTATGTACCCACAGAGTCCAGTCTTCCAGAAACTACATTTAACATTGGAATTGGCACTTTGGAACCTCTTGCTGACAGCAGCCAACTTCTTGACAAACTACATCATGTATAGCTTTAGCAACAAGGGAACCACAGAGGGAAACCTTCGTGAAACATTGCAAACATATTCCAGCATTCTTTAAAACTAGTTTTACAATCAGGAGAGGACTTTAATGCCTGACAATATAAATACATATAAAGTTTCCATAGCACAAAACTTATCTTTTAAAAAGAGCAAAAGAAATATCAAAATTTTGTAATCTGATATAAAGCTTCACTTTTCAGGTACATTAATGCCACCAGCTAAAGGATAAGAGAAATAATGATTTAAATTAAAATCATTGTCCGTTTCACAGATGTATAGATTATAAGGCTAGGAGGAACCATTATGAACCCTTCATCTGATCTCATATAATACAGGCTATAGGATTTAACCCAGTAATACCTCCATCGAGCCCAGTAAGTCCTAGTTACTCTAGCAAACATCTTTAGAAAGAGATATGATCTTGATTTAAAGACTTCAGCTGATGGAAAATATACCACATTACTTGATATGTTTCACTTGTTAATTACCCTCAGTTAAAATTTTAAAAATGCACATTATTTCCAAATAGTTTATTTTCTAACTTCAACCGTCATCAATTGGATCTTTTTATGCCTTTCTCTATTTTTTGTTCACGTTTTCTAAGGAGAGAACAATTTTGGATTATTTTTAAGTCTCTTTTAAAATAGCCTTCTCTGATAAAGTCTCTCTGACATTTAAATTCTCACTTATTTAAACTTTGCAGCTCAAAAACCCTGTTTTTTTTCTTCCCCCTCCAGTTTGTGCTTAATGAAAAATGCTTCTTGCCATGTAAACTTTCAGTTTTCTGTGCTGAGTAATAAGTAAAATATTTGTTTCTGTGCCACTTGAACAAAAAGGGCTCACTACATTACAGACTTTTTTCCCTTTAGTGATGGTACTATCTGATCAGCACTTCAATAGATCACATTATGATTGTAAATAAATTGGAAAAACAGTAGTAGAAGATATTGTAAATCCCATTCTTGTTGTAAAGCTGTCTTTTAATAATTCCTATCAAAATGCTGCATTTCCAATCCTGTGCTATGCATCAATTGTTACTACACAGCAATAAACTTGCAGAGCCAATTTTTTTAACTAGTTAGATGAACAAAATGCAAATGCAATATTACACTGACTTATGTGTACAATTACTCAGATTCCATGCATGCACTGGGTAAATTCTCTCACACGTACAACTAAATTAGTCATCTATTCATGAAACTGCCTATTTGCATGCATACTCACGGCAATTCTGCATGCAGATTAAGTAGCTAATATATATATTTTTTAAAAACCCTCTCATTTAACAAATAAAGGCTGTGACAGGTTTGGAATAAAACAATTTAGTGTTGAACAATATACAGTGGATTGTATATGGATCAGTCTAAAATCAGCAACTTGCAATCATTTTCAGAACAAGATTAAGCTCTACCTATCGTAAGAGAGTTGAGACTCCACTGCTAAAATAAATGGCCATCAAAATCCCTGAATGATTAATAGATTGGTTCCAGGATCCAGCCTTTGGCTTGAAGCAAACAAAGCTTCTGATCATTGGTAAAGGCAAAGAATATAATTTTCTCATCTAAAATAATATGCATCCTCACAGGCTAAAGTGCTGTAAAATATTTTGTGTCCCCATGGTCCCCTTATTGGTGGGTTAGCACAGCCATTCAGTGCCCCCAGAATACTGATAGTGGCCTGCGGGCCTTTGAATAGAACCAGCTGTATTTATTACTTTAAAAGGGTACAGATGCAGCTCCCCTCATGCTGCTAGTACACACTGTTTCCCCTCTCTCCTTGAACTTGGAAATGAGCATTTTGAACTTCCTCTCTGAGATATTTTCTGAGACAGGGGTCCTACCTGTTCCTCAAGAGTCCCAACTTTCAAGTGGCTGTGTGTGGATTTCTCTTACAAAGGCATTTTACCTATGTATTATTCTCAGTTGTGCCCTTCAGATCCTTAGGCTTTTAAGTTTGCTTTCTGTGAAGTACCCCTTCTTCCATATTGTTTTGGGCCAATGATGTTGACAGCTTCAAAAAATTACTTCATATCAAACCAGATAATGGTAGCTTCCTCTCTGCAGCTGTTAACATCAACTCTTCACAGTAAATACATTTAGAATTCCTGCCCTGGTGCGAAATTGATTGATCTATTCACAGAGGGTAAGATGTTTTAAAACTTAAAAGCCAGTTAGTTACTGGGGGCTGGACCCCTAACTCCCATGTATGAAAAATCTCTCCAAGAAACAATGTATAATTTTAAGAAGAAAAACCCAGTATTTTCATTGATATTCTAGGTGTGGTCTACACTTAAAACTTTTATATCAGTTAGTGGTGTGATTCTTTGCTAACATAGCTGTACTGTTAAAGCCCTAGTCTAGACAGTGATACCGGTATAAAGATGCCGTATACCAGTATAGCTTATTTTCTTCCCAAATTGGAATAAATTATACAAGTATGAGCATTCTTAGCCTGGTAAATCATGTCTGTGTTAGGTAGGAACTTTACCACTTCAACTATACCAGCAGAGTTGAAGCAAAATTCATAGACTGGTCCTTATTCTCCTCCTAGCTGTATCCATTGTATGTTCAGGACGTGCTATGAAGTGTCATTTTTAGTGGCCACTTCCTATTTTTTGGCTGTTATGCCTCGTGTATGTTTAGAAAACATTGGTTCTAGGGGCATTAAATCACATCCTTCCCCTTGTTGTCTTTCATTGAAACTGAGTTGTAACATAACTTCAAGGTGGGGGGGAAGAATGTGCTTTCCCATTGGTGGTGGTTGAAGACACTGGTTGACAGTCATGGCTGCATATTTGGCTTTGGTCCCCAAACTCTCTCTCTCTTGCTTAGGAAAAAATCAAGTAAACAATTATTGTATGTTATCTTGGGAAATTCTCCTCCCCACTCAGGCTGTTGTTATGAAATGAAGGCTACCTTGGATTCCCAGTGTTTTAGGCTTATATGATGACTAGCTATTTGGATGCAGTTTTGTCTCTGAAGTGATGGCACAAGCAATTCCTTCCTGAAGCACACTTTAAAACTCTTTTTGTATCAAGCACACTTTATGATGAGTCATTTTGGTGACATTTGAGATAACCAAGAGACTGATATATTTTACTATAAAGGCATGGATATTAGTCTGGTTTGCTGGCTAAACACTTTAAGGCTTAATTGTTGCCCTGAGTAAAGGGAAGAGCATCACTGAGCAGTCCAGGATGAAGGTTGTACATTCCAGGCTACAGGTTACCTGTAGCAATATGTTTCTTCTAGTGTGCTGGAATAGCTATATTAGGCAGTGTGTGGAGGTGGGGAGTGGAGTCAAAACTCTACCTAGTCCCTTCCCCATCTGCCCATCCACACAAGGAGTGGGGAACATAGAGGAGTGACTCCAGGTAGTGGGTGTGGAAGGGTGCCTTACTTCCCTTTATTCCCCTGCCCAGTGGTACAAGCCTAGCCATAATTCAGCTCTTAGTGCCCATGGTCATGTTGGCTAACATGAATTAAAATTACCTACATGGCCGTTTTGTTTTCAGTCATGTTATATCAAGTTTTGGCTGTATTAACCATACTCTCAGGTTTGCCCGAGTGGCTTGCAGAAGAATTTTTTCCAAAACTGTTTTGATTTTATCCCCAGTGCTAGAGGGATATGGTGATTAAAAATAGCCTAACAACTTACATCCAGAGAACAAAACAAATAGAATAGCTGGCTTGTAAAAATATCACTGCTTTAAACTATAATCTGTCATAAGGTTACAGACCTGAAACAAGTCTGCTTTTTCTGTCTTTGGCTTATTACTCTTGTGGATGGGGATAGAGGGAGGACTGGTGTTCGGGAGGTGGGGGAGTGGAGGTGTCCAGGCAGACACCTCATTTACAAAAATGAGTAGAAAAGACAAGATCAGAAATTTTACATTTTTTCGAGCATCAGAATTTAATTCTACATTATGTCAATATGAAGCATGTTAAGTGCGTTACTTCACCTAAGGTGAAAACGACTTGGAAATAGGGTTTTTTAATTGACTCTAATATAGCCAGAGTTGGGACTCTGCCAGGCAATGTCTGTACTCTTCAGGAAGGAGATCACTGTGCCACTCCTAATGGAAGGGCACCATCAGTCCTTGGCACAGTTGTTTCTCTGGGTCTCCAAGCTCCTTTTGTCTTTGTTGTTGCTTTTGATGTGGACCAAGATGAGTTGTTGTGCCTCCCCAGATCACATCAGGACTCCGCTACCTGTCTCCTACCTTCAGAACCTGAAAACATCAAATTACACGAGTCCCAAGGTCATGACTGCACATTGTATTAATTTCATTTCTCTCCGTATGTCACTTTCTTTTTAGTAAAACGAGAGTCCCGTGGCACCTTAAAGACGAACAGATTTATTTGGGCAAAAGCTTTCATGGGCAGAAACCCACTTCACCAGATGCCAATTTCTTTTTAATATTCACTATTTTCCTGCCACCACCTGGCCTGAACTTCTTACGCAAGCAAACCTCTCATTGAACTCAATCTCCCACGGAAATAAACTAATTTAAATGTGTGTCAGTCTTTCCTGAGTAAGGAATTCAGAGCTGAGTGTCTGGGTTTGGAAGGCACATGCCTCTTGGCTTTGTTTTCCCTCCTCCTGTACATTTAATTTGTTGTGCCCATGCTTTCACATATTTGATGCCTGCTTGACAATTTTATTGTGTGCTGTGCTGTCCCTCCTCAGCAGTCACACCTTCCTGTATCTCATTTTCTGCCCACAGTAACAAGGCTCACATCTGGTATTCATCTCCTTTTACTAAAGGTTCTATTGTCCCCTTGATATGCACATGTGACTCCCATGGCTGTCAATAGGAATTACATGTGTGCATCAAGGGGAGACAGCTCCCCTGTGTACTAAGTTCTCTTCATTATCTTGGCACAATCAGTTCTGTAGGTGTCTCCTCCTCTGAGCCTTTTATTCTCTTGAGTGTTGTGTAGTGTAGCAAGTTGGTTCTCAGGATCAGTAGTCTGGCTCTTGTGGTGTTCAGTAAGTAAATTTAATGTGCACGTGTACATTATTGAATGTCTTCATCCAGGCAAAATCACATTGTAGTGTTCAAGCACCTTCCTGTTTCCTTTTTTATACTGTAGGCTTCATAACTAGTTCCCCACAAAAAACTGGAAGTGGGGTGGGGAGAGGGAGAAAGGAAGATGATACAAAATATAGTCAGTAAAGCTGAGAACAGCCCCCTGAAATCGCACACCATCAATCTTAGCTAAAACCCATAGATTCAAATAATTGATGGCAGTTCAATAGCTACAAACAATGTAACCATACAGTTCCATTTTCCTAAAGATGTGAAGGATCACCTTTTTATGGACACTTTAAAATTAACTACTAAAGACGTACGGAGGTAAAAGCAGCTAATTTGGTTCCAAAACTTTCCAAAGAAATTTGGGGTAGGGAATTGGGGAGGGGAATCAGACACTATCTGCTTGCATTGTTGATACGATATCTGTATTTTCCTTTCCTGGTCACTTGATCCCGCTGAGAACAATAAATGTGGTCCTTAGAGAGCCAGGGTAAAGAATAGATCACACAAGTCAGTGTTATACATTCCTCAATGGAAACTATTCCAAACAGATTAACTCACACAACAAAGAGAACCTCCAGTCACAGGCAGTTATTTCTCAAGTATAGAGTCAGTGGTCACTACTTAGAAATCGAAGTTGGCAAACATGAATTAAATTGGATATGAAAAGAGACCAGGCTTTGCAAGCAGTGTAATAGTGCACAAATTGAAACCGTGGGGCACTGCACTCTTCCAGATCCAAAATGCAGGGAGGTTAGAGAGATTTTTCTCAAGTTGTTGGAAAGAGCAGGAGACTGTGAAAAGCAAAGAAGAAAAATGACCTGTTACTTTAGGGAATACATAGGTTTTAAAAGAAGCACAAGTAGATGCAGAAAAAATTACAACTTGCCACCAGATTAGAAATCTTCTCTAACCATATGAGGGGTGGGGGGTGAATCTGCTCTGCCTTTTCTTCATATTGAATTATGGTGTTAGACTTATTTTGGCAATATTGTGGAACTTGAAATGTTAATAACATACAAGAGAAGATATGGGGTAGGTGGGTACAGCAACAGCTGTAGTCCAGCTAGAGACAACAGTATGTAGATGCTCACAAGAGAATCCCTCACACTTTAGCCACACAAATCCACTTTCTTAAAAGTAAAAACAAGCTTATCTGCAGGGTTGGTCAAGCTTTATGTAGCAACAAGACCAGCTGCCCTTCAATGCATAACAGTCCATTCCAAACTTTGGAGCTCAGGGTGAAATCAGGGAAGGGCAAATTTAGACTATATATGTTAGAAGAGATTTTTTCCCCTCCTTACCGCAGGAAATATGAAATATTCTGCCAAAAGTAGTAGTAGCAAATACGAGTTTGAAGTAATGATGGATAGTTACTTGATGTTACATAATATATCCAGATTATCTGCTTGCAAGTGGGGTAAAGGTTGTAACCTACTAAGGCTGGGGAGGAAGGGACTACTTTTAATTATATGTGTACAGATGTTAACCCAACAAGGCCCTGGTCTTTGATTAACATGATACTAATACTAATAAACCTACCCAATAGCAAAGGATGCACTAAATGGACTTGTGTGTCTCATTCTTGTCTGAACTAATAGCAGAACTATTTAAGTACCAGACTTTCAGCCCTGGTATTTGATTTTGTATTTTGCACAAACAGCTATTGGTATGTATGCTCAGCAATCCAATTTGATCTTGCAAATGTTGGTCATATATGCACAAAACGTTTGTAGGGCTGGTCACTTTTTTTTAAATGTGCAGTTGAACTGTATGCACACAAAAAAAGAATAACCACAACTGGCTGCCTGGTTCAAGCTGACTGAAAATAATAACTGACAGTAAGTCCTTATAAGTGCTTTACATTTTCAAAATACTGTACTGTATGAACTTTAACACAGGGGAAGGAGGCTCTTAAGGCCGGATTCTGATTTAATTCTAGTTTTACAGCAGTGCTAATTTACACTGCTCTCAGATCTGAATTAGGCCACGTCAGTTTCCCTTAATTAAGTAAATAAGGGCCTTGTTTTGAGCTGGGCCCATTCAGACCAGGTGCCGATTAGCCCAAGACTTTTCTTTAAGAACCTCTTTTTCAGAACTGGCTTTTGCACAAATTACTCTGATCACAGGACTGCACCTATCTATTTCATTCAATCTTCCCCTCTCTACCATAAACTTAACTAGAACAAACCTAGGATCTAGGCTGCCTGTAGACCTGTCTCCAGAAAAATACAAAACAGATGAAACCTCAGAATACCTGCATAAACGGTAACGTGTTTATCTCTTTGTCTGTCTTTCTCATGTCGTCTCTTCTTTTGGAATTTCTGAAGTGGCCATTACCACATTAGCTACTTGTGCTTTATAACAATTTTTCCACTTTTGAAATATCTTAAATTCATTACAAGCATTCACTCTCCCGTCTTTGCAGTCAGCAGTGGCTTTGTCAGGAAAGATATTCCAATCTGGAACCTATGCTGTGATTTCTTTTGGGTATGTTACGGTTTTTTCCTGTTTTTCTTGTAGAGAACATTACATGGTGGTACCTAAATCTGAGTGAGGACAGGTTAACCTGATATTTTCTCAGACGCAAACTTGCCTGCTGTGAACACAACTGTCTGGTGTTTGTTTTTTCTTCACACAGAGCGGATGCATTTAAAGTGGCCCTAAACTTTTGTTGCAGACAAGACCGCACTGCATTGTAGTTCAGTTTCAGATACCGCCTACCTTTGCTGCACCAGAGGAATTAGGTGGCTCTGGCATTAAACTACTACACAACCTGTGTTTTTGAAGATATGCATCTCTACCAAGCCAAAGGCAATCGTGCCTCGCTCTGCACGGAGTGAAACTTACAAACACAAGGCGACCTCCTTTAAATACCCACGCTTTGGGACTGCTCAGTCAGTATGACAGTCATTCCCTTAATGAAGACCGCTGGGGCTCCCGCTTGGAGCCTGGTGGCTCCCCTGGGGATCATTTCATCTCTTGCGTCCCCCTGTCTTCGCTTCCCCAGATGATGCTGTTTAGACACAGCCAGCCCTGCCTCTCTTGCGATGCACGAAAGGAAACGGGGGGGGGGCACCTCCTTGAGGGCGCAGTAGCGGCTGCCTCTGCGCGCGCTGTCCAAAGCTGCCCACGTGCGAGCCGCGCCGGGGTGGGAGAAGTAGGAGGAGGCTGGTGGAGACGCGGTCCCGGCTCTCGGCGGCTGCCCGTCGGTGTGAGGCGCGGGCTGCGGCTGCTCCTTTAAGGCCGCCTGTCACTCCGAGCCGTATGGGCCGGGCTTGGGAGGCGGGCACTTGCCAGAACCGCAGCGAGAGCGTTTCACCTGCAGTTCGGAGCGGGCGGGCGGAAGGGGGGGACGGGGAGTTGGTTTCGGGAGAGGCCGCGCTGGGACTGCCCGGCCAGGCTGGAGGGAGGCGGCCGGGGGCGCTGGGCAAGCGGCGAGGAGGGGTCCCAGCCCGGAGTGCGGGCGCAGCCGGGGCGATGACAGCTGGCTCGGGGACGCTGCTGCTGCTGCTGCTCTCGCCCTTCTGGGGCTCGGCCGGGGTAAGTTGGGCGCCCGGCTCGCCGCGTGGCCCGGAGGGGGCAGCGGGGGTGCCGGGGCTCGCCTGCGGAGGGGGGGCGGCTGCTTCCCTCTGCCGTGGGGTGGGGGGGCGCCTCTAAGAAGAGGCGTGCAGCGGCTAGCCCCTTACCCCGTCTGCAGGCAGCTGGAGCGGGCTGTGAGTGTGGGGGGGGGGCTCCCCCGGCACAGATCCGCCCGCAGCTGGAGACCCCCCCCCCGTCTGTGGGATCTCTCTCTCTCTCGTGTGTTTGCACAAAGTGGCAGCGCGCGCGCGTTGTTGCAGAGAGTGAGTGTGTGTGTGTGCGCGTGCAACAACGTCCTCTGTGTCTCCGGCTGGAGCGCACACGCGCCGCGCGAGAGACGCGCGCGCGTTCCCACGGCTCCCGCGGACGGACCCGTGGGCGCGGCGTGGGAACCCGCAGGCTCCGTCCGTCGGGCGCGAGGCGGGGCGGTCCCCCTGGAGCCGGGCGAGCCTAGTCCGTGACAGCCCGGCGCGGGCCAGTTCTGCTGGCCGAAGGGGGGGAGTGGGGGGGGATCTTATTTTACTTTGTGCAGTAACGCTCAGGCGCTGCTTTTAAAGGTGCAAAAAAAAAAAAAAAACCACTTCAGGGCTCGGCTCAGACTGGGACTTTCATCCTCGGGGTTTGTGCCTGGCTGTTGCAACTGATCAGGAGAGAGCAAAAGCCAGGCAGGGCTGAGGAGCAGAGAGTACCGGGGGGAGACTCAAATCAACATGGAGCGGCAGCCTTGAACTTCTGAGTTGGGTGGCTTTGGTGGATTCATGACAGCAGCTCCCTCCCGGCGTGTGCTGCATCCCGTTGTGATGGCGTGCTTTGGTTTGAAACCTGCCGTTGGATGGCATGGCACGGATTGTGGCAGCGGAGCCGTGGGGGGGTTGACACAGCTTGTGCGAGGTTCTTAATACGGATTTCCTACGGTGAACTTTTTAGTGGCCCGTGGTTGCGTTGTGGGGGGGAGGGGGTAGCCATGATAAGCTGCACTGTGTGTGTGAACGTACATTGAAATCGTTGTGTACTCCGGATCCGCAAAACAGCTCGGTTAGCTGAGTTGGGTCGGCTTTTTAATGCACGTTTGCAGCATGCTCTGTGATGGAGTCTTTTGAATAGAATACGATGGATGCATAGTGCTGAATGTGTAGTACAAACCCATCTGAGAAGTTCCTTCGGCTGCATGGTAGCTATTTTTATAATCCCCATGCTTTTGACTATATAATTTACTGTATCCTTTAAGTGGGCCTCTGTCGTATGGGCTAATGGCTTGAAAAGTTTGTTCTTAATGACTTAATGCAATCATATCCAAGAGAGCGACAAGCAAATGAACCCCCTGGATTATATTGTATATCTTTTATATGCCATGGTCGTTAATCTGTAGGAAATTTCCACGTCCTAATGATCAACCCTGAAGGGGGGGAGTGGAAGGGGTGTACCAGTAAAACCCTGGCATACTCTCATGTGTAGCAGCACTAGTGGGCACACAAATGGGCGATTTTAAATTCAAAAGCTATTATCTTCAGTCAGACCCTTTTGAAATGTTTCCTAATTGCAACATCTTGCTGGAGACAGTCAGAGTCCACAGAGCTGCTGCTTTCTTGCACTTCCCATACAGTAGCTGGCATCCGTCTCCCAAGCGTGATATCTAGCAGAGATTACATTGGCTTTCTTTCTGCTTAGTAAGCTCATCTGAAAGGACAAGCTTTTTTTTTTTTTAAATGCAGCTTTCTCTCAGTTCATAATTATTTTAAAATCCACCTGAGTGGAGCTGATCTCATTTCCTGGCTTGAGGGGCTCTGTCTGTGTGGGATTATGTGTCTGTGTTTCGATGCAAACCCTTCCTGAATTAAAAGTTACATGTTCTCTGGGAATCTGATTAGTTTGTCTTTTTAGCCCTGATCAGTGTGACCCTAGAGCCCTCTGGATTCTTCCTATGTAAAATCTGTATCCATTAAATAATGCTCAGGAGGGAGCTTCTTTTTGCCCCTGAGTTTGAGACATCCCTTGCCTCTGCATTTAATTGTAGATAACTAGCTAAGGAGCTTTTTGGAGGAGATGCCCTGACCAGTGTTTGATATGTTGGCAGAAGCTGAGCTGGGACAGCTATCCAGAAGCCAGAGAGCATCACATTGTCCCTTTCCCCACTAGGTTATGGGTAATCCTGGCTTGGTGCTGAGAGCATCGCATCTGCACACCAGTCTCTGGTTTATCTGTGTGTCTGCAAAGGGGAGTGAAGGAAAGAGAAAGTTCCTTGCAGCAGCCAAGTTTTCATGTAGTTCTTTCCCTTTAAGGCAGGCAGGGTTTTGGCAGAGTGATACTAATAGACTGCCTTGTCTTGGAGCAGCAGATGTGGGGTCATCCTTAGGGGTCTGATATATATTAACCTTCGTATGCATGTTCTTGTATTTCAGGCTTGTATGCATCCTCGCTCCCTGCCAGGTGGCTATTGCTCCGCATTTCTGCCCTGATTTGCTAGGCAAGGTGCCTAGTGCTTAACATCTGAAATGCAGAGCAGCCGCACACTGTAGCTTAACTGGAACTTCAAGAGATTCTCGGGGGGTGGGGTAGAGATGGTGGGCAGGTTAATTGTCAAATTGAGATGGGTGTTCCTCTTTCCAGTTATTGCTGAATTACTTTTATCACATTCCGGCCTGTCAGTGTGGGGCCCCTTAACCATAGCAAAATTCCCACTAATTTTAAGGTTGCACAATCAGGCCCTAAGGTGCCTTCAGTATAGGAGCACTGGTTTTGATGAATTGCTGATCCTTCCTGCCCTCCTTTTAATCATACCCAGTAAACCAGGCTTCCTATGAATAACAATTCCTGATTGTATTTCATAGCACTGTTTTCTGTCCAGTTTAATTTTTCTAATGCAGTCTGCATCCACTCGTGTAGACTTCTTGCCATTTTCACAGGACCAGTCTCTTATTGCACACTGCTTTCGAGGTTCCCCTGCTCCCCAACATCTGAACAAAAACATCGCAACAAATAACAAAAGTCACGTTGTTTGTTCCCCTTGTTTCGTTCTCTGCAGGCACATAATGGGGATCTTACAGTCAGACCCGTTTGCAAGCCTGGCTTTTCAGAAGAAGATTACACAGCCTTGGTTTCTCAGAATATCATGGAAGGGCAGAAGTTACTCAAAGGTAAGTGGAATGAAATGATTTGATGCTGCAGTGAGAATCTTTTAAGCTCGTTCTTTTTTTTTTTTTGTGGGGGAGAAGAGTTTAGAGATCGGAGAGGCAAAAAGCCAGAATTTTCTGCTTTTGCTGGTGAAATTATCCATAGAATAATGTTTGTAGGAGGATAAAGCATGAAGTGATTTACCTGAGTAGTAGTAGTTTGTGAATTACAGATGAATCATTCCACGTCCATATTGTCTGACTCAAGTGAATTATTGGAATACAGTATATGACGTCATCCATTTCAACTCTTAATCTCCCATTCCCCACCCCGTCACAGGAACTTTATATTTGATTTTTATGGAGTATTTTTGTGTATGAAATTCAAAGATCTTTAAATTATCCCTGCTTTGAAATGCTTGATAAAGCAGACGTTGTTGTTGGAAATGTGGTAAACAAGCCTACAGACATTCTGTTCACAAATGTGGCATTCATTTTCATTACTGCCCCACTGACAACATGAAAACACAAGCAGGAAGAAACTACCAATTAGCTTTATAGTAATTGCAGGATTACAATCACAAAAGTGGTTATAAACTCAAGAACATCTTCATAATCCCAATGACAGTAGATCATCATGTGTATTGATCTATTTCCCTTTCAAGTTAAAATAATTCAACTTTATATTTGCATGATACAGGAAATGTATCTTTGTTTTCCTGCTGTTGGATTTTTTTAAGACCAAAACTGACACCTCTCCACATTATTATATTGGTAATCTCTAACAGACGCTATAGCAGTTTTGAAATGGCAATACACAGCACATCGCGGTTCAGTGTTTTAGACTGAATGGATTGAAAAGCCAGTGTTACTTTTTCACCAGTTTATTTTCTCACTTTTGTGGCCTTTTTCCACGGTATTGTGGGAATTCCAGTGTGGTGGGGATTATGTCCCTTTGAGCCCCTTCCCCCGCCACACAAATAGCTGACACTAGCTCTACCACCTTGGATTTATTAGAGAGAGATACAGGATTGCTGTAGTTGTCTTTCTGGCTTCATCATCTGGAACTGAGCATTTTGCGTCAATTATATAACCCTTTTATCTCTCCCTGGTCTGGCAATCAGTTTGGTTTTTCAGCCTAGCTGTCTTAGTTCTGCTGTTCAGGAATTCACCTAGCTGACCCTGGCATCAATTAGCAGATTTTTTTTTAACTTTATTATTTTTAATTTGAAGGGTGGCTATACAGAAACGTCACACAGACAAATCCAGAAATACCATAACTCATTAAGTAATAAAGAAATGCTATCAGGTGTTTACATAATTCATGTCCTTCTTCTTCCCCCCGCCCCCCCCCCCACCAAAACTGTAGGATTTTGCTGATCAGTCTGTGAGCTGAGCATTTAGATTTCAGCTGTTTGACTATGGGAACTAATTTTGATTTACAGTGTTACCCAAATATTTATCTCTACTTTTCATCTTACTAAATAAGAACGTCATTAGTCTGCTACTTTGGAGGAGTATTTATGACAATTTGGTGTTGATGAATTGTGCTGCATATTGTGTAGGTGGACAACAGGGATGGAGCAGAAGGTCTGTTTAGAAAAGTTCAAATTATTGCCAGCTAAGCCAATGGAGTAGCTGTCATTTCATTTCAGTGACAGATGTAATCTTTAAATACATATGAAATTATTATTTATGCAGTCTAGGTGATTTGACTAAAAACATGGTATATAATTAACCCTGGTTTTATCCTTTAAAGTCCAGCTGAGCTCTCTCTGCAGTCATGGCAAAATTTCAATTGACTTGGAGGAGAATTGGCCCTCAAAATGTTGTTTAAATATATATACATAGACCATATATATACACACACACACACACACACACTGCATATGTAAAATGTGTGCCATGTGACAATGCCAGGTGTTAATTCAGTTTTGGAGCATTTTGTCAACTGAAGGATAGAGGAAAAAAGTGCAAATGTTGTTTGCCAATAGTTAAAGTATCTTTTTTACACCTTGGGAATTGTACACTCAAATACATGCTGCTGTTTATCTTCGAGAAACAAATATATCTAATTAATTTGTATAATTGGGGGGGAAAAATCTGCTATATAAAATTCCACTTGGTGCTTACGTTAATCTTAGATATACTCAAGCATGCAAAATTGGTAGTTTTCCAGTTTGATTTAATTTTACTTCCTAACACTCTGTCTGTAACATAAAATGTTTGCCTCTTTCTTTCCATCTGGGTGAAGTATTCAACAATAGTTCAGCCCCAAAATGGGTTCATGTTGCTTATATTAATGTGTTCGATGGATTGGCATATGTACGATTTCACACTACCTAACCAAGCAAAGCTTTGCTGCCAGCTACCACCAAATTGTCAACAGTATTCAGCAATTCCTCTTCAGGCTCAGTGGCACTGTTTGCAGGAGAGAGGCATGTAGGATTTGGTCTGCCAAGATTTGGGGGGTTTCAGGGGAAAAGGACTTTTTTTTTCCTTTTCAAGTTGCTTTCAAAAGGTGAAATCCATCACTGGGACAACCAACGCAAGTTGTATGTGCCATACAAATCCCACTTAGCCCTAGGAAGCAGATTATCATCTGGTGTAGACTGCAGTTGACTTCCCTGGAACTCTGTTTACGCCAGCTGAGGATTTGCCCCAAGGGATTTATGTGGTGCCCTCAGCCTTGTGCTGGACCTCAGGACAGGAATGAATTTCAACCAATGTTAATAAGATTCAGTGTTCAGTAGCCTGGAATAGGATTCATTTATTAACACCAGAGAGAAGCTAAATACAGCCTTTACATGCTAAGCTTTGTAATACCTGGCCCACAGATATATTTGGTATGAATACATGTATCGAAATAAAAATGCTCATAGCATTCCTGATTTGAATCAAGTTAAACAGATAATGACTGCTTATAATTGAGTTGTTCCAATGGAAATAGTTTAGCCTTAATTTGAGAACAAAAGCTTTCACAGAGACCTTGTTTTATGATCAGTGTGTCATAAGCTATTAACTACTACTTTGTGCTCATCTTATTTGCCTGAGTCAGCTCTCTAACTTCCTCAAAACATACAGATTCCAGAAGGAGTTATTTGTTACACAGTAATTAACTTGTTTATGATAAATGGATGGAAGAAATGTCATGGCATTTTGTTTTATGTCTCAATGAAAAGCATTTGCATTCTAAAAATTTCATGCTAATTAGGCTTAAAATAGTTTTCCCCAATAGGGCTGCAAATACCGTGCATTGCACCTCATTGCAAATGCTGTAGATGAATATGGGGTATTGGCTGATGTGATCTGTAGAGCCAGTGGTTCTTTGAGAAATGCTGCTCCTTCCTTTCTTTTTATTACTGGCTATTTGGATGTAATCATAAATATTTTTGTCTGTTTTTGTTTTCAGGATAATAAACTTAGTCTTGATCACTGATGCATGGTAATATCTAAAATAGGGTGGTTAAAACATTTTTCCTTAGGCTAAAATGGAACCATCTCAAAACTGCAGTGTAGCAGAGGACAATTACTGTGCTGGTATCTTTTTCTCTGCTTTGTTAATAATTAATGTTAACTTAAACTGGTGAGAACATCTATCCTGAGGGGCTGGCGGCACTGAGATGCACTGCTACCTTGGAGAATGAGTTCAGGAGCAACCATAGAGGTTTGATCTCTGGGTTGATGGAGATCACGTGTATAGGGGTGATGACCTTTTGGCCTTGTAGTGCAGAAGGAGTGGGTGCTGGTTATAGTGGCTGCATGATTTAAAGCTGACTTGCAAAATTAAATTAACAGATTGGTCTGGTGTCCTTTTTAATGCTTCTTTATAAAGCTTTGAAAGGGTGAATTGTGCTTTTTTATAAAACAAACAAACATCTGGGCTTTTACATTAAAAATTCAAGTCTTGTCTGTACTGAGAAGACTGATGCTTCGGGAACTAGTGAAATGATGACATCACAACTCTAGTCTGTTCAGATTCTTACGCAGCACACACCTCCATAATGTCTGAACGCTTTCCAGAAGTGCAGCAGGTTTTGTGACGAGCGCCTGTCACGTGTGGCTCTCACAAGACTCAAAAGATTGAAAGTGGAGCAGTTGCGAGGAAACGGGATTTTTAGTTAAACTGTTTAATGCTCCTTTCTGGTGGTTGTTGTTGTTCACACTTCATTAACTTCAATGACTTATGCCTTGTCCACATTCAAAAGTGGCACAGATTTACCTGTTCTGGTATAGTTAAAGAGAGAGAAATCCCCTAGTGTGGACCCAGTTACACTGGTTTGAAAAAAAAAAAGTGCTTATACTGGTCTTTCTTATTTCAGTATGGAAAGAGAAATAAGCTGTACCACTACAAGACACCTTTTTATACCAGTATAACTTGATCCACACTAGTGGTTTGACTGGTGTGAGTAAAAAAAACAAACCAACAACAAAAACCCCACACCCCCTAACTGAAATAATTAAACTGACACAAAATCTGTGTGCAGGCCAGGCCTAATTAAAATTTTGGATAAACTATGTTTTTGTTAAAGGCTCTTTCCTCCCCCCTACATTCACTTAAGTGTACTCCTAATAAATATCCGTAAGACCACACAAAGTGTTGTCTGCAAATCAGGGAAGATCAGAATCAACATTCCTGATATTTGCAAGGTAACTATAAAATGAGCAAGGGGGAGGACCTAACAAACTCTTCAGGTTCCCTTTATATGTAGTAAAGAAGCAAAAATGAACCAAATTCCCAGTTAAACAAAATGTGCAGGTCACATTCAGACCGGTCTCTAATGTGCTTGCCCAGAATGCCTGTGTAGCTATAATAGACGTGGGGAAGAGATAGTGGGTACTCTGTACTTCTACACAAAACAAAACCATACCAAAACAGAACACTAATAGGGCTGGTTGATAATTTTTTTTATTAAAAATGCCAATTTGTCAAGACCCCCAAAATTTTGTGACAGTGTATCAAGTTTCAATTAGCATTTTGTCAGGACTTTCACAGGTGAAGTGGGAGATCCCGGTTCAAGACCCAGTCCTGTCTGACTCTGGGCAGGGAACTTGCATCTTTCACATCCCAGGTGCCCTAATTATCAGCCTTTTGACTATTCTGGATGGGTCTCTCATAATCTTTCCTTTTGGAGCTGCTCCACTTTGTGTAAATAAATATTAACTGGGCTGGGGGACAGAGACCGAGTCTGTTGTTCCATGGGTTAGATCACTCCCCTCGTGTGTGAGAGATGCAGAGATTTGAAGATGTCTCCTATTTCCCAGGTGAGCCTTCTAACCCCCGGGCTATTAGCTGTTCCAGCGTTTGTCTGTCTCTTGTTTTTCACACACAATGTTGAAAGACCTGTGTTTGTCCCAGTGTAGAATGGGGAATATTTTTGAACTCTTGAAAATTTTCACTACCTGGGAAAATCCCTTCTTACCCAGCTCTGTAGGGCAGGGTATGAACAATTCTCCTCTTGGGGAGAGGATGAGAGGGAAAAACACCAACCTCACACAACAGATGTTCATCATGTTGCTAAATGCACTACTGGAAGTAGCTCAGAAACCACAGTGGTAGCACAGGAGCCTCTCTAGAACAGAACCATATTCTTGGGTTAAATATATAGCAATAAGTGTATCTTGAAGGATTTACTGGGCATAATGTCTGGGGGAGTGTGTGTTTAAATGACTTGTGGCCTTATTGCATGAAAAGCATTGTTTTGACAAGAGTAGAATGTTTTCATTAATCATTTCTGCTCTATTGTCTTAAGGTAGGTCTAAACTGGAGTTAGAGGTGTAATGTGGAGCTCAGATAGACGTACCCACGTTAGCTCTGATTGATAGCAGCGGGAGGGGCTAGCCCTCCCAAGTACAATCCTGTCCGGCAACCTAGGTAACGACTCAAACAGCTAGCTCCTTCCGCCACTTGCACTGTCATGGCTACACTTCTACTTTTAGTGCCCTCGCTCAATCTGGGTTAGCACAGAGCTGGAAATTACTCTCCAGCTCCAGTGTGTGTGAAAACATCTTAGAGTTTCCAAAGCTTTTCTCTTGTGTGCTCTGAACGCGAATAGGTGACAAACACATATTTCCTGTTTAGTCACAGAATTTAATTTAGTTCACGGAAGTCCATTCCACTATCAATCAAATAATGGATTTTGGTTGCTTTAGTCTAGTCTGAATTCAATTTATATTCATTCCAGGTGCCCGTTTGACTGGTTTAGAAATCAGTGAGCTAGTCAGTCTGGCTGAAATCCAAAGTTTGGGTCTCACATGGGTCCCTGCCCCTAAATTGCCAGTTCAACTGGATAAGCCAAGGCCAAAGTGAGGGGGAAAGGACATTAAAATATTGCAGTGCTAGCTTTGAATCAGGGACATGATTCTACCACTTACCACTTTTCAGCTGTCAAAGGACAGTTGTTACTGGATCACAATTCTTGAACTGACTTTACTTTAGGATTTTTCGGTCTTGGCTGGGGTTACTATACTTCTGCCTAAATCCTTTCTTTAAAAAAGAAAATTCTCTTTCATCAGTTGCATCTAGTTGCTGCTGGAGAAATAATAAGAGCGATAAGGGTTGCAGCTGTAATATTCCATAGCCCCAAAAATGTTTAACATTTAAAGGACTTTGCTTCATAGTGAGTCTGTCCCCAGGCCCTAACCTCCTGTTCTGAGGGGCTCAGATTAATTACTTTTTATTGTAAGTGATTTTATGAATCTGCCTATTGCTGAAAAGCAACTGCAAACATGGCATGTTGGAGGCATTTAAAGGCAGTGGTTTTTCTGAGTCTCTCTTTAAAAATGAAAGTAATATTTTTTTAAAATGGAAACAATTTTTTAGCTTTATGTTCAAAAAATAAAACTCCATCAGTGCAGCATCTCCAAAATCACTCATGTGATTTGAAGTTCTGTGTGCCTCCTCTCAGTGGTTTTTGGCTTCTAAAGCTTAGCGGGAAACAGCGAGTCCTGGCCCAGTGTCAGTCCCTGGAGACATTCTGCTTGTGGAGCTGAAGGCAGATAGAAGGCCTTTAGTGCCACTGGGGATGCATAATTAAAGACAGCTTCCACACCACCTTCTGGAAGTGGGGCACTATGCCTTGTTTTCCCACTCCCTGCCCTCAGTTCGTACAGAAGGATGCACAGCCATCGCCCTGCTTTCTGTCATGTCCCCGTAATGTGTCCTGTGCTAGCATTTCCAGGAAGGCTAGGGAGGGTTACTAGGTCCCCCATTCAGTACTAGCCACAGTCTGTCCTAATGTGTTCAGCTGGGAATTTCACTACTGCCTCTTCTAACTATTCCCAGTACCCCATCTAATTTATTGGGACCTTACCTTTTAAGTGGACTATGCTGCCATTTGGAGTGCCTTTGAACCGAAAAGAATAAAAGTGTTAGTGGGATTAACTGAAGATCATCCACAGTGCTCATAAGTTCTGCATGGTTTTATATTAAAACCTGAAACCAGATCAAAGCCCAGTAGGCGCCAGTACGCTTCCCTGCATGTTGAGCAATCTTCTGTCCTTAAATTTTGGGAAAGAGGCTGTTGGTTCAATCCCACTTTCTTGGTATAGATGGTGGGCAGCTGGCTGGCCACTTCCCCTCCTGCAGTCTTCAAGGTAAATTCCAATAGGCTTCTCCTCTTCCCCTTCAAGCCCAAGGTTTTCCAGAAGAAGGGGCCTCCCCACCTATCCTGCCCAGGAATTACTTCCCTGATCCCACAGCTGTTTCTTTTGTAGGCATTTATCTTCCTCTGGGGATTGTTGCAAGTCACAATGCACCACATAAATAGGGAATTCAAGGGAAGACCCCAGGCAGGAGCCAACACATCGATTCACTAAACATTTCAGAACGGGAGGCTGCCATTGCATATTATTCATATTGCACATTATTCTTCAGATCACAGTCGTAATATAAAAACATTTGTATTGTGCATCCTTTAACGAGACCAGACTATTTAATGAAAGCCTGCAAGATAAGCCTCTTGTATTGTTAAGCAAATGTTCCTTTCCAGATCAGAGTTTTAAACCAAGTAGCACAAACCTAAGTAAAATCAATTTTGTTCAAATTCTGGGTAAGTAACTGATCCTTATCTGCATGACTTGGCTTTTTCAACAACAGACTCCAATTTTCCTCTTTTTTTCTGTAATTGCAGTGTTTCAAAGTAGTCATCCTGGACACAACGATGTTTAGGAATGAAATGCAATGAAACAACAAATTCTAGTAACAAAAATGTTGTTTGCAGCATATTTTTTTTCCTGATAGGCGGGGATGGGGCTTCATTATATCTGGGACAGTATCATTTTGTTAACCCCATTGTGCAGATAGGCAACTGAGGTACTGAAGGACTAAGCAATCCGCCCAGCGTCCCACAGGATGTCTGTGAAGGAGACAATGGGAATCAGTAACGGGTCTACGTGAATTAGTGGGGGGAGGAAGGGAATTTAATCAACAGTGTGGATAAATTGTTAAACGATAACATTTTAAACACCATTTGAGAAAGCATTTTAGAGCTTCCACACCATCAGTAGCAGTTCAGTGGGACCACTGCTTAGTATCATTGTCAGCAGCAAGTCACGTTGCTAATGTACGTACGGTTTTATGGTAACCGTCTTTTTGAGACTAGAAAATGTTGATGTTAGTGGTTTGGACATCAGACGAACAGATGTATTATAATGGTTAGTAGCACAACCCTGCCTCAGAGAGAGATTGTGACGATAAATGCATTAAAGATTGAGGTGCTTGGATACTGTGGTAAGGGGGGGCCAGATAAGTAACTTAGATAGTTGCCAGTGGGTCAATTTACTAGCATAGATGGGATTTAAAAGTTTGGTTCTGAAGGTAAAAACCTAGTAGAAGTATTAATGATGGGATTTTCTACAGAAGCCTCAATTATTGTAACTTTTTCCATAGACATAGAATTTAATAGAGAGAGAGAGAGAGGTAACTAAACTTAGTTTAGTACATGGATAGTGGTAGCATGTTGAAGTACTATACCTGGTACTAAGTGTTTACAGGGTCCTGTCCACTACTTGCTTTGGATAGAATTTGTAAAACGCCAGTTGTTTAATGGCTTAATGAGTTCTCCTTTATAAGAATCCCATTTCGGTATGGGCTGGATCCTGCACAATTGAAATCATTGGAAGTTTTCACGTTGACTCAGAGGCAGAAAGATCTATTTCTGTGTGTTTTCTCTTGTATGAAACTGTATTTTGTAGTTACAATTACAAAGTTAACCACAGAGTTTTTGCATCTAGATAATTCCATGGCCCACATCATCCTAGTATCTGAACACCAGACATTGTCATCATGCAATGTCAATTTTTCCTGATACATTGAGATTTGTTTGTGGGTTTTTTTTAAATTGGCAGAAGGGCTTTGTGTAGATCAAATAGCTTTAAATAGAAATATTGGAACATCCTGCAAAGATGGATGCTAACAAGTGAATGGTACTTGTCTAGCTTCTAGCAAGGGTAACTTCTAAAGAGGTAATAATTTAAACACAAGGGACCAAAATTTTGCTCTGCATCACCATTAAGGTCCAGGCATAACTGTGGGCACGATTTGTCTTCCAAGGTACAGGAAACCTCAGACTTAATCAAGAGCATGCAGCATAAGGATTTTGTGTTTTGAAGTGAATAAAAGGAAAACATCTGTTTTTCTCAAAATATTTGTCAGTAGTACTGGCTGCTTTATTTCCTACAGCAGACTCATTCCCAAGTGAATTTCTGTGCAATGCATAAAGTTGTTAGTTGAGCAAACGTCCTTTCTGCTGCAGTCTTTAATGCTGCTCTTGCTTGTATTTGTCTTAAATAGAACTGCATTCATGGCCTCTTAATGTTGTTTGTTTGTTTATTTTAAATTACAAGTTCAGGGAGGGAGAGAGAAGAAACAAATGTTTTGGCATCTGGACTGCACAGTCATTAGAAGCTGAGACTTTCAACTACTACTTCTGCTTGCTCTTCCCAGCACATCACATAACCCCAGGACATTGACTCTTTGCATGCTAGCCTCTGTTCCCATCTGGTGCAAAATACTCAATTCTTTCTGCTTTGCCGTTGCCTGCCGCCGCTCCTATTTGGCACCTTTTGGTAACACCAAGAGTCAATAACAGGGAGTAGTTCAGGACTTTTTGCGATTATGGGGCTTCCGCCTAGCTGCTATGGTACACTATAGCCTGTTACAATTTCCATTGCTCCAGCAGTCATTTCATGGAAGGCCCAGTTGGCGGGCTGGAAGTGCCCGTGTAGGGCCTGGGGAGCCATTTGTGTCACCCATGCAGCAGAAAATAAAAATATTAATCCTTTCCATTTAAATCAAGAACCAATCAGTGTGTTACATGGGTACCCAAAAGCATTGCTGCTATTAAGGCATTTGCCCTTTCCATTATAAACCACAATGTTGTAGCTGTTTATAGATTAGGCATAAAAATTAGAAAAGTTTTAGGCTGGATCTATCCTGAGTTTCATTTAGTAGTGAACCTCCACCCCACTTTTATTTTGTCCTTTTCAATAATTAATAAACACACAATTACTCGAAGATAAAAAGCCAGGATTACAAAAATTATCACATACAAAGTTATTAATCAGCTATACCAATCAATCAGTTTCTGCTATGGAAAGTCCACAGAAAGACACCACAAAGACATGCCAAAGAAGCAAATAAAACTGTTTCTTGTCTTAGGGAGTAATGTAATTTGCGATTCTTGGCATGCAAAGCTAAACCACCAAGAAATACAGTAGCAATTGCTTTAATTAAAAACAAAACCCTGGTTTAGCAATTCTGAGTTTGTATAAATGTGAAAAGCCAAACACCTGAACAAGTGGTTGCACTCGAATAAGTCCAAATCAGTATTGATTTAAGGCATAAAATGTAACAAGCCATCTATCTATGATCAACTTATTCATGAATTAAATGAAATAGCTGTGATATAAATAAACCCTAGGAGCTTGATCCTACGTACACTTGCTGCTGTGGACAGTCGTACTGGGCGAAGTCCTATTAATTGCAGAGAGAATACTCGTGGAGGATTGGACTCTTAGTGTGACAGCTAGTTGTTACCATCTGTTGGCTCTTCCTTGGCTTGTGGAATGCTGAGCTGGTTTGGATAATGCTGCCAAATGTGCAGCCCTATGGTGGCCCATCCTGCTGCAGATAGGCTGAAACATTCATGTGATGCTTGTCTTGTGCTCTAGTGCCATGGGGTACGGAGGGGGAGCCGCTCCTTTTTCACTGAGCTCTGTCTTGTTCAACAGCTGGGATCAAGACACTTTTTCCTGTTTATTATGGTCCTTTCTACCCATCTCACTGTTTAACAGGAAACCTCCAACAATGAGTTCTCTAGCTTCCTCCATAAACACATTTGCCAGTCCCAGTGCCTGCCTCATTGCATCACACCCCTGCCCCCAAACACACATGTGGCACTGACTCCCTACGTGCTTATTTGGCATGACAGAGAAGTTTGGTAATGGGGTGGGACTGGGAAATTTGCCCAATGAATATTGGGCCTTCTATGTCATGGGGAAGGCAAGGAGGTGTTTGATCATAGTGGGCCCCGTTCTTTGTGAATAAACACCAGTGGAATGAATTGTTGCTCTTAGCCCAATTCCTAGTGGTTAAGAACATATTTAAAAGAAAACTCCTTCACCACTGGCGTTACTATCCACTCTACTCCTGTAGGTGTGTCACATGCCTCGTTGTGGCATCTAAGACCCTTTTACTCTTGGTTGACTGTCGAAAAGTCGATTTTTAGCTTGGTAGGTTAACTCTCATCCTTGTCTTCAGGATGTCTTCTCTCTTTCATTGTAGGAGCCACCAAACAATTCAGAGCTAACACGAAGAATTTAAGAAATATATTGAAGCTAATACTAAAATAATGACAAATAATGATACTGAACTATTTGTGCAGGGAAGACATCTGCTGACTGCCAGTCAAAGAGCCCATCATTAGGTCAAACATTAGGTGTTTGATCTAACCTGTGAAATCAGGAAATTCAGAGTTCAAGATAAAACTCCATCCGAAGCATGCCCTATTTTGCCGCCACCTAGAAACTGCTGTATGGCATGTCGTTTTTTGTTTTTTTTAAGCCTGTATTCCTGGGACCCCATCAGTATATCAGTGTTGCTTGGGTGAAAAATGGGGTTCAGTCCTCAGTCTCCTGAACTTTGTAAGTTTGGTCACTTTCAACTAGACCGTGTTGTTTTTAACATGCTTTTGTATTTATCTGTACTGACTCACAGTATCTTGGTGCACCAGCTTATACCTGGATTTAGGTCGACTTAAGATAAGCTTTAGGAGAGATGTAAAAATCATAGAAACTGGGAAATGCAACCTTACTTAGATAAGAACACAGTGCAGATGCTTAACTAGAGCATGCACTAGAGCTGTGTAACTGGGCTCCTCGTGAACCCAAATAAATCCAAACATCAAGTTGCATTTGTCTTTGCTTTTCATGGCTTTTGTAGGGCCAGAGTGACACAAGATCTTCTCACTGAAATTTCACCATCTAGAAACACACATCCAAGAAATCCCAGACTGTTTTCAGCCCCCATGAGCCGCACACTCAGCCATTAAAAAGCCTGTAGAAAACCTAAAAAAAGGCACATATTGGCAATGTAAGTACTCTTTCCTAATGTGCACCTTATTTATGAAGACATACACACAATATTTAAATGTGAGGGTGGTATCGTGAGCATTTTTCTATTAATAAAGAATCAGAGTTCTTGTAGTTTCATCGTATTGAGACTATACTGTAAATGAATAGGAAAGACACACAGTGGGTTAGGATGGTGTTGTACTGCTGGTACAAATGTATGGGATCCCCGGGAGGATCAGTTTTATGATACAATTGGCGTCTTAAATGGAGCTTAGGTGGGAGAGTGGAACGAAGCGAAGCATTTCCTTACTACCCAAACTGCAAAGGAGATGTCTGGTTTGCCGCATGTGGCATTCTGTGTTATAACGAGTGGCATAAAGCAACTCTAGTGGCATGAAGACATGCAGGCAACATTTGTTCTTACCCCATGATCCCCTTCTGTCAAAGGAGAGCAACAGAATTTAGTTGTGCCTTCTAGACACAGCCTTTCAGTGGGGTGCAATGCCCTGCCTGGAGGTCTGGGAGACGTTGTGTCTCCTAGTCCTAGCTGCCAGCAAGGGTAGAGAAAGCATATCTACTGCCACATGCACTATATCTTTTGCAGAGTACCTAGCACAAGGGGCCCTCAGCCTGGCTAGCCTCTAGGTGCTACTGTGGTATCTGGTATGTTGTAGTAATATTCCTAAAAGAGGCGTAGCTCTGTCAGCTGGTTCAGAGGGCTAAGGTAGTTATGGTCGTGCCTGCTCCACATCCTGTTTCTCATGAGCGAGGAGCAGTCCGTGCTCTTGGGGGAGGTGGGAACTCATGAGAACGAGTGCTTGGCGGGGGAGTGTGCCTGGGGGAAGGTTTCTTTGAGCCTTTGCTCAAGGTTGTACAAATAGATGGAAATAATTAGCTAAACAAAGGACTGAGCCAGCAGGGGAAGGGTCCTTTCTGTGGGGCCTAGGGAGAGGCTGTCCCTTGCTCCCCATTCTCTTCCTTCTTCCCCCTCTGCCGTGCACTGCATCTTTACCTTCCGCTTCTGTTGGTGGGAAGGGGAGAGCAGTCCTGCTTTGTGTCCTGATTGGCCAGTGTGGATGCTGTGGGGGGGCGACACTGAGTGCGTCTGTGTTCCTCGGAGGGCAGAAGAAGGGGCTGGTCTGGCATGTGGCACCATTCTGACCAGTTCAAATCGCCTCTCATCGACCTTTGCCTGTGGTTGGCGTGTGTTCTGGCTGGTTGGCCTTGTGGTCCTAACTCACGGTCTAGTTTCCTTAAGCGCTTTGGTTTAGCTGATTACCCATGTGGCCTTTTCCCAGTTCGGGTTTTTCACTTTCCCCAAACCAAAATCCATGCCTGATCGGGGTGAGGGTGGGGGGATATTTGGATTGAAGGAGCCATAACTGAGCTCAACATCCGCTGGCAGCAATGGGGTTAAATCCAAGCAGGTCCTGCTGGAAGTGTGCCTGCCTTTATATACGAACCGTGGGAGATACCCATTGCCGTGCCTTTCATTCCTTTTACGAGAAAAGGCCGGGGACTTTGACGTTTGCCCAATCCCGTGGTTATGCAGGGAACAGGTGAGGCTCAGAGAAACCTATTTAATATAGTAACTTGTTGGCAAGTTATTGCTCTGCGTTGACCAATTAGCTGCTGCGTTGCTTGTTCCCATCAGAACTTTTATATTCTATAAGCTCAATAAAGTTCCAGCCCTTGTTTAACCATTACACTAATTTGTGCCCATGTTTCATTCACCTGTTGTGTCTATGTTCTAGAGACTGATTTTTGAACAGACACATGCTGCTCTGTTTGTTAGAGGGGAAAAAACTCCCCCTGCCGATGAGAACTAGAGCAGCTGACTTGAGAAAAGAGTAGCAATAGTGATTTTCTAGATGGAAAATCATTTATAAAATGTTCCTGGTCCCACTAAAAGTGCTCTCCTAGAGAAACTGGAGAAGGTGGCATTTCAAGTCCTGAAAGTCTTATTACTTGCCTTTCAAGAGCCTGATTTTTGCTGGCTGGTTGGTTTGCTCCCCTGAAAACAGAAGCATTACACAATTTATATGTAAAAGGCAACTGTTATGCTTGTCTCCAGACAGCTTAATTTTTTTGTTCCTACATTGCTGGGATGAATTATTCTTTTAGAGTCCCATGGTAGGAGAAACAAATAAATGGTTTTCTCCATGACCCTTTTAGCTTGTGACCTTCCCAGGAGGATAGAGGAAGGTGGGTAAATGAAATATAAAGAATATCTTATTTTGTTGGGAGTGTTTTGTTTTGTTTTTTTTTATGCTGAAGGAAGATATGGTGAAGAGTTATGAATATAATAATGAGTGAAAAGGCCAGGGTTAGTTTGAAATCCTTCCCTGAAATAAGGTTGCCATTGAAAATGGTCAGAATGCACCAAAACACTTCCTGATGGAATAGCCAGACTACAGCAAGAGACTAAAATAGAGGGGTTCTTAGTGTTTGTCTCAGTAAAATGAGTTGTGGGACTTTCCAAATGACTCATTCAAATAAGCTGTAAAAAAAGCTACATAATGGACAGATGCCACACACCGTGAAAGACAGCAAATTCCATTCCTCAAGGGGGAATTTGAGCCCTCCTGAGTAAACGTCCAAGTAGTTGAGTTTTGGGTAGGGAGCTTAGTAGGGATTGAGAGAGAGATTCAACCATGCACCAGTTTGTGGACTGCAGCCCTTTTGTAGCTGCTTCACCATTCTATGCTTAAAAAAAGATTGGCAGCGATGAGTGCCATGAAACTCTGTGCACATTGGAAATTACTGAATCTGTGCTCTGTTGTTTGTTTCTAGTAACCTCCAAGTTGTAATTGCAGTATATATGTTCTTGCCCTCAAAGAGTTTACACACTAAGCATAGAAAAGCTTTATGAAACAATACAAAGATTTGTTTTTTTTAAAAATAGGCCAACTCAAGGGTGCATCCAAAAAATCTTGGTCATGTGCTCAGAAATATTTAATACCTTCTAAATGTCAATTTAATGCAACCCCAGCTAATAAAAATACCTTTTGAAGACCTAAAATTTAATGCCCCTTGAATTACAGAACTCTTTGAAGACAATTTAAAGATTAATACATTGGGAAGAGAGGATTTAAATGCTCATGTTACCTGTTTGTTGTAGAGCGCTTAACAATGGATGGAGTGAGCCTACACAGTTAAGTGACAAGGCAATTTGGCTTAAATTTTTCTTTGGGTATAATTTTTAATTAGTTATTTTAAGTGCTTATGAAATGTGTCAGACTTACAGCACCAGTAAATGAATTGCTCTATTTATCAGGGGTGTGATCCAAAGCATACTGAAGTCAATGGAGAGATTCCCATTGACGTCAATGGGCTTTGGATCAAGCCTTATACAACAGGAGCATCACAAGCAATGGCTGTGCAATATTTCTGACTCTGCTCTGTCAATGAGCTGTTACCCTCAGGCTGTAGTTGCATTGGTCATTTAAAAGTTTTGTGCACATGAAGCATTTTTTACCTGTTTCTTCTCTCACATAGAGACATGTGGTTCTCACTGGTGGCAATGGGAGATGCGTGTTTGTCTGGGGAGCAGAACTGGGCGCTTGTTTCTTGGCCTCTCTGTTGAGAACTTTAAAGAGGAATGCCAGTATTAGTGATGGTCTTTGAGATATGGACAATCAGTAATAGGGCTGTAACCAGCAACACGTTTCACAGAGCACACTGAAGAGCCATCAGTTGGCAAAAAGACTTTGACCTGTTTGGGTTGACACTTGACAAATAGTTGTATTTCAAAGTCTCTTTTTTGGCCCAGTGAGAATCTCATTTTTTGGTAATTCTGTAGAAGCACCGACAATTGCAATTAGGGAAAAAAAAATCAAGCAACTTGTGTTGGCCCCAATTATGACTCATTACTAGGGATGGTGTGTATGCTGATGATTTTTCATTATATACCACCAGATTGGATGAAGAAATTCATTCAGAACATGTTTCGAGAGGTTTTTTTTCCCCCTCTCTGTTGGAGGAGGGAGGGATTTATTGCAAAAACTGAAAGTTCCTAGTAAAACTTGTTCCTTCAGGCTTAATTTGTGCAAGAATAACTTGTTCCACTTGCATTTTTGATTTAATCACGTAATACATTGGAACCTGCAGTAAATGTGGTTCTAATGTATTTTAAAGGGCTTCCTTTTAAGCATCCTTTTCTCATAATCTTGAAAATTCTCATCTAACACAGTCCAAATTATGGCTCACTGTCTTTCCCTTTGCTCTCCAGAACTCATCCAAGATGCCTCCCCAACCTTGGTTTCCTGAAACATCCCAGTGTTGCCAAACTATCAGGCTAGATCAGGGGTCCCCAACCACCGGTCCGCGGACTGGGACCGGGCTGTTGGGGGTTCTTTGCCGGTCTGTGGCGCCGCAGCTATGCGGCTCTTCATTTAGCCGCTAGGCAGTCTGTTTCGCAGTGGTTTACGACTTTAAGAGCGAACCGGCTCTTAAAATGGTAAATTTCTGTGCTTTGGGCCCCACCCTCCAGTTCCGCCGCCGAAATTGACACGGGCGAGTCAATTTCACGGCGGAGAGTGGTGTGAAGTGCTGCCTGCTGGGGTGCCTGCCCCAGCCCCGCCCTGCCATGCCGGTCCCTGGAAAAATAGTTTTGCTTTAAGCCGGTCCCTGGTGCAAAAAAGGTTGGGGACCACTGGGCTAGATCACTCTTAATTGAAAACAAAAACAAAAATATTAAATTATAAAGCCAGATTCTCAGATGATGTAAATCAGTGAGCTCCTGATGTCAATGGAATTAAGCCAGTTTACATCCCCTGAAAATTTGACCAAGAATATTTCTGCTGGGTTTTTTTCCCCAATAATTGCTCTACATTATGTTGGCACTAGTAACAGTTTTTCCTCTTAATAACTGATAGAAGGTAGCATGCTTTCCAGCACTGCTCACTGAACACAGCAAAGGTTATTTTCCTGATTTCTGTATGTGCTGGATTAAATTACTCTGATGGCTGGACTGAAGCCATGGGCTACAGTTTTACGGTCCTGTGATTATAGTATCTAGTCTATAGCGTCGAAGCGCATTTCCCTACTTGTTGAAAAACCTTTATTTTATTGCAGCTAATCTTTTGATTTTTGTCTCTCATTATAAGTGTAAATCTTAGAAGTATTAAAAAAAAGTTTGTCCAGTCAATATTCAATAAAATGTTCTATTAGTTGAACAAGGGAACATAATGAGGTTGTGGTGAGCATGAGAACATCATTGGGATTTGGTTCTCATGATAGCCTTATATTTAGATCTTTTTGGAAATTAAAAAATAATGAATTCAGGGAGTTAATGGAAGCTACTAGGTCTTATGATACTTGACACATGAGGTGCAAGATCAGTAATGTGAGCAACTCCATTGTATGTTCTGATATTGGAGCTATTGGCTAAAATTAATGGGAATCAGGCTTCCAAATCTCTTAAGTGGCTTTGAAAATCTCCGTGGTCTTTTCTTTTCCACTCACCATCGATGTGTCCTCAGACAAACATTAATAAAATACTGGGGCAGATTTTTGTTATAAATTAGTTGTTCAGAATAGGTTCTAGGGAGTAAGGGTTAGTGGGGTTGACTAAGGCCCCAGAAATGACTGTGTGGATGTGGCCACGTTCTTTTGTGCATTGGCAAGAGTGGAGACTGCACTTACTTTTGGGTGTACCAAGCCCCACTGCTTACTCTAGTAAGGTTTCATGAATTCAATGAGAGCCAAGACATGTCCCTCTAAGATTGGATAGGCTTCTATAGTTGGCAGGCAAGCCTCCATTGGTGATGGTTTACATACATCACTAATGACACTGCATGATGGGATATCTCACAAATAACAGATGACTTCTGGGACCTTGGAAGCATGATGAAGAATGTCCAGATGATCTTCTGAGTTCCTTCCTGTGCAGTGAACACAAGAAGCTAGACAGCAGAGGATTCTAGAAGAGAACTGCTGCCAGGCAAGTGGCATAGAGTTTTGCTTTTGTGGAACCTTGGTTCATCTGGTACAGGTAGAGCGGGCTGTATAATTTGAGTGGCCTCCACCTGAGCAGAAGATGCGGATGTTAATAAGCAGCTACTAAATTTAGATATTTTTAAAATAGCATGTCCTGGTACCTTGCATGCAAGAATTTTAAAAGATCAGGCTGAGGAGTTTGCTGGACTGTTAATGTTAATTTTCAACCAATCTTGGAACTCTAGGGATTTTTCCAGAAGAATGAAAGAAAGCTAATATGCCAACATTTAAAACGAGTAAATGGGATGACCTGAGTAATTATAGGTCTGTCAATCTAGCATTAATAATGGGCAAGATAATAGAATAGCTGATGTGCGACTCAATTAATAAAGAATTAAAGAAGGATAATATAATAAAAACCATGTTGGTTGGCATAAAGGAAAATAGATCCTGTCAAACTAACTTTTTTTTAGATGAGATTACAAATTTGGTTGATAAAAGTAGTAGTGTTGATGTAATATACTCAGACTTCTGTAAGGCATTTGACTTGGTAATGCACTACATATTCATTACAAAAAATTAGAGCAATACAAAATGAAATAGGCACATATTAAATAGATTAAAAACTGGCTAACTGATAGGTTTCCAAATGCAACTGTAAATGGGGAAATTACCATTGAGCATATATGTTTCTCTGGACTACTTCAGGGATTAGTTCTTGGCTCATGCTATTTAGCATTTTTATCACTGAGCTGGAAGAACATAAAATCATTACTAATAAAGTTTGCAGATAACACACAAATTGGGGGACTGGTAAATAATAAAGGGTACGCCTCACCGATAGTGATCTGGATTGCTTTGTAAACTGAGTGCAAATAAAGAAATCTGTGTTAATATGGCTAAATATAAATGTATGCATCTAGGAACAAAGAATGTGTAGGGCATACTTACAGGCGAGGGGACTCTATCCTGGGAAGCAATGACTCTGAGAAAGATTTGAGAATAATGGCAGATAATCATCTAAACACGAGTTCCCAGTGCACCCCTGTGGCCAGAAGGGCAAATGTGATCCTTGGATTCATAAACAGGAGAATCTCAAGTAGGGGTTATTTTACCTCTGTATTTGGCAGTAGTACTGTCACTGCTGGAATATTGCATCCAGTTCCGATGTGCACAATTCAAAAAGAACATTGATATATTGGAGAGGGTTCAGAGAAGAGCCACCAGAATGTCTAAAGGATTAGAAAACATGCCTTATACCTGTAGACTCAAGGAGCTCAATCTATTTAGTCTAACAAAGAGAAGGTCAAAGGCTGACTTAATCACTGTTTATAAGTACCTATTTGAGAAACATATTTGATAATGGATTCTTCAGGGTTGCAGAGAAAGGTATAACATAATCCGGTGGCTTGAAGTTGAAGCTAGACAAACTCTGACTGGAAATAAGGCAAACATTTTTTAACAGTGAGGGTAATTAACCACTGGAGCAATTTACCAATGATCGTGGTGGATTCTCCATAACTAGCGATTTCTAAATCAAGATTGTCTGTTTTGATAAAGATCTTCTCTGGAAATTATTTGGGGAAAGTTCTATGGTCTGTTCTACAGGCAGTCAGACTAGTTGATTACAATGATGCATTCTGGTCTTAGAATCTCTGAATTCATAGCAAAGTTTGGCTTGATCTTATGAGCTGGGCCTGGATGCTGCTGTGACATAATCACTTCTTACCTGGATTCCTCACCAGTCTGAAAAAATCCTGGTGAACTAGGAGAGAACACTGTTAGTGAACACGCACGCACGCACGCACACAGTGGCTGGAGGCGTTAGTAATGAAAGTGAAAAGTGGGCTTCTTCCAGGCTGAAGGTGAATCTAAATAGGTGCTGCTTAATCCACATACATGTTCATGTGAAGTGGAAACCAGGCTTCAGGAATTTTCACAGATAGAGTGAAACTGCTAACTTTATCTGTTTGCCCCTTCCCCCCTAGCACAAGTATCTAATCACATTATTTTCTCACTTTAAAGGACTGGTATTATATCAGAAAGACAGACAGCCCATACTTGTGGTTATCTTGGAGTTCCTTTATTGCTTTTCAGCTTTCAGTGTAGGGGAAAAAAAAAATCATTTTCTCCTCCTAGTTTAAATACAAAGCTGAACAAATTTTTACAATTAAAAAGTGTTATCAAGTCAGACTGTTTCTTTTCATTGTGATTATCCCTCACGTGATATAGAAATGTGGTTCACACTGATGGTTTTGATTACAAAACAAAAGTGGATAGATCAGGAAAAATTGCTTTTTAACAGTTCCCTCTGTTTTCTAAGACCTAGTTCCAGTCTCGCAATATCAGCTAGTGTTGCAGACCAAAAGGCTTATCTATTTACTTCTGAACATATTGTGGTGTTAATCTAAAACTCTTTCTCCCAGTGGAATTTCTATTTGGGGAGCTCTTAACTTCCTCCAGGAAGTTGAGATTTCTGAAGTTTTTTTTTTTTTTTTAATTGATTTGTTTGGATTTTGGTAACATTGATCTTCTAATATGATATGCAGCTTCCTTCATCCTAGTTTGTTGTGGATGAGCAAAGCAGAAAGGTGATATAGGACCTATTGAAATCACCGTAGTTTTGCTATGTAAGTGTAATTTTAATGCTTCACAATGCTAAAATGATAACCTGTTTAGGGGAAAGTTGCAAAACTAATCTCTGTCACATAAAAAAACCCAACATGTTGGAACAGCTTGGATTGAATCATATAAACCTTTTGGTTTTTCAACAGGAAAAAAAGAATCATGCTTATGTCCCATCATGCTTATGTTTTATGCCAACAATGTATTTATCCATTTTTTCTAGTATAAAGATACAGCAAAGGAAAAAAATACCATGTATAATTTCTGTAGGCTTTGCACAGTTTTTAAATGATCTTAAAATATTTGTAAACTAAACCTTTCTGAACAAATCGACTAGTAGGTAGACGGAGAATAAGTAGCTTGATCTTGGTTTTAGTGAAAATTTGTTAGCAACATAATCCTTGATTAATTGGAATTGAGTGAAAGTAGGAGTTACTGCGCTACTGCAAATACCCATAGCAAATACTTTGTCTTTTAATGGCTGTGCAGCTGTTATCTTACCCTCTTGGGTGCAGTGCAGGGTGCTGACTAGCGGAAGAAAATAGATGAGAGAATTGGATGAAAATGGGGACAAAAAGCAGAAATATATTTAACCATGCACAAGTGTTGGCACCCAGTCCTGCTACCATTGAAGACAGTTGGAGATTTGCCTTTGACTTCAGTGAGAGTAGGATTGGGCCCTTAACAGGATTATACTCATTTACTAAGACATTATCAAATTAAATCACGGAAAGTGGATTTGTGTCTAAAATGAGCTTCCTTGTGAACATTACCTGCCTCTGGAGTCCTGTCGTTGGTTAGCAATGACAATGATTGCATCCTGTGTTTGGAGGTGTATTTGCTGTTTTATTTATCCAGGAAATGCAACTCTTTGGAGATGTGTGATTAACCTTAGGCATTATTATATTACATGCTCAGATGGGAAGCTGGAAATTAAGGGTGTGCATGGAGAATTACATGCATATTTGATTAAATTTTAGATTAACTTTAGAGTTAGTCTTTGTTGGTATTATTTTGGGTTTCTTAAATCTTTGTGAGAGGGCCAAATTCTTCTTGCCTTACTCACCCCATTCTCTTAAAATATGCTTGAGTAAAATGGACAGAAACTAACCCTTATTAGAAGTCTCATCTTTACATGCAGTGAAAAACCAAATTGAGACCTTGCTTGCTTTATTCACCCAGAATTTCAACAGGAGATTTGGGTGAGTAAGACCTTCAGGATTAGCCCCAATGAACTATTTCAGAATAATTTACCAGAGTTGGGGCACAGAACTACTAGTGTTGAAAGTTGTGTGAAGGATCTGTATTTCTGAAACAAAATTTAAAAAAAAAATTGTGTTCTGTTTTTTTTTCCCCTTCGTAGAAATGAGCGCTTTAGAATGTCTGAAACATCCACCAGTATCATTTCACTGCTGAGAACTGGGTAACTGTAAAATTATATTGACCGGAGGGGACTGAGATATAGAAGTGGCCATGCACTTAACTGTGTGGGAATCAAACTGTTACTGATAACATTTTATTGATTCATCTCCTCTCTGTGTTACAAGTAGCCTGAAGCCTCACAAAATGAGCTGGCAATGTATTTATATTGTGGGCGTTGCAGCGTTGCAGCTCCTAGAATCATAGAATATTAGAGTTGGAAGGGACCTCAGGAGGTCCAACCCCCTGCCTAAAGCAGGACTATTCTCTGCTAAATCATCCCGGCGACGGTTTTGTCAAGCCTCAGCTTAAAAACCTCTAAAGATGGAGATGCCACCACCTCCCTAGGTAACCCATTCCAATGTTTCACCACTCTCCTAGTGAAAAACTTTTTCCTAATGTCCAACCTATACCTTCCCCACTGCAACTTGAGACCGTTGCTCCTTGTTCTGTCATCTGTCACCACTGAAAACAGCCTAGCTTCATCCTCCCTGGAACCCCCTTTCAGGTAGTTAAAGGCTGCTATCAAATCGCCCCTCATTCTTCTCTTCTGCAGACTAAATAGGCCTAGTTCTTTCAGCCTCTCCTCAAAAATCTTGTGCTCCAGCCCCCTAATCATTTTTTTGCCCTCTGCTGGACCCTCTCCAACTTGTCCACGTCCTTTTTGTAGTGGGGGGCCCAAAACTGGACACAATACTCCAAATGCGGCCTCACCAATGCCGAATAAAGGGGAATAATCACTTCCTGCGATCTGCTGGCAGTGCTCCTACTAATGCAGCCCAATATGCCATTAGCCTTCTTGGCAACCAGGGCACACAGTTGACTCATATCCAGCTTCTTATCCATTGTAACCCCCAGATCCTTTTCTGCAGAACTGCTGCCTAGCTCGTCGGTCCCCAGTCTGTAGCTGTGCATGGGATTCTTCCGTCCTAAGTGCAGGACTCTGCACTTGTCCTTGTTGAATCTCATCAGATTTCTTTTGGCCCAATCCTCCAATTTGTTTAGGTCCTTCTGTGTTCTATCCCTCCTTTCCAGGGTATCTACCACTCCCCCGAGCTTAGTGTCATCTGCAAACTTGCTGAGGGTGCAATCTACCCCCTCTTCCAGATCATTTAATGAAGATGTTGAACAAAACTGGCCCCAGGACCGACTCCACTTGTGACCGGCTGCCAGCTAGACATGGAGCCATTGATCACTACTCGTTGAGCCCTTTGCTCTAGCCAATTCTCTATCCATTTTGTAGTCCATTCATCCAACCCATACTTTTTTAACTTGCTGATAAGAATAGTGTGGGAGACCGTATCAAAAGCTTTGCTAAAGTCAAGGTATATCACGTCCACCGCTTTCCCCTCATCCACAGAACCAGTCACCTCTTCATAGAAAGCAATCAGGTTGGTCAGGCACGATTTTCTCTTGGTGAATCCATGTTGACTACTCCTGATCACCTGCCTCTCTTTTAAGTGCCTTAAAATGGATTCCTTGAGGACCTGCTCCATGATTTTTCCAGGGATTGAGGTGAGGCTGACCAGCCTATAGTTCCCTGGATCCTCTTTCTTCCCTTTCTTGAAGATGGGCACTATATTTGCCTTTTTCCAGTCATCTGGGACTACTCCCTGTTGCCATGAGCTTTCAAAGATAATAGCCAATGGCTCTGAAATCACATCAGCTAACTCCCTCAGCACCCTCGGGTGCATTGCATCTGGCCCCATGGACTTGTGTATGTCCAATCTTTCTAAATAGTCCTGGACCTGTTTCTTCAGCAATAAGTACTAATACTCCTCAATAAGTATTGAAATTTTATATATGGGCTTATAAACTCATAATTATCACGATTTGTAATGACTGAAACTGCATATGTGGCTTCCCGAGGTTTCAGTTCCAGCTAGATAGCTGGTATATTCCTCTTTTCTGTTGGAGAGTATGTTGTCCTTCCTTCTACTCTACATCCGTCACGTGTTTTCACTGTGAAAAGTGGAATCTTTTCTCTGGCTCTTTTCATGAAGATTGGTAACATGCTTAAAATGGACTTAAGAAAGCATTCTATACACAGTGCCAATACAAACTTTTAAAGATGGAAATGTTTTGAGATGTTTGTATGGTCTATCAGGGATTCTTTGCTTTTATCTTAAAAGAACTGTGGTGTGTTTAACCAGCATTTTTAAAAAAAAAAAAAAAAACCTTTTTATGACACATCTTTAAGAAAATGAATGGCTTCACAAAATAACAATGGCATATTGTGAGTGTAACCTGCGTATCCTGACTAATTAAATTCTTCTGAAGGAGCTAATTTTGTGTATTTTATTTAATGAAGGCTTACTTAAAACGTTAATGATATATGGGTCTCTTCTTTTCTCTATAATGCCATATTGACTCCTGGCATATTTTTACACAGGCTTCATTATACCGTGAACAGTAGTTGAAAATGTGAGCACTTGATGAAGTACCAATAAATTAGCTTATTGTACTGGTGGATGTTCCGTTATATTAGTGTACTGTGGTATGAATTGGTCATGTCATCCTCAATAGGTTTTAAAGCTACGTTCTTGTTATCAGTTATGCTACTTTATCTCAAATGTTTTACCAACCTGCTGGCAAGCCTCTGCCTTATGCAACTGTATGGTGTACCACCCTTTTGTTTCTGTTGTTCTCTTTTGAGATAGTAAACTCAGTGAGAAAGGGACTGTGTGTGTACAGGGCCTAATGCAACAGGGCTGTCCTCCAGATTTGGCCCTTTTGATGCTACTGCAATAGAAGTGATGTTGGCCTGTGCTGACCGGCGCCCAGACAAAGCATGGGATATATTACTACAGATAGCTATAGTGCTTCAGTTGAAGTACCTCAGGCTTGCATTAGTGGGACAGAAGGAACAGGGTTCTAATCCAGCAACGCACAGAATACTTATACCATGATGACCTACGGAATGACAGAGGAAAATGGTAAGCACTTATTCCTCAGTTAGGCAAAATTTTCAGAGCATCCTTCCCATTAATTTCAGTGGGAGATTAAAAGGCCAGAGGGTCTAGACCTATGTAAATACTAAATCTATTGGAAAAGGGACACTATCGAGGCTAATACATCTTAATTAAACCACTGCATCAGTTTTCAAAATGAGACATAAAACCAATGTTCTTGCCACCAGTGTTTTCTGAAATAACATAGGTCTTCGATTAACTTTCTTTTTAAAAATCCCATGGCTATATTTACAAGGATATAGGTATTGCACTGTCATATTCTAAATTGATTTACTAGTAATGCTTCATTATATTCTGCAGACCTAAATGCCCTCTAGTGTTTCAACTGAGTATGGTATTCCTCATTTCCAGACCTAAGCTATCATTGTCGTCTTAAGCCACTGCCATATTTTGCTCCAAAGGTGGCTGCATTTCAACATTGCGTGAAGTGATTTGTTTTACATTTTGTGCAATCAGCTAGGAAAGCTTGTACAGATTGATGAAAGTGCTCAGTCACATGTAAGAAGCTTATTATCATAAAATTGTACCTGCTCACTGAGTTCAGGTTCACAGACCAAGTTGCTGCTTGCTGTCTCTCTCCACTCTTTAATCTGGCAGAGAATGTTATAATAAGAACCAATGGCTGGAAGATGAAGTCAGATAAACTGAAATTAGGCACACTTTTTTTTTTTTTTTTTAACAACAGTGAGGATGATTAATAACTAGAATAAACTACCAAGGGAAATGTGGATTCCCCAAGTCTTCTAATCAAACCTGGATGTATTTCTGGAAATTATGATTTAGCCAGGCATAAGCTATTGAGCTCAATACAGGAGTCCAGGTGAAATTGAATGGCCTATCACCTATTCAGGAGGTCACACTTGATGAACCAATGGTCTCTTCTGGCCTGCAACCCTGAATTTGTTTGTGTGCTTGCCTCCTGTCATCTGAGAGCTTGGAGTACTGCAAATGTTAATACCTTGCCTCCACATAGGAATGGAAGAGAAAGTAGTCAGTGTGGCATGGGAAGGATCCTAGCCTTGGGGCACTGGTTAATGAAAGTACCATAACTCTGTTAGAAAATGCAGGAGAGTGTTTGAATTGACCAGAAATTTGACGAAAATGATATGTTTCTATATGGTAAGTTTGCTTTTGGCCTCTCATCTTTAACTATCCCCTTCAGCAAAATACAAACCAAATCAAAGACTGATGAAACTACCTTTTTTCCCCTGCGTGATCACGGAAGTGAGTGTGGGGGAAAATACTGCTTGCAACAAACATTTTGCTTACAAATAAGAGTGGCCTGGGACACGTTCTCTGTTTTAATATGAGGAGCTTCTGTGTAACTGGTATTGGAAAGGAGTCCATGCAAGGCATCCTTTATGGAACAAATATTTCCATCCGCGTTAGGTTACAGGTGTGGATAACATGATATAGCGATGGCTTTGGTCTTTCTTTATAATACTAAAAAAGATTCCAGTTAGGTCTTGAGAGGAGCACCTGAAGAAAAATATCACTTGACAGTGTTAGGCAGTTCGTGGAGAGAGCAGTGCCTATCACATGACTAATATTGTCTTACTGTTTCTTTTTGCTCTTCCATTTGTCTAAATCCATCTTTTGTCTCTTGTCTTACTTTTAGGTTGTAAATTCTTTGGGGTCAGAGACCATCTTCTTGTTCTGTGTCTGTACAGCACCTAGTGCAGTGGGGCTCTGGTCCATTACAGGGTCTCCTACGTGCTACCACAATACAAATAATAATAATATTAATTATTGGAGTATCCTTGAGATGTGGTTCTTGCCTACTTGAATTTCTAACTTAATTCGTAACTGCACACATTAACAAGATGATGTAGTTGCATTACAAGAGAACTAATAGTAAATACAAGGGACCAACCCTGAAATTCAACACAGTGGGACTAGTTGCAGTAGTAAATACTATACACCGTAACATTCTCATGAAAAAGGCCTGAATTAGTCCCATTGTACTTCTTGAGTCTACAATTTCTCAATTACTTTTTTATTAATAAAGTTTTTTCACCCACTGTTTCCATCTCCTTTGGTTTTTCCCATTTGGAGTCTCGGAACATGTGCTTTAGAGGTGCCAGTTTAATCTTGTGCAAATACATCAACTCCCACCAACGTGAGTGCTGATAAATAATCATAAATACTAGACCACTTATGCTTACAACACACATCAGTGAAAAGCGGAGGTCTTAATTTTCTGTTTTAAAAAAATAGTGTCTACCACATCATGGTAAATTGCAGTGGTAAGTGAGGAAGAATACATGAAATCTAGTAAGCATTTGTATGTAATTGTTTCTTTGTTAATATTAACAATGAAAATGTAGGATAAAGATTTAACCGGTGGGGGCTGGCTTTACATGTTCAGACTTTTCTTTAAAAATTAAATGTGATCTTGGAATCCGAGCAGTTCTATGTCCTGGTGCTTAAGTGTTTGAATAATTCTCAGTATTTAAATATTATCATGATGTGCTGTAAATTTACATAATACTCTACAGAATGTGGGTGAGACATGTTCCCTGTCATGAAACATGTATGGGCTAAATGAGAGAAGAAAAACCCAAGACACCCAAAGACACACACAATACAGAAGACATCAGAAGGAGGACTTGAAACACCAAATCTTGTGAGCAGGTGTTATAACTGCTGGGAAAGAATTAATAAGTTCTGCTGTTGTACACAGGTCAGGTGCCTTGTAACCTCAAAGAGAGCTGGGACTGGCTCTCTAGAGAGGATCTAAGGTGTGGGCTGAGCAGTCTTGAAGTAAGAACCCTAGGAGAAGCAAGGCTTGGGCAGAAGGCTTGAGCTGATCTTGATTTTTATTGTTAATTTCTTCATTATCATGAAGGGTATGTGTGTGATAGACAATAAGACAGAAAATATCAAAAGGCCACTATATAAATCCATGGTGTTCCCACAGCTTGAATACTGCATGCAGTTCTGGTGGCCCTCTCTCTCTCAAAAAAAAGTGTGTGTGTGTGTGTGTGTGTGTGTGTGTGTGTGTGTGTATATATATATCTAAGAATTGGAAAAGGTACAGAAGAGCACAGTAAACTATTAGAGGTATGGAACAGCTTCCATTTGAGGAGAAATTAAAAAGATGGACTGTTCAGCTTGGAAAAGAGATGATTAAGGAGGGATATGATAGAGGTCTATAAAATCATGAATGATCTGGAGAAAGTGAATAAGGAAGTGTTATTTATGCCTTCACATAACACACAAACCAGTGTTTGTCTGATCACCCAATGCAATTAATAGGCAGCAGGTTTAAAACAAACATAAGGAAGTATGTCTTCACATAACACACACTCAACCTGTGGAACTCCTTGCCAGAGGACGTTGTGAAAGTCCAAAGTATAAGTGGGTTTTAGATAAGTTCATGTAGGATAGGTCCGTCAATGGCTATTAGCTAAGATAGTCATCAGTGCAACCCCATGCTCTGGGTGTCCCTAATCCTCTGACAGCCAAGAGTTGGGACTGGACAACGGGATGAATCTCTCAATAATTGCCCTGTTCTGTTCATTCCCTCTGACGCATCCGACGCTGGCTACTGTCAGAAGACAGGATGCTGGGCTAGATGGACCCTTGGTCTGACCCAGAATGGCCATTCTTATTTTCTTATTCCTGACTGTTGACTCTCCGGAGGACTTAGACTTTGTTTTAGAGCCCACTGGGAGAGGCTCCTTTCCAGAGGGATTTCTAAAATGTGTAGGTTTTAGGAAGGGATTTGTAGCAGGAGAGAGAGGCTGCTGTGCTTGATGAATGAGGATGGGGGACTCTCTGTTGGCATGGTAGAAGGCACTGAGAATGGAAGGAGAAGAAGAACAGAATAAGGCGCAAAGATTGTGAAGGGTGTAGAAATTGGCAAGTGGTGAGAGGACGGGAGGGGCAGAGATGTATGCAAGGCCTCATGAGTGAGGAGGAGGAGGAGCTTGGATTGGATGTGTTTAGAGAGAGGACGCCTGACACAGGGGAAGCCGTAGCAGTGAGAGATGACCCTTTTGGAAAAGGGAGGAGGGCGTGGCAAAGGGAAGGCAGGCGGGAGACAGTTGCAGTACTGAAGGCAAGAGAGAACCAGCAAACAAAGTTAAACGAAGTAAAAGCTCACATGCCGCCAGCCACGGATGCACATCTTATTCAGTCCTGTTTAATGATTTGTAACTGAAAATCTTTAGTGAGAAATGAGCTTGTTTTTTCTATTCCTTTTTATTCTGGTCTTTCTAGATAAGGAAATGGAAGGATTACTTCATAGACATGTAATCCAAATGTCAATGTTCTGGCTCATTAGAGAAACCAGCCCACAGTCTACTAGAAAGAACAAACTCTCAGGGTGATACCATTCTGATCATCTGCTTAGACGTGCCTTTATCAAGCATGGAAGCCTCCTTAGTCTGAAGGGAAGTAGGATTGCCAAAGATTTGGAACCCTCGCCTGAATCTGAGGGCTGTGTCTGATTTGTTTTGAATACAGTCCAGAGGTTAGTCATTGTTTCTGTGCTGATTACTTTGAATTGCCTGTTTAGTTCACATCTTGCTGACCGTTTTCATTACCGTGTCAGTGACGGGTTGTGTGCGCTTTAGAGCGAGGTGTTTGCAGTCGCTCAGAACAATGGGAAATGGATTCATTCTGCTAAATGTGTCAGTAAATGCCTACTAATCTTAAAGAGTAGGATGCAAATCAGATTGAAAATTGGATGAGATTGATGGAAACCTGATTTTTAGGAACGTATATTTGAAGTGTCTCTTTATTGAACACTTTCACTGAATGTCATTCAGATTTGTGGGTTGTCCCCTGCTTTTGTTTTTCTCTGTTAGATCACTACTTAGCAGTAAGTGTGTGCACTTCTCTTCAAAGCCAGACATGACTCCCAAGGCACTTAAAAAAAAAAAAAAAAAAAACTAGCAAAGCTCTGTTAAATGTCTCTTGCATTTGAGAACTGGTTTAATTTGATGATGCAGACTCCTTTTCAGTAGTCCCATTGATGTGACCTTAGAGAGAGCTTTGAGATCACCTACCTTACATTTCTCAGAGAACCAATGTGTAGGTTGTGTGCACACATTTTCCAATGGGAGATGGGTTCTGTTGAGTTCAGAGGCTAAGAACAAAGTCTAATGCCTTTATTTAAGGGCAAGATTCTGAGATGGGCACTCCTGCTTAGTAAGTTTCTAAAAACAAACGTATGACAGTGTAAAAGCTTTTTAACAGCATTGCGCATTGGCTTGGTTCAAAAGACATTAAAAACTGTAACAAAAAACCAATGAATAAAAGGATGTGTCTGCCAGATTGCGTGTAAGTATCCCTGAATAGCTGACGGGTTCATTTTTACTTGTTTATGGGCAAATTACAGAGGTGCATCTGTTCCTCATCTATATAGAGTCAAGCATCTCTAGTTTTTAGGACACTCTTTGACATGCTTTGAAGATTGAATGTCGAAGAGAAGATTGGTTAGAATTACAGATACCCTACGCTTTCAATGTAATGTTGCTGCCTGAAGACTCTCTTACTTTTGCTCCCAACTTTAATGAGGCATAATCATAGTAACTAAAACCACACATACAAAAAATTAAAATCTTTATAACTTGAAACCGTGTTGGTTAGTAATGAAAACTCATTTAAACTGCATTTATTTTGCTTATAGGATCAGGGTTATGACTCATTATTGGATACATAAAACTGGCAAAATTACAGTATACGGATGAATTATACATGAATCATAAGGTCAGAACAAGAACATTTTGGCTTGCTGCAAGGTGGTGGTTGTTGTTTTTTGTTTTTTTTTAAAGTTAGGTGTACAATGACATATGCTATTATTGCAAATACATGTACAAATTAGGCAATTGCAATCAAAGGACCAGTTTCTACATGTGTAGTTTTGTGCCTGCAGTTAATTGTGAGCATAAATACGAGCCTTTAGGTATCAGACAATGTGGTTTATATGTGCAGGCAAGCAGTTAGATGTCCTCTATCTAGTGTTGGCAACAGCAACTTAATTGTGCCTGCAGTTTTGTGCTGACAAAAGTGGAGGGTCTTTTTAAAAATCATGCCCTCAAAGTGAATAACTTTAACAATATCACACTGATTTTTCTAAGTTCAATCATATATTCCAGGAAATATATTAACTTCTTTGAAACTGCAGCCTGAGGAAGCTAACAGTGGCCATCAGTTAGTGGATTTTGTTTAGTAATCGTTTCATCTATTCAATACTATTGAAAACACCCTGGAGCAGAATATAGCTGCAGGGGAACAACACTCTAAAGCAGCCACCTAATTAATGAATCTCATTGCCACTTAGGCAAGCATTAAACAATTTGCCTTGCTTGTCAGAATGGATCTGTTCTTACCAGGTTATGTACTTGCTGTCCAGAAAAGTAATACTATTGTTTCAAAAATAAGTGGAAGTGAATTTGGAAGACTGCTATGTTAAGGTCCACAAATGAAATAGATTGTATCTTCAGCATGTATTTACATTGCTGACATTACAGGTGTCTCAAATAATAATCAGCTGCACTACACAACAATTGAAAATAGAGGCAATCTCAGCTTTTGTGTGTGTTGCCATGTCCAAGGTTATTTGTTGTATTCAGATGAAGGGAAAACCAAGCCATGTCAGCCAGTGTCTGAAGGCAGGTAAACTGTTCTCTTGTGTAAGCAAAGGAAAGCAAAATAATGTATCTGAGACAGAAGAGTAAAAGGAAAGTGCTTTCAGATTTTAAAAATTCCCTACTCAGGTATTTAAAAAAAGAAAAAACCTGAGAGCGGTCAGGTGACGGATTGCATCGAGGTGTCGTCATTGTGTCCGGCCGCATAAGTGAGGTGGTAGTATTGCTGTCGGTGAGTTGCTTACCTGTCCTTGCCTGAAGATGGTTTGAAAAAAAAAGTTCTGATAATAATAGTGAGGTCTATGACCTCTAATATTAAGAAAATAAGTCATGCTTCAAATATCAATGTCTGAAATTGACCTCTCAGCAAAAATTAAAATCTTGCCATCAGGCAGAACTAATATTTTTAATTGCATTAAAAAGTGATGTATCTTCCTCTCTCCCCCCCGCCAAGTTACAGATTCATTTAATGATCAATACATGCAAAGGCATTTTATAGTAATCAGCTCTTTTCCCTCATGTAAATTAACGGCTATGATGAAACATCAGATGTGTGAAGTTCTTGATCGCGCTGGGCCCTGGCCATAGCCCCCATCTGCAGACCTATGAGGGCAGAGGGTACAGTCTCAGCTGCATATGGGAACCTCTGCAAAGGGCACAATACCCTCTGCAGTTTGAGGGGATTGAGGGAGAGGACCTTTGTTCATAAGCTCTTCTAATAGTGATTTTGCTCCTCCTCCTGGCTTGGACTCTGGCCACTTTATTCTGTTCAGAAAATGGCCTTAAACTTTGTAGCTTTTGCCCCGGAGGATCTCTCCTGCCTGGGGCAGCTAACATAGTGGCTCCTCTGCTATGCCTCTGACACTATACCCTGACCATCCTCGGGTGCTGTGTGAGCCATTTGGGGATGACCAGGCTGACGCAGATCGGCCCCAGGATCATGAAGGACTCTTTGTTGCTTTCCTTCCTCAGCTATGCCTAGCACTTCTTGTCTACAACTGAGAATTGGACCCCTTATCTTTTATCTGGAGGCATCTAGCACACTTTATTGCACCATTCGCATAAAAAATAATAATAAAGGTTTGAAAATGCTGATACGTTTAATTACATGCAGCAGAATCACAGCTATGTTAAATAAAGCATTTTAATGCACTACTAATTATTACTTTCTTGTAGTGTGCATTTTTTGTGTGATAACTACAACAGTAGATTAGGTTATAATCTTTATTGGGCTCTTCCTGATGTTTTGGTAGGTTTCTAAAGCTAACTAATATGTGCTCTTGGCTGAACTTTGCATTTATCTGTAGGGAAAACAGAATGAATATATTAAAGCAGATGTGATATGAATAATAATTAGGAAGTATTAATCTGGGGCTCCTGAGATTCCTCTACTGTCAGTAAATTCCTAGCTCATTTATTTAGCTCTACTCTGGGTTACAGGTCAAATACAAGAGGCAATACAATATTATTCTGCTTTGTAGCTTCAGTGTTGGCATATAATGTTGCACGTGTATGAAATTCTAGTAAGAATTTAACATCAGAAAGTGGTACTTGTACAAGTGATTCCAATAACTCATGTATTCAACGAAGCATCCTTTGCCTATGATTTGAGTAATAGAAGAAATATAATGTAACATCTGTGATTATGTTTTAGGAAATTGTCATCCCACTATATTCAGTCACTATATTTCTATGGACATGAGCACAGTAGCTTTTAGTTTTGGGCAATCTTTCTCAAGTCATTTAGTATCTGGGTTGGTTATTAGTTGGCAGGGAGATCAGTTAAAGTAGGGGGGGAGAGTGTTGCAAGGGTCCAATTAAGGTGCATGGATTTGAATGCTCAGTTGTCCTGTACAATGAACGTTCTTCTCCTCCCCAGCGCACCCCAAGAAGTTTTTATTTTTCTTCGTTCTTTCATGCGTATCTTGACTTTGGTCAGCAGTGATTAATAATGTACTGGGTTTCATAATTCTAAAATTTGATAGGGCAATAAGCTAATGTCAATAACTAATAAACCATTGCAAAGTACTGTTACAATTACGCTATGCAGTACAAAAGAGACATTATTTTGATGTGCCTTACAGTGATTATTATGCTTCCAATTATAAGGCTCACTAGTCCATTTAACGGTACTCCAAATAATTAGAATCTTTTGTGTTCTTTTCCCCCTCTGTGTATTTTCCTAAAATAATCTAAATATTTTGTTGAATGATTGTGTGAATGCGTTTGTGAACTGGATTTGATTGTACTTTAAATGAAAAGGTTCCAGTTTTGTTGACTTGGTTCAAAAACTACACTGGCAGGTTTTTTGGCAACATGATATGGTTATGTGTGTGACAGATGTGGATGAAATCCTGGTCCCACTAAAGTCAATAGCAAAACTCCTATTGACTTCAACAGGGTCAGGATTTGTTTTTCATGATGCATTTTACAAGAGTGGTTCATGGTAGTTTCAGCACTAGAACCAATATGGTGGCTTCTGCTATTCAGTCAGGGGGTGACTTCCATTTACATGATGGTCAACATTTTCAAGAGTGACTTGTGCTTTTTTGTCTAATTTTGAGGCACTTTAAAGAAGCCTGCTTTTTAGAATGATCAGCGCATCAGCCCTTGAGAATCACACCCCTCAATGGTATCTCTTATTGAGCACTCAAAAAATGAGGTACCTATAGTGAGGGGACACTTTTTTGAAAATCTTGCCCAGTGTCCATGAAAGCACAAAAATGTGGAGCGGGGAGGGGGAGAAAAATAAGCTGTAACTAATACTTCAAGAAATTGATTGAATGAGGAAATAACAGTGATTGCTCTTTGTTTTATAGCAACAAAAGTAAGTAGAGTTGTGAGCGTCTGAATCAATATATAAGTTTGCTTAAGTTCAAATAGTGAAAATGCTTGAAAAGATTCAGCACAAAGGCACTATCTGAACCTTAGAGATAATTTCTGAAAATAACAGGTCTGCCAGAATGTCAGTATTTGAAATGAGAAGATTACTAAGGGGGAATTGACAAGTAATAAGGGACCTTAACAGACATGAAAAGTTGGCGGTTTCATTTTACTTTGAGATAGGAAAAAATTGCTTAGCACCACTTATGGCATCTTTCTTTCAAGGATCACACAGCTAGATGAGCCAATCATCATCCCTTGAAGGTAGATAAAGGTTAATAATCACTTCATTCACCCCAAATGCAGCCATCTCTGTGGTGGAACATAATTGGCAGCAGACATCAATGCAGCACAACACTCAAGACAGGAAGTGAAGGAGAATAATGTATTCAATTGAAACTGCAGGAGGAAGATAGGGAAGCACAATGTACTGAAATGCAGTTAATTAGGTCTGGATACCGCCACTCCTATGAAAAATTCTATAGGATGGATTCCTTTACCCTGGACAGCCATTGATTAGGATTACTAATACTGCTTAAGCATTTTTGTTGAAGACTGAAAGTTTGATTAATTACCCCCAAAGAGTATCTCAGACGTCTAAAACCCGAAAGCCAGTTGGCTGTGTTCTCCACTTACACTTTTCTCCTGTAAACCACATACAACTGCCTTAAAGTGTTGGAGACGCCTAAATCAGTTTGGAAAATCACTAGTGTATTTTATGCTGAAGACAAAATGAACTAAAGTGCTTTGTGGTTTTGGCTGATAGAATCAGTAGGCCTTGTTCTTTTCTCATCCCGTCGTTTTACACCAGTGTGTTATGTGGAGGAGCTACACATTTCTGTTAATATGAGAAAAGATGCTCAATGCGTGCACATAAGTAAGCAGTGCATGAACTTACGCTGCTATAGTCCTATTATAGATGTAAGTATTCACATGGGTGACAAAGTACTGAAAGTTTGCAGTTTTGTACTCATGATGATCCCACCGTATTAGAGAGACAAGGTGAGTGAGGCAATACCTGTTATTGGCCCAACTTCTGTTTTGGGAAAGAGACAAGCTTTCAAGCTACACAGAGCTCTTCTTCAGGTCTGTGTAGCTCAGAAGCTTGTCCCTTTCCCCAACAGAAGTTGGGCCAATAAAAGATATGACCTCGCTCACCGGGTGTCTCTAAAGTACTGGGAGAGCAGCATCAAATCTTTTGCAAACCTAGATCCGTGCCCCAAAGAGTTTATGATCTATGGCCTAGATCCTGGAAAATGGATCATTGTGGGGAAGATCTGTTGCAGGATCAGGTTCCAAGTTAGAAAAGAGAGACACACACCTGGGAGAGCAGTGCACAACGGGTCAGGTAAGGGAGCAGACAACAAGCAGAGTATTCCCACTGGTTGCTAGAAAACCTGTCCAAGCAAAATATTTGCTCACCCTGGTGTAGAATATCATAACATTTAAATATGGTAACCACGTTTATATATAACTCCTTCAACCTCAAGAAAGAGGAAGTCTGCTAATGCCCTGTCAGAGAATCTGAGCAGAAAAACCTCCAAGTATTAAATTTAGAACTGTTTTTCCACTTGGTGCCAGACGGCCCTAAATGGGTCCTAATGCAGCTCCAACAGTTTATGCTGTTTAATAAATCTAATCTGCAAAACAGGTCACATAAAAACGAAAAACTTTTCTTCTAATTACAGTAAGATTTTATTGAATGCACATTATACATATAGATCATAATACTTATTAAAAAAAAGACTATTAAGATTTTACAGTTAAAGATTTTACAGGCAATGGGAACAGTGGAAGCCTAATGCTTTCTGAGAATCATATCTGCATTAGCAAGATAAAGGACAATTTAGGAAGATTACAAAAGCAATGATTTAGAGTACAACATAAAAATCTGCCGAGGACTAATTCGCAATGCCAGCTGCTGCTAAGCTTCTTAATCTTTATCTAGTTCAATTAAAATCTGAATGTTTGGGATTTCATTAACAACTGGGGACTTGGAAATTACATGCACTTTTACACTGTATTCAACTGCTTATGCACATTATTGGAAGTTTCCCAAAATGTCTTCAGGTAGACTGAGATATAATTAAAACTTAAGTACTTAAAGGATAATGCAGAAGTAAAAGAGGATTATTTTAATTTTCTCTGTCAGATCCAATTGACAAAAAAAATCTTGTGCATGTAGAAATGAGTTGTGGACCAATAAATATCACAATGCAAGTGATATTTGTCAGTGATGTGCACTAGCTGTCCAGAAGGAGATAGGATTCCACTGGAAAGCTAAGAAAAGTTTTGGAATATGTTACTTGCTGCCTATGCGTCCTGCATTTTTTTTTTGCCACAGAACTTCACACCTACTCTTTGCTTCACTAGAAATGTAACCATGTTGCTATTAATTAATTATGCATTTCAAAGAATCTGCAAGTAAGCCTTTCTAAAATGAAGCAAAGTGATGAACAAGCTTTTAATCACTTAATACTGTGTAGAAAAAGTTAATTTCCATTAATTCCTCGTGAATAAGTCTTATAAAAAAATCAGGGTTAAAAAGAACCTCAAGTTTTATTTCCCCCAGTTCTTCTGTTTTCTACAAAAGAGCTTTTACACTTTTTGGCACCCACTATTTTAAATAAGTGAAGTGAAACACTCCTGAAAGTGCTCCCGTTGCACACTGACTTTGGATCAGGCCCTGAACTATTCCAGACTGGAGCAGGAGCCTGATCTAAAACCCAGCGAGATCAATGTGCAAGAGTATTCTTTCTATTCACTTCACTGGGCTTTGGATCAGGCCTTGGAGTGCATGCTGCTACTTTTCTTTATTGGAAAAACTCCCAGTGACTGTAGTGTGCTTTGGCTCAAACCCATATGCAAAAGCCTGCAGTGAGACTAGCTGTGGCTGCTTAAGATTGTGTGGGAGGCACTGGGATTGGAAGTTCCTTTCAACCACTGCTCTGAATTCTATGCTTTCTTCTTCATCCTCTCCCCCTTATACCGATTCAGCAGAGAGTGGGTTCTAGGCATAATGATGCTGTCAGTATGAAGAAATATTTTTCTAGAAGAACTGTCTAATTTTACCTTGTTCTGTAAAATCTACCCCTCTATCTTGGAAATTTATGCTGCCGCCCCATCATCATAGCAACTGGGCACCGTCCGTGAAAACGATGTAGCAATGGTGAATTCCCTGGTGGGACGCTTTCCACCCTTTCCAGGGTAAAAATTCTGTATGGGGTATTTTTGTTTGGACTGGTTAAATTTATTTGTTAAAAGTTTTAAAATATTTTTTAGGGAGGAGGGGTATGTATATGAGGCTGTTGACATTGTGAGTGGTGTTGAATATTAAATAGTATACTATTAATTATGACTTTATTCCCAATGCTGGTAATTTGTTATTTTGAAAGCTCTGAAAACAGTTGTATTGCATCTTTATTTTTTAACTTGCCTCTATCAGTGGCAGGAGTTTTTTGTGTTTAGTTTGTTTGGAAATAAGATGCTATGTATTCAAACAGTCATGAGATCTATATACTAATCCATTTCGTGACATTATACAGGCTGTCAGAGGTTTTCATCCCAGTTTCCCTTCCTTAATACCACCAGCAAAACCTTGTGTGTGTGTGTGTGTGTTACACAACAGCTATTCCTTTTTACATAAAGATTTTTGAGAATGATCAATTTACCTGCTGAAAGCTTTGCATTGAATATTTAAAAGGAGACAGTCAACTTGAAATCTAACTTTTTAAAAAAAAAGTTAAAAATAGTTTCACTTGCACTTTACTTGCCTGGTCTGCACCAGGAATTTACATCGGCATAGCTATTTCTTCTGGAGGTGTGAAAAATCCACATTCCTGAGAGATGTAATTATACCAGTCTAAGCCCCATGTAGACATCACTGCAGCCTGTTGACGTAGGTAGTGTCTACCGTGACGTGCCACAGCATATGAAGTGTGGAGAAGCCCTTAGTTTTTAAAACACTTTCACTTCCTCTGTTGCTGGGTGAAAGCTCCAAACAAGCAACAGGGGAAAGTGAAAATGCCTATACACAAGTGCTCTCAAATGCATAAATGTAAACAAACTGAAAATAGATATCAATATTGTCTCTCTCAACTATTCAGTTACACTGATCTATGGTGTTACTCATAACAAGTGGAGAGAGAAATATTTTCAGAACCAAGTGTGATATTTATGTTGATGACATTCCTCTATAAACTATTCAAGATCAACTACAAGCGATAATTAGTGTAAAACTCAGAGGTGCCCTGGACATACATGGTATGTTCTACACTTTTTGAGTTTTAGGATGGTGTGTCATAGTGATTGAAAAATAATGTAACGTTTCTCAATGCAGTCGTCATAGTTATACCAGCTCTTGACATCGGATGTTTAAAAGATGATATTCCTGGCACAGGATATCAAAGTTTTGTTTGCTTTCTCTTTGCCTGGGTTTTTGGTCCCTTGTGCTCTCATAAACGTGGAACATTCAACAGCCAAGGCAATTGTGCAGTTTGACTGCAGAACACAATTCTGTTCAAGTGAATGCAAGTCATTCTCTGTCCCTTCCGCCATCATTTGTCTTAGTGTAAACAAGTGGTGACAGGATCACTCAAAAGAAACAAGCTATACTTTCAAGAAAGAAACACTGTCTTTCTAGTCAAGGCAAAATGTAAGCAGAGTTCCGTCACCTGGGGCATCTTGACTAGAATTTTTCGCTATTGACGTGGGATACTAGGCACAAATGCATGATATTTTGCTATTCAATAAATACTTGTAGGTAGTGTGGGAGTCCTCCATTCCATGAAATATGGACTTCCCCTGGGAGAGAGAGTCCTCTTCTAAAAAAGCAAATGCCATTTAAGTAATGTATTCTCATATGTGCCTTAATGAGAACAGATGTTTGTAAATTTCTTTATTTTTTTCAATATATGTTTGGGTTTTGCTACGTGAATAGTGACACCTACAATTTTTATTAGGGCACTAATTAATTTTTGCTATGGATCAAGGCCAATGTTTTCAAAATTAAAGTTAGCCACCTACATCCATAATTAGGCACCAATGTAAGAGTGGCTTGATTTTCAGAGATGCCTAGTTCTCATAGCATACCTTGACCCAGGCATTTTCCTTCCTTCCTTCCTTTTTGTACAGCTCCCCACCTTCACGTCTGTATATGGTGACTGCAGTTAACTAGTATTTTACAATCATATAGGCTTTCATGCCAAGGAAGCTTTAAAAATGACAAGCTCAGTTACAGCTGCTAGACCTAGCGCTACAGTGGGGGTACGGAAAAGACCTGCTGTGCAAGCAACGGTGGCTGGAGGCAATATCCCTGTATTTGGGAGATGGAAACATAATGTTTGTAGTTGCAGAGTGGGAAAACTTGTTGCTGGCTACTCCTTTTGTAAAAGACACGACTTGCTTCCCATGTGCCGCCTTCTGGATGCAAACTGGTGGGGGGGCAGGCCTTGGCCACACCCCCTCCCAACCACTGGTGGAGCACTGTGAGCTGCCAGCAGTGTGGTTCAAGGAAATTGCGATCATATTTGCGGCTCACTCTTATGTTTCTCTAATAGAGAAATGCTTCAGCCTAATGAGGTATTTATATTTACATGAAGAATACTGCTTGTCTACACAACTCTATACCCCTTGCTCCTTTACGATCTTGGCTTGCCCACACACATTGCACAGAGGGAGTTCAGGTAGCTGTAAAAAGTGCTTCGTGCATGGAAGAACCAGTGGGGAAAGACTTGTCTGTACCCTTTCTCCCCCAACTCTCTAAAACACCCATGTTTGGGACCATTTTGGGTGAAAGCCCCAATGCAAACCCTAACACAAAGCACCATGGCATCTTCAATGTCCGCACAGAACAGATGCGACATTGGTACAGAATATTTGGCTGTAAAAACCAATGGACTACATGGAATGGTATGTATCTGCCTTGCAGTGATGCAGCAAGCAGTCATTTCCATCTGAATTTGATAGTGTGGTTCAAGGAAGTTGCGATCATACTTGCGGCTTACTCTCATGTTTCTCTAATAGAGAAATGCTTCAGCCTAATGAGGTAGTTTGATTTACATGAAGAATACCCCTTGTCTATACAACTCTATACCCCTTGCTCCTTTATGATCTTGGCTTACATTGCTCTGCACTCAAAGCACAGAGTGAAATGATATTGTTTTCACATACAGCTCAGTTGTCTATTGAATATAGGCCATGAAGGGAGAGGGCCAGCTTCATTTTTTTTTAATTGGCAGGTTACAAGCGATTACTTTATCATGTAACTTTTCTGAGCACATCTTATATACAAGCTTTTATTCTCTGATTTTATTAAATCATAGAAGATTAGGGTTGGAAGGGACCTCAGGAGGTCATCTAGTCCACCCTGCTCAAAGCAGGACCAACCCCAAGTAAATCACCCCAGCCACTGCTTTATCAAGCCATACCTTAAAAGCCTCTAAGGATGGAAATTTCGCTACCTCTCTAGAAAACCCATTCCAGTGCTTCACCACTCTCCTAGTGAAAAAGTTTTTCCTAATCTTTAACCTAGACCTTCCCCACTGCAACTTGAGACCATTGCTCCTAGTTCTGTCATCTGCTACCACTGAGAACAGCCTAATTCCATCGTCCTTGGAACCCCCTTTCAGATTGATAAAGGCAGCTATCAAATCCCCCCTCATTCTTCTCTTCTGCAGACTAAACAAGCCTAGTTCCTTCAGCCTCTCCTCAAAAGTTTTGTGCTCCAGCCCCCTCATCATTTCTGTTGCCCTCCACTGGACTCTTTAAAAGGTCAGCTTTCAAGCAGCTAGGCTAGTGGGACAGTCTGGGCATCCTTTTTGACTATTGGGCTTGTCCCTTTCAGAAATCTAGGAGCCATATCCGAGATTTAAATAAGGTGGTGTGAATCTTTTCTCTCTTTTTTTTGGTAAAGAGAAGACTGAAATAAATAAAATGAAGGATGCTGATCTATCACAAATGGATACAGTAAATGTGTCGCTAGGGAGACGTGTGGGAGTTGAGCGCTGGAGATAACAGATAAGTATCTGCATTTGATTTCAAATATAAAAATCTGTGCCACAGATTGATCCTATAGGAGTAATAAATACACATTATCTGTAATTATTCTCAAACTTCATAAACCTTGCTTTAATAATGTTCATTGCGCAAAGTTTTTTCTTAGATGTTTTACTTTTAGGACCATGTCAGGTGTTTTAATTTTAATTTAAAGAAAATTGCTCTCGCAGTTACGGATTTTGTTTTAGCTGCTCTGGTTGTCACTCTCTGGCATGTATGGGAAGCTGCCCTACTCCTATTCTCCATAGGTTAAGTCCATCATTTCCTTATGTTGGCCTTGGAGAGTTTTGGTGACCGTTTGGAAGGATTTTAGTTTTTGAGCCCCTGTTGATTGAATTATTTTGGAAGATTGCAAGCTAAGAATTTTCGGTCGCTTTTTTAAAAGTGCAATTTTGGAAGCCCTAGCATTTCATCCCTTTTTGTGGAAAAAAAGACACTTTAAACCAAAAGAAAAGCTATGTTTACACTAGCATAAACATTATGACTTTTGAGTGCTAAGTTCCCACTCGGTCAGGGATTTATTTCTGTGACAGAATTTTAGAGGGACACTCAGGTCTAATATTAGCATCCTTTTGTGTCTGATTCTAATCTTGCTTATAGCAGTGTAAGTTGGGAGTAATGTCGCTGAAGTCACTATAGTAACACCTGTGGAAAAATAGTCTAAGGAGATGAGACTGGAATGTGTTTTTGTTTGTGTGAGTGGGGAGAAGTTGTTTCAGAATGTTACACAGTAAGAGAACCTAAATTTTAAATATTTGTTTATCAGCATATGTTTGTTACAAAACGTTTTTTAATGTAGTCTTCATGCTAAGATTTAAAAAAATATAAACTTCTGCACCTCAAAAATCTGTTATGAAATAAAGTAATCCTCCTGTTTGGATGTGCTGGACAGCGAGCATCCCTTGGTGATGTGGGACAGATGCATCAGCTTTCAGCACATCCATGACTACTGAATGAGCATGTGTCAACTGGGACATTGAAATGGTTACTTCTTTTTTCTTTACTGAAGGGAGGTCACATATTATGTCCCAAGGTTTTAGGCAGACAAGAATTGATGAGTGTATTCTGAAGCCTGCAAATCAATTATAGACCCCAAGACATCTCTCTCTCTACCTGTTCATGATGACATGGTTTGCTCTAGGTAGGTATTTGGATCTTGAAACAGTGACTGCTAGACCATGTAACATAAGCTGTTCCATTTGTCCATTCTTCAAACTTCTCTCCTTCACCTATTGGTACCTGACAGCGTAAGTAGTGATAAAGGGGCAGGAGAAGGGGAACATTAACTCAGGTGTAGGGACAAGAGAACCCCAAAATAAGGTCCATTAAATCACAACACCTGGAAAAAGAGGCACTAATTCTAAGCCACATTGTGTAATTTAGGTAAAGCACTGCAGGCTTTAATACTCTACAAGCCTTACAACCAGACTCCATGTGAGTGAAATGTGGCACTTCGGCTGACTTCAGTGGAGCTGGGCCAATTTACATGATCAGAGAATTTAGTCCCTATTCTTAAACAGGGCTAAAACCCCACCTTAAACAGAGAAAAGCAAAAATAATTCTGATTTAGGGACAAATCCTGCAGTCCTAGCACAACTGGGAGCATAAGTTTCATTAGGGACTACGTGACAAGCCCAGTTGCCCTTACTTTATACTGTCATGTCCAGAGGTCTTTAAGTAGAGGGTAATTTTACATTGTTTATTCTCAATTAAAATATAGTATGTGCAAGAGCGCCGGGGTGGGGGGGAGGGGGATTGTGCCCTGGAATATCCCTGGGTAGTCCCCGTCAATGGCACAGAAGATAAAGGAGGGCAGAATTTCCTCCTTCTCTGCCTCTATTTATAACATTACTTTTACTTTGTCTTGGTTTATTTATCCAAGGGTTAAAAATATTTAATTTTTTTAAAAATGTGGTTAACCTTAACCAAAAAAACACAGTTCTTATCTACTTTAAAAGCCAACTCAGGGGATGAACGAGTGTTGACAATAACATCAACAGAAAATTGTGCCTATAGATAAGTGTTGTAAACAGCACCATTCTACCTGTATTTTTTTTCCCTTATGTGTCATGCCGGAAAATATTTACTTTGAGAAAAGTGGTCTGTACCTCAGGGGTAACAGCATAAGTTGCATGTGGTCTGGAACTCTAATTGTACTCTAATTACACCAGCTTTATAAAATTGTAAAATAAATAGTCACGTCAAAGCTGTGCAACTTGCTGATGTATTAAGTAAAGCTGCCCTAGAGCTGCAATAACATATACTTGCTATCCTTGTTGATTCCCCATCTATTATTTTTATTGTATTTGGGAATTTGCTGCATTTTATATTAGTGCTCATCTTTTCTACTTTCATACACCCCCCATCTCAGTGTTAGCTGTTTTGCTTGTGTGCATAAGAGAGGTTGATTTGCAAACCAACAAAGAGCACATTGTGCATTTAAATCAAAATGTGAATTCTGCATACTTTCTAGGTCAGCTGCATGAAGTAAATTAAATATATTTATACAGTTCCTCAGCGACAGAAATTGGTATTCCTCTGTTGGATGTCAATAGAGCTATACTGATTTTGCATCCACTGAAGATTTGGCCCATTATATATTTTTGGTGTTTTGTTTGATTTTTTTTTTTTGGTTGGTCCAGGGAATGTTCTTGGTGTTTCAAAACAAGTTGCTTTTCAACTATTCATTCACATATGTCTGTATTTTCTACCCATTCAGTGTACATCTGGATGCATGTGCTTCCATCTATAAGTAAACAAATGGAAGATCAAATATTGCATGAGGCCAGTGTTAATGATGCAATATGAATCTGTAACCTGATGCAAAGGGAGAAGGGTAGGAGGAGGGAGAATACACAGTTGTCCTCTCTCCAGCAGACCGAGAGCCTAACTAAGAGATACAGCCACCTCTGCAAGCCTTAGGTATTTTAATGTTACTACTAAAATAAAGTCTATTATGTATTAGGTGCACAAACAGTCTAAGCCAATCCACTAAACCAGCTTGCTATTATTTCTTTTCCCTCATTAAAGAAAGCATTTGTCTCAGATTTTCACGCATCATTAGATAAATATTGGCTTTCTCAAATTTTCTGTGCAGAGAGATCCTCTTGGGAGTCGAGCATTGGTTCTCTACCCTCTATAAACATCTTTACTAAATAAATGTGTGTTTACTGAGCAAAATGAAGAAAGTTGTTAATATGATGTGTGAGTTGACAATAAAATGCAATCATATGATTGGCAAGATGAATGCATATTGTTCTTGAAATCTCTGAGGAAATGGCATGGAAGCCACATTTTGTTATTGGTAACTTGATTTTTTTCAATACTTTTTTTGTTATTCTGAGCGGTCAGTCAACTTCCAATTAGAGTCAAATGCAAAGTGCGGTAAATCTCACTTTTACGGTGGTGGTTAATTGCAGATCGATGGGCATAAATCATGTAAAATAAGTCCTTGCTCTTAAGGGCTGAGCTATTTTTTAGTGTAGAAATTACAGTATTCCAGTTTCCTCAGTGGAATGAACTCTCATTCCTCTAAGAAGTGTAAGAAGCCTGGGATGGCCCACAATGCCGTTCAGCATCATTGGTCTTATTTACTGTAGCGTAGAGTGAAAATTGCCTAGTTTACAAGCACTAGCAGAGGGCTGTGGCTGAAGTATCTAACCTTCTCAGTTGCCCAGAAGTACTGTCAAAATCCCCTTGGGGAATTATTTAGGGCTTCATTGTGCATCTGAAGGGTCAGTGCACAGAAGTGCTGTGCCAGCAGCAATGCAGGGAATAAATCATGTTTTATACAGGCGTGAGTCCTTCCCTGCTACCTCCTCTTGCTCACAGGGAGAATCCTGACCCAGCAGCAGGTTGATACCAGCTCCTTCCCCCTTCGCCATGGTGGCTCAGCTGTGCTACCAAGGACATTGGGAGTTCTTCCCTTTGCTGCTATTCCTCACACACACCTGCTTTGGGTGGGAATTAGGGGCTGCACCGACCCGCTTCCCCCTATGCCTACAGACACAAAGGCAGGAAGGCCATGCAGGGGTCTGATTGTAGAGTATTACTTCCTGTTTTGTCCCTAAGTGGCAGCCACATTCTGCCACTTAAACTGGACTGTCTGATATCTCTAAAACAGTTGGGTGACCAGATGTAGGGCCTGATCTTCCATTCTTTAATTACCTGTGTGACAGCGTGGGTTTTCAGTTATTAGTAATCATGACTGCCTTGGACTTGAGAGATGTGGATTCTGTTCTCTGCTCTGCCACAGATTTCCTGGGTTTCCTTAGGCAAGTCACTTAGTCTTTGGCTTGGTCTTCCTGTACATCTACTCCTCTGCTGAAAAATGGGGTTAATAGCACTTCCTTCCCTCAAAGGGTGTTATGAGGATAAATACATTAAAGATTTTGAGGCACCCAGATACTATGGTGACTGGGGGGAGGGGTGCCATACAAATCCCTTGGATAAAGGAAGATTCTTCCACTTTTACACAGGGGAAATAGTATATTACTTCACAAATAAGTCCCATTGATGTCTGCATGAGCTAAGATGTCACAAGGTCCCTCTTAAGAAGGCATCATGTATGTCCTTCTTCCTCCGTTTTTTGTCGATGCTGGGATTAGATCATACAAGCCACGCTACTTGGGAGAGGCTAGCTGACATGGAAGCATAAACCCACAAGTGAAATATTCCATTCATAATTCTCTCTTCACTTTATGAATGGATATTTTTACAGTTTGTGACTGCTATTATCTGGGTTGCCCCACAGAATCATCCTCTGAAGGGGAAAAAAGTCTTGTTTACTGGAGGAAGGGTAGGGAGGAGAGTGAAAGCAAAAGCTGAGCTGCTTGGCTAAAAAAAGCCTGTAATTAACAAAGTTCAGGACTCAATGCAATTGTCAAGTGTGACAATGAAAGGCAGTTTGTTCTCCTAAATCAAATCTGTGGTGACAAAACAAATGTATTGTTTCAAGTGAGACTGAATAAATCTTTGGCTGGGGGCGGAGGGGGGAGAGGATAAACTCATCAGCCTCTGAGCTATTAGGTTTTTGCAAGATGGCCCTTTTTCATCTAATAGGTGCTATGTCTTGTGAGAAAATGGATCACTTTGCCTATTGCAGGTAGAGCAAGTTGTCTCTGGCTGTGGTAATTTAGTAGGCCAGGAACGTTGTTGACTAATGGTGCTGGTATTTGGTTGAAACAGACTCGTTCATAAGAACAATTAAATGCTAAACTATAACATTAGAGTGGGACTATGCATCAGCATGTACTTCCATTGTTTTCACTAATTACTTCAACAAGGAAAGTAGGGCTTAATACAAAGCTTATTGAAGTCCATAGGAGTTTTTCCATTTGCTCCTGTGGACTTCGGATCAGGGCCAAAATTGTGCACAGGGTTGTGCTTGACTTTATTTGTATTAGATCAAGGAAATTCTGTGGCTGATCGTGTGGTTGGGTTTACTGATAGAGAATCATTTCGATAAACGCTAACTTTTGTCAAAGACCTTGGGGTGGAGGGAGTAGTTAAAGGCAAAGTGTGAGCTCAAGCATCTTACCTCCCATGAAAGTAGCAGCCAAGTAGAAAAAGTACTATCAAATACCAAAAACTTCTTGCCATAGTTTCTCTTTCTCATCATCCCATCAGCTGAATGGAAATGTAGCTCCCATGGTAGAGAGATGTGGCTGGGAATCTAGCCCAAATCTTATGGGTTGCCTACCACTTGTTTCTTGAGGTGCTTTCTGGGTATATCTCTTAGTTCTGGCATCACTGCCGATTCCCATGCTATTTTGTCTACAGCTTCTTTACCACGGCTGCTCATTGCCACACCCAGGCTGCTAATGTGGTGGGAAGGTTGATTCATGTCCTAGAAGCATGAATGATTGCAGATTTTCAGCCCTTTCCCAAGGGTTTACACAGGTAGAGTAGCTGACCTCAGCTTGGATCCCAGTCCATCCATCCATCAACTATGGAACATCCAGTGTGCAGTATTGAAACAGTGGACTGATTTGGGAAGGTTTGCTCAACTTACTAAGCTGTTTCTCCCCTCCAGATGAGTCCATCCAGCCCATGTTGTTCATTTGCATGTTTGCTCCCCTCTGCTGAAATAAGGGGAGATGAACTTTGGGCCATTGGACACTTGAAGACATAGATCATTTTATTCCTGTGGTGACTGAACCATTTCTGAGGAGGGTCCACTATTGAGGCTGTGGTTTGAGAGAAGGGAAGAGCACGTAGTGCACATCGTAACTAAAGGGAATACATCCTTGTGAGCTGCCGGAAAGTCTCAGCAGAAAAAAAAACACTCAGTCAGCAAGGACACTCTCTTAGGAATGCTTTTAATGAGAAATCCGAGTAAGTTAACATAAGAAATGAGGATGGTCTTGTGGCCAAGGCACTGGTCTGGATTAAGAAGATCCGGGCCTGTATTCCCAGCTCTGCAACAAAGTTGCAGACTTTGGGTATGTTCCTCCTATGCATCAGTGCTCTGTCTTAAGGAGAGGATAAACTCATACGTGCCCATGAGGTGCTCAGATATCACATAGAAGAACCTAGCTGCTGCTGCTTTGATTGTTATAGTAAACAAACCCTGGCTATTCCCCATGTTGGGGTTCTACCCAGTTACACGACTGTGCGAGTGCAGTCCTACCTTCATTCTCCCTAATAGCCTTTCTTGCAGCTCTTTCCTTGAATCCTTGGGCGAGGGAGGAGGGAAGCTGAGTTCAAATTAATCTCTTGCTCCCTGCGGACTAGATAGTACCTTTATACCCTTTCACACTATTTAATCCACCCTTCCTCCCTTTTTGGTTAAATTATGAAAGCTGGATAAATGTATGGTATGTGTTCTAGCAAGTCTCTAAACTCCTTTATCCTAAATTATTTCAAATAATACTTGGATTGCAGTGTCAGCCAGCAAGCTGAGATCATGGGGTCTGACAGGACAAAACGATGTTGAGGGCAGCATACCAGAACAATATATTGTGTGGCAGGGTTGACCTCATTAGCTGTAGTCTGTCTCCATCGCTGTCTCAAGAGTTTCACCATGGAAAGTATATTTCTGTGTGCCAGAATCTATCAGTGCTATCAGAGATTCTATTGAAAACTTCTGAAAGAATGCGTCCATGAAGATGGGAACAACAGCCTTAATTAATGGTAACATAATGAGCACAAAATGTTTTTGTGCCCATTATGGTTCTGGACAATACAGTGCTTCAGAACCATTCAATTCTTTTTTTTTTCCTGCATGCGTAATACTGGGAAGACTAAGATTTAACAGCGTGCATCTGAAAAAGCTGGTAAACACTAATTAAATGCATTTGGTGACGTTGGTGAAATGGCTAAACATCAAAGGAGCAAAGATCAAGAACTGATATTTATGGAGAGGTTATACTGAAGAATAAAAAGCTGTGCTTCCAAGAAGGCTTGCCTTTCCATAAAACCTTTCTGTGTATGTTAGGACTTATTTTAGGTTGCTGCATTGCCGAAAGACACGCACGAATAATGGCACCATAGTTATTTTTTGGGGAGGGTTTTTTCGGTAGGAAAACAGCACAGCTTTATACACCCAAGGTTCACACAAACTAATAATGTACATCTAAAACCAGCTTATACTGCCCCTTAGAAACCTGAGACCAACACGTACATGCCACTCAGCAAGCCATAGACCAAGTTCCAGAAGACCTCTGTGTCCTGGGTGAGTTCTGCTGTGAACAAAATAACCCTGTAGACCTTCCTGCGAGTTGTCCTTCTCCACAATCTGAATCCTGCCAGGCATGGCAGTGCCTATTGACTAGAGCTCACTGCCTTCCCAGCATCTTGGGAACAACCACCAGTTATTCACAGTCTTACTATCCACTAGGTGTCCCTCCTCAATGCTAATAGATAATGACCTCCCGAATGCTTTCCAATATTTAAATAATCTCTCCTTTGTGTTAGCCTTACAAGAAATTGCTGCGCAAAAATGCTTTACTGATATGCTTTATGCATTTAGATAAGGATGGATGTTTAATCTGCAGTACAAAATAACATATCCTACCTTTAGCCTTGAACACTATCTCCTTCCCCCCCCCCCTGTAAAGTGTTTCAATCAACTTGCCTGTGTCTAAATCTAAATCTATGGCAGGTGAGATTTCCACCCCAGTGTATCCAAAGTCAGGCTGCTGGATTTGCTTTTACATAGCCATCCCTACCCCCTTCCCAAAGAATGTGGGCCTGCTTCCTCACTGCAAATTAAGAGATTCCTGTTCCCACCAGGTGGTTTGCATGGCCTCTGTTCTACTTTAGAAGATCAGCTTTGAGGAAAGACATGCAGGGAAGAGATTCTGACATGCTGGTTCATTGCTTTAAACATTCTCATGTGTTGCAGCCTTTTCTTAAGTTGCAGGGAGAGGGTGGCATGAGGTGGTGGTAATTTTGTGAGGAGAGTATTGTGATTGTATAAATGGGGAAGCTGAGGCACAGATTGGGGTAAAGTTAATGCCTTTGGTCTCTCTGTGGATCTGCAGCAAAGCTGTACAGACCAAGCCCAGATCTTTTGATACATAATCCTCTGCTTTTACCACAGTAACCAGCAGTTTTGGCAGTACTTCCGTTTGGATAAATATCATGACTGCTGCACGCTGCTAATCTGTCACTGTTGTCATCAGATATAGGGGCAGACCATCCAAAATGTGCTCTAAGCCCCATTCTGTAATGTGGGCTGCCTGATCACCTGTTTACTCCTAATCCCCTAAATCGGTTTGTTGCCATGTTTCCCATTTTCCTCCAGTTTCCAGAAGCAGGACGCAATCTCCTCAGAGACTGCTATCAGTTCCACTCCATGTGCTAGACTGCAGGGGTTGCTATAAGAGCAGAGCAATGCATATATTGCATCCCCTATGGAAGCTGTAAACACTGCCCCTTTGATGTTCCATGTCCCTGCTGTCCCTGGGAACTGCTATTCTAAGGTCACTTGTATACAACAACTTTAGCAGCACAACTTGCCGCTACATGCATCAGGTCAGCAATATAATGACCCTGGATTTAAAAAATACAGCACCATGCAACTTTCTTCAAGGGTTTCTGGGTCTCATTAGCTCCATAAATGAGGTCAGATAATACTTACATGTCACTACCATTACAAATGAGACGCATGCATTCCTTTGTTCAAAATATCCAGACGAAGGGAAAAGAAAAAACAGAATTAAGGTGACTTGTCATAGATAAGAAGAATCATAAAATCAGTTGTCCCGCAAGCAAACATGATTGCTTCAACTTGTTGTAACCAAAGGAGCTGTATTTTTAAACTGTACTGTATGAAAGTCATCTTGGTCTGTTTTTATTGTTGTTTAGCTGATCACTATGCTGGATCTCTTTCATTTCCTAATACTTAACACAGTAAATCTTTAGATTCGTGAACATGTATTTCATAATGAATAGTCTGCTAGCTATTAGAATGGCTTCATTTCCCTACAACAGTGCTGTATGTCTTTGGTGACTTCCGTTACTTAGACTCTTTGGAAAAAATTTTTCCTCCACCATTTTTTAAAATCTCTATAGTCAAGGGTGGGTGCGCCATTCTCTGTGTAGAGACGTACACAGGCACACCATTACCTTGGAGCTTAAGGGAATGGAGGCAAAATGTGTGACTTCATAGCCTGCAATTTTTTCTCTGTACTAGTGAAAGGTGATTTGGTGGCCCTGGATAGAAATTTTCTATTTATCCACTGAGCAGGTGAGGCACAGACCATGGCAGTGCGAGCTTGCCCTCCAACGTGTCAAACCTTGTCTTGAATGGGCCACCAAGTGAGAGAGTTTGTTCAGTCTCCGTTGCCAAGTCAGTCTTTGTTTTCCTTGCTGAGACTGCTAACAAAGGTGACATTTATTGCCAGTGTGGTCGTGTTTTTTCTGATGATGATGCATCCATCAAGTGGGCAAGTTGGAACTGGGTCAGTGGGATTTAGGCTTGTTAATCACTTGAGGACTTCTGAAAAAATTTCACACTCTAACAATTTTGTGTTGCTTCCAACTTAAGTCTGGAATTTAACTGGTGTCCTAAATGCGAAAGAGTGTGTTACTGCATTACTGATGACCTAAGCCATTTATGACCTGTGTGTGTTCTTTCCAATCAGACATGGCTGTGTGAGGAGGCTGTGAGCAGTACGAGGAGGAGGGGGAAGTTAAGACTGAGTTCAGGGGGCAAGAGGATAGCAGTCTATGTTAGGATGAACAAAATCTGAAAACTCCGCCTGATGCTTGGGCAAAAGAAAGTTGCTTGAATAATTTGTTTGTCACTTATTTCCCTGAAGGGCAGTCTTTTGGTCTGATCTGTGCCACGGCCATTGATTGCCATGTCTGCTCTGATTTTGAAAGTAACATCTGGCCTCTCACCTGTGTTTGTGGTGCATAGGACAACAGTAGTTGCATTTCAAATTGAATGTCCTGTAGAGTACATGTGGGTCATTAGTTAGGTGCAGTGGCTGAGAGGAACCATCAAGGGTGTTCAGCAAAGTAGACCAAGAAGGTCACTTAACCGTTCCTTCAGGGATGTTTGCAAAGAAATGGAGGCAGGAGACCAGGTTCCATTTTATGGCTCTGGTCAGATGCACAAGTCGCTTGGTGCACACAGCAACTTTAAGTGCCAGTCAGAAGCTTGTCCGGTAGGCACTGAGTACATTTCACTTGTCTGGACTGGAGTTCTGAATGATCCACAGTGTTGAACAATGTCTTTATAGCATCTCATGATGTGTATAAATAGAACCATACAGTGATTTTTTTCTAATAAGGCTTGCAGACTGAGGAGTAGGTTCTGAAGCCTTTTAAGTGTGCTTTGAATTTGGCTGGTGGTGCACAGCAAACTTAAAACTGGCTTAAAGGAATGCAGAAGGGACTAGTCTGATAACATAGGATTGGTGTAGCAGCTCATAATATTCTCAGAAACATCCCTGGGCGCTGCTGGCAGCTGGCATGAAATAGAGCTGCCTGTAAGTGGCTTAATGCCATTTATGCCCCTACCCCTCTAGCCCCAGATATGCCCAATTACAGTTCCATCAGTCAGAAGGATCTGGGCATGAAACTGTATTAGGGTAATGTTGTACTCTTGGTAATTCTGTATACTTCAGTTGCTTTGTATATTTTGGAAAACACCGTGAAGATAATGGTAAGTGTCTGTCTGCTTATTAAAATAGATCATTTGTAAGATATTCTGTCCATTGTAAGTATTTTTATCGTCCTTGCTCTGAATATTTACTTTTAGGGTATGACTGTTCCTTTAATACTGAAGAAGCAATTTGACAATTGTAATGATAGCTTAAAGCAATGAACTGCTGTATTTATTCTGTGTGTGCTATCTAAAGAGGGCATAAGACCACAATCTCCACATCAGGAGAAGAAAATAAACTGACACTCTTAGACTTGCTGACCAGGCATACATTTTCTTACAATTTGTACGTGTTAGAAATAAGAGAATAAGAATAACCAACAAAACCAAATAACAAATGTTGAAAAGGTCGACTTGATACATCGCTACTGCTGTCTTTCACAGAATGGATGAGTCATTAAAATTTTGATTATGTGTTCTCATGAGAATGATTGAAATGAGAACAGGAACCACCGCGTGATAAATCCATTCTCCTGGTGATAATTGTAACTAGAACAGTAACTGATACAAATGTAATTCATTAGTTCATTCTTATGACCATTTAAAGACTGAAGTTTTGGCTGTTATCGTGTGCCCCTTTGATGCAGTATCTAGGACGTCTTGTATTTATGAAGTTGAAGTATTGAAACTGAAATAGATTGTAACACAAACAGATGTCAACTTCTCAGGTCTCTTTGTCATGCTCGCCTTTCTTTGCAAGTTTCTTGTTGCAATTAAGATCACTTGAAAATGAAGTTAAATATTAGTCTTGATTTGTGGTACTCAGGACAGATGGCTAGTTTAGCAAGGCTGATCTCAATTTCCTATTGGACTATATCCAGGGATCTTTGTTAGTCTCTTATCTTGATTCAATACTTCTTGAAAAAATCTCATGTGAGTAGCACAAGTAATTAAAGACCATTTCAAACTGAAAATAGCTATTAGTGAGAGATTTCAGTCAATAAAATTTGCAGAGATTGTGTTACACTGAGTTTTCATAGAGCTAAAAGTAATAACTGATACTATGTACATACGTTTTCCTTCTGCTTTCAAATGTCTTCTAAAAAGTCACTGACACATACCTGCTGGTCACAAAACTTATTGTGATTAATTTAGCAGAAGAGAGGGATTATCAGATTTTAGGAGGCAAATGTGTGTAATATTTGGGGTTCATTCTTGAAGTTGTCTCCTGTTAGCCTTCAAGTGTCTGATCCTCATCATCAAGTGAAGGCTCACTGTATTTCACATATACTGAGTGTGATTTTGATAGCCATTGTTGGATACTGCTTCTTAATTATATTTTATTTTTGACTGTAACAATAAAATATCTTATATTTCTCTAAGAGGATCAAAATGGCAATATAAAATCCTTGGGATGCTATGCAGCATGTCTGGGGGAAAGACAGTGTACATCAAGTAGTTATGACTTCACCTGTTCCCTTTTGGTATGTGGGGTGGGAAAGACTTGTAAGCCTTTGTATGTATCTTCAGTACCAATATAAACATGAGTGGAATCCTAGCTTCAATGAAATAAATGTCAAAACTCCTATTGCCTTCAGTGGGACCAGGAAATGTAAAAAGAACGTGTAAACAGAAGGTCAATGTTACTTAACCAGTTTCCTTATTCAGAATCCACTACTTATGCCAAATTGCATAGTCTACATGGAATTCATTCCATGCTCTTTGTGCACTTCTGCAGCCAATAAATTCCATCAATAATTCCATGTATTAGTTGATGCTTTAATGCTTTCTCTGCATTTTCACCCTAGGAAATGTAGCAATAGTATGCTGTCCAAATAGACTCCTCCATGCAGTACAGAAGATGATATAGATACAGATTTTGGATTTAACATCCAGCTGTGCTACATTTAAATCCTTCCTGTCACCAAATCTCTCTAAAGATCATTAGTATTTTTCTATCAGTAGCACTGATATTTTTATAATCATCAGACTAATCACAGGAGTGATTAGAGAAGTTCAAAATTTAGATAGCACCAAAGACGACATGAACATGCTATCAGGAAATGTTTGAAGAAAACCAGATATTTCCTTAAAGATGTATTTATTGAACTGCTCTGGCATCACTATTCTGAATTAGTGTTTAGATATTGAGGCCTTGTTATTAAACAATAAAGCATTACCAGGACATGCCTATTTGTTTTTACCTTCCTAAAACCAAGCATTCTTCATGAAGTCTAGCAATATATTGAGATATCAATCACTTGAATAAAATATTCTATTTGGAATACAGAAGTTCACTGCTCCTAAAACCAATGAAAACCCCCCTCAAACTCAAACAATCCTCTTTATGGTTAAATAGCTTTTCCATTTTTAAGTATTTTAATACTAATTTTTTTTCAGAGGAAACATTGCAATAAATGAAGCTACCGTTGTGACAATTTTTGGATGCTATTATTAAAATTCCAAGAGTATAAGAAATAAATTAGTACCCAAGAGCCATAGATTAATGGAACACTAATAGTAAGCTAGTCTACAAAAAAGGTCACTGCATAATTAGGAAATGCTTAGTGCAATGTCAAAATGCAGTTTAGGTTGGTTTAAAATGAGGTGATAAATGCTGCTGCTGCAGTACAATGGTTGAAAAGTAATTTTATGCACAGACCTGCCCCTGTGGCTAGTTTACTCTGGCAGTGTATGCTAGTTGATGCAGAATTGGGAGTTAAAGGGACTGAATTGTTAAACTAGAAAAATTGAAGCAGCTGCTATGTGCTGTGCTTGGATAGCACATCAAAGTGCAGTGGAAACAAAGTGCCACACATGATTCTGCCCTGGTCCCAGGCTGATATTTCAGTGAAAGTGTATATAATAGTATCAAGTTTATAAACCCTCTATCAGTATGACTAAAATTAAACTCTGGGCTATTGGGGAAAACTAGTGTAAAAGCATTACTGCACATGACTAAAATGCCACCGTTTTTGATACTGTAACCCATTGGGTATGTGCATGTTACAGGTCCCCCTCTATGCCTGGTTTACAGAACATATAACTCTGTTACAATCCTAGCTAGAGAACCTTGGCTCTTTAGTTCATTTAGCTCTACAGGTGTGCACACAAAATGGATACCGAACTCAATCAATCAATCCTGTAGGATCTTCAGACAGACTTGAAATTGACTCCCACACTGTTGCTATATTGCCTCGTGGGGACTGAAGTGAGGTGGGATGCCTTTAGTAAAAAGGAGAGACAAAACAGATGCATAGTCCTGGGCATACACTGCACGGACATATTCTGTCACTGAAGAGGATGAAGTCCAGAAACAGTTTTGCCTTTTAAAATCCCTTCCCCCAAAATACCATGGTAGAAAGGTACAGTGTCACAAAATGGCAGGAAATGCCAATGACTTTGGAGAATCTGTTCTCTTCAGTACAGCTCCCTCAGACGCTGACCTCGAATGAAAACACTAGCGTACTCCAAACTGAACAAGTGTTTGGGGGGCAAAGACTGGGTGTCAGTATGACCAAACTGAAGCCGAGGAATGACCCCAGATGTGAACGTGAAGAGCGTAGGAAAATGCTTGAACGCGGCCTGATGCAGTATGGTCTGCCAAATTCCTGTACTCCCGCAGAACTATTCAAGGTAAGAGACAAAACCAGGTCTTGGCTGTGGTTTTTGAGTGATTAGCTATGATGATGAGCCCTGTAGCTCTTCAGTTTAATCCCCAGTGTGTCGGTCAAGACAGAGGCCATGACAACATTATATGTGGGGTCTGTGTGTATTAGGAGAAATTAATTAACATAACAATGACATGGTAACAGAGTGCATTAAATTAGCTGAGTGAACCAAGTGCGTGAGTGCCAGTTTCTCAGCGCATACACAGTACTTCAGAATATCAGGAAATCTAATCCATTTTTTCAAGAATAGCTTCCTTGGATGCCAGGAATTAGATATTGGATGATTTTATAATACAGACTTTTTTTGGCCTTGATTTAAACAAATATGCAGTAGCCTTTTGTCCAGCATGGTCTATATGCACATTTCCTAGCTGTTCAAGCTAGCTGTAGATTCTGCCTTTGTAGGAAACTGACCTATTTAGAACACAGGCCAAGTTGTTCTGGAAAGCTGAAAAACAAATTTACAAGACAATCTCCATGGCATGGTGCTGTGGAACTACCCAAAAAGAAAGGCAGGAGGGTTGCTTTCTATTACCTATTCTTCATTACATTGTGGGTCATATCATCAGCTGCGGTAAATCAACATAGCTCACTTGAAGTTCAGATTTTCCTGATCGAACCAGAGGGAAATAGCTTAATGGTTGATTTTGGAATATCTAGATTCTAAGAATCCTCAGGTCTAAATTCCAGCAAGCTTCGTTGAGTTCTTGTGAGCCGGCAAGGACTCAACCAACAAATCAGGAGTATAGGAATTACCAATACCACAACAATGGAGTGATTCATCTTATCTAATCTATTGTTGATTTTTATGAAGTAGGACCGCCATTTTACAAACTAGTTGAGGATTGAGGTGTTCCTAAAATCAAAAAACTCATAAAAGTGAACTTCTCAAAATTAAAGTAGGCATGGTGCATTAATTGCAGTATGTGCAATGCATTGCTTTCTTCTTGTCCTTCAGACCACTGCAACGCAATTTCCAATGCATTGAAGGCATTGGAATGTGAAGGGATATCAGTTTATTTTTCATTGACATCACTTGTGTTATGTGGCGTTCTTTTGCCCCACTGTGGAAAAATGGTTAATGTAACTGGTCATTCATAAGATTGGTGTTCATAAAATTGAGGTTCCTCCGTATTAAAATATCAGATCTTCACAGCATACTGTTTTATATGTCTTCGAATATGAAGATGGATGCAGGGCTTGCTACTGCCAGTGCAGAGAAGAAGTGGGAAGTGTCTGAGTTTTCACATATTAACCCCAAAAGACTTAACATCTGGGGTGAAAGATACAAATGCTGCTGTTTTTACCAAGGCAAATCTCTTACGGACTTCAAAGGAACACATAAACAGGATGACTGATATTGTCACTGAATTAAGCTAATGAGATAAAGTACTTTTGACAACGTAGGATTAGTAGTAGTATTAAATTTAGGTTTGTATAAGTATTAAGGGCTGTGTATAGAATTTTGGACTTGCTTGCCTGCCTGAAAGATAGTCTTCAAAAGACATTGTAAACAAAGACATTGGGTGTTACTCTTGCCTACCCACAACCAGATGGGTTTTCTTTATTACTGTGAAAAGAGATAAGGGATGTAGTTAAAATGTTTTGAGGTGTAGTGGGGGATTTATATATGAATGTACAAATGAAGGAAAGCTCTGACTCCTCTTCAAGCCAGATGCCAGAACAAGGTCAAGCAACTGGTTGGGAGGAGCAAGGAAGATAAAAGGAGGTGTGAGAAAGAAACACTTTGGTTTAACTAAATTGGTTTTAAAAAGAAATGTTTAACTGCTACAACTTTCCCCTGCAGACAAGGCCATTGTTAATGGAGTGCGGGCAAAAGCTTCTTTAGAAATGTTCCTTTCTATTTAGGATTTACCCAGCATAGGTGTGCAGTTCATAGCCAAGTCCATCTCACCGCTGACCTCACATCTATGATAGGATCTTTCTGGGAGTATGATCTGTGTGGGCATCATGCAGAGCTTACTTGCGGCAGAGTATAAATCCATGTGTTTTAAAACTATGAACCCAATCCATACTTGGTAACCATCAAGTCTCTGTTTCTTAAAACATCTTGTTAGTTATTCGTCTTCATTGTGACTTGTCTTTCTATTAGTTTCTTGTTGGTAAAATCAAATGTCCAGAACACATCCAACACAGTGATCTGAAATAGATCTTTCTGGTATGAGTCTATTAAGAATGATTGTGCAACCTCGATGCCCAAAACTGTATCCTCCATTCATTTGTAATTACATGGCATTACATTGTTTATGTTCAAGAAAGCATTTCTCTGGGTGCCAATTATAGAATATCAGGCTTTTATTGCGTTGACACACAGTACAATGGAACAAAAATTACTATTTTCAATCAAGCCTCCTGCTCCCTGTAGACTGGAAAGCCCTAATGTCACATTGCATACTGCAGACTCCAGAAACACTGTAGAGGGATATTTTTGTCTATTCAAATACTTGCTAGAGTTTTCTGTATTTTGTGTTCGTATCTGTAAGCTGTTTCAATATGTTAGTATATTTTCAACTGCAGCTTGTACCACTTTGGCCTATAATCCTGATGGATTTCACAATGTAAATGGGGTTGGTCTAGGTCTGTACTTCGAGACATTTCCAGGAAACAACTGGAGGAAAAGAAGACAGACCTCTTCCTTCTGTCTGTCCTCCAGTACAGTGTTACATTCATGCAGCTAGAGGTACCAATTGAGCTGTTCAACATGGATATGAGACATAGCCATACAATTCTCAATTAAATTAATGTCTTTTATTACTGAGTCCTGAAACCAAATTCTTGACCCATTATGTCCATTACAGATCCTATAGCACTTTTTGCAAGAGGAGAGAGATTCAAGAAACAGCCAGCCAAGCACCTAGAGAGAGACTGCTTGATATCACCATAGAGCCCCAGCCCACTCCACCCATTGTACCATTTGTATGGCCATTCTTGATGCTTCAGAGGAAGAAGATTTAAAAATAACCCAACAAACCTCTCCTAGAATACATTGTGGGGATCCCTTCCTAAGCCTTCCTGCTGGCTAGCTTAAGCCCTGAAGCATGAGCTTTAGGAACATAAGATGTAAACCAGAAGCGAGTCCTGCCCCCTTCAGTCACAAGCAACCCTCTCAGGCAATTGCACTCATGAATTTGTCCAGCTGTCCCTTAAAATTGATTTCAAAGTTTGCCCTCACAATTCGTATTGGGAGGCTGTTCCAGAACCTCACCCCTCTGATGACTCAAAGCTGCCTTCTAGTTTCAAGCCTCAGTTTGTTCAGGCCAATTTATAACCATTTATTCTTGTATCAACATTGTCCTTTAACTAAAATAGCACCCAAGGTATTTATAGAGAGCAGTCTTATCCTTTCTTGTCCTTCTTTTTGTTAAACTAAACAAGCCAAGCCTTTCCAGTCTCCTGTCATAAAATGGGCTCTCCATTCCACTGATCGTTCTAGTAGCTCTTCTCTGCATCTCTTCTAAATTCATCTTTCTTGAATTTGGGTGATCAGAATTGTACACAATATTCCATGAGAGTTCTTACCAGTGCCTTGTACAATGGGATAAATATTTTTCTATCTCTACTGGAAATGCTTTATGCAATACATCCTAGGATTGCATTTGCATTTTTCATAGTTGCATTACATTGGTGGCTCATAGTCATCCTGTGGTTGAAGCCAGGTCTCTCTCCTGTTCTGTCAATTCCAAATGATGAGTTCCCATCTTGTAACAGAAATTCTTCTTAGACATTAAGTGCATGATTTTGCCCTTTGTACTATTGAATTTCATCCTATTTCTGTCACTCCAGTCCTCAGGTCATCGAGATCTTCCTGTATGTTGTTCCAAGCCTCCTCTGTATTGACGATGCCTCCCAACTTTGTATCTTGAACAAATTTCATTAGTACACTCCAACTTTTTGTGACAACTTTTATAATTAACAAAAATAATGAATAAGATTGGTTCCAAAATGAATCCTGAAGAACTCCACTAGTAACCTCTTTTCAGTTGGATAATTCACCTTTCAGCACAACCCTTTGCCTTCTTCCCTTTAGCCAATTCCTCATCCACCTTACAATGCTTGTACTGATCCCCATCATCACAAATTGAACTAATAATTTCCCATCTGGCACCATTTCAAATGCTTTGTCATCCTAAAACTTCTTACTGAGAAGATACCTTAGAAGCTGTCTCAGCAATTTTTTTTTCTTGTGTAACTGTCAGGAAATGATTAGGTTATAATTGCTATATGGATTTCTGTTGCCATTTTTATTTCATTGTTTTAGTTTCCTAATGTGGAATATGACAATATATAAATCCCTGTTATACTAGCTATTTTGAAAAACATCTGATAAATTAATTTCTGGTACATTTTACATTTCCTACACTGAAATGCTGTATATAGTCAATGAATAACTTTTCTTACATCCAGTACTGCAGGTCTAGTCTATTTAAGCTGACATTTATTGCTTTCATTTTGGGGAGGAAGTATGGCTGCTATTAATAAAGAATAAAATGATAGTCATCATTTGTGAACTTCTGAGGAAAATTTTCTTTCAGCAGTAAATGTGTCAGTAGAGAGAACACAGGAGTGTTCCATTGTATTTCCTCTTCTTACAACATTTACACACTATTATTAGGGATAACTACTTGGTAACTGCTTTACTATATGTTTTTGGGGATGTTTAAAGGTCAAGGGCATTATCACTAAATATTTTGACTTTTTATTTAAGAGATTTATAACAATCCTGCATTGGCAGAGGGATGGACTATTTGATCTAATAGCTCTTTCTCATCTTTAATTTTTCTGGCTTTATGTTAACTGGGGTATTCAAAATCATAATGGGCTGGAACTTTACATGCCAGCTGCTTTACTACTCTTAAATTCTGTTCTGGGACCAATAGTTCTCTCTCTCCTTACATTTCATTCATATACCAATTTTATTCCCTTATGTTCTTATTTTTGTAATGTTTCTTATTTCTTGTTTTCCAAATTAACGTGCTGAATAATGTGTCAGTTGGGGTCATTATTGTGCCACCCGGAATAGAGGAATACAGAAGTTCACCTTCAGTGTTTTAATGATGATAATTTGTCACCTCCTAGTTTTTGAAATTGTTAATTTGTATTGCAATAGTACCTAGGAGCCTCAGTCCTGGATCAGGACCCCAGGCTCTGTACAAACACAGAGCAAAAAGATAGCCCCTGCCCCAAAGAGCTGTCAATCTAAGTATAAGGCAAGAGACAACAGACAGATGATGGAACAGAAGGGAAACAAATGAGACCATTGGAATATGAGTTTTCATTCTGTTGGATTTTATTGTTCAAGTGACAGGGAGTTAATTGTTGTCATCTGGGAAGATGCTCAAAGCCTCATACCCTTCAGTAGGCGCCCTCTCTTATTCCTAGTGGGATGGGAAGGCACTTTAAGAAGCCTAGTGATGATTTGGCATTTCAGCTTCCCGAATACTGTCCTGTTTTCCTTCATTCACATTGGACCACCTCTGGAAGTGTGGGAAAAAACAATGGAGGTGGAGAGACAGAGATGAAGGAAAGCCAAAGAAATTGATTATATTGAATTGTAACCCACTGATACACTGGAAGACTTAATCAGTGTTTATCTAGAATTGCTCTTTTCAAGACATGGCACAATAATGTAATAAATAACCCTCAGTTGGATTTGGGGAGTGGGGCTTTCAGAAATCTCACTTGCAGATTCTACACCTTCCCTCGCAAAATCTATATATCATTCATGCACTTTTTCTAGATTGCCCGTGTAATTGAATCCCAATGATAATGCCTGCATTCTTTAACAATCTGGGGGAATGTGTGTGGAGATGCAGTTTTCCCTGTAAGTACTTAACCCAATTTTGATCAGTTGTTGAAGCAAAAAGAATGCTTTTGTCTGTTGGTTTGTGTAAGAAACAATCAATCTCTTTCAAATATCAGCTATGTACATATGCCTGAATTAGTTTGTTTTTCTGAGAGTCATTAAATTTTATTGGCTTCCTTAAAATAATTACCCTAATAGTACTGCACAGTTTTGTTGTTGTGAAAAGTGCCATGGAATCTTAAATGAGTGGAAGAAGTTGGATGTTTTCTCTCTCATATTCTTTTGGATGATAGATGGGACAGAGGACAGAGGGTCAGGTTTCAGGAGGGACCTACTTTGATGTGATGCTAGGAGCTCAAGAATAATAGCTGATAGCCTAGCTGCCACAAACACAGGCCTCTCAGCATGTAACAGTGGCTTCCATGCATGTTCAATACGTATCTTTTCCCTAAAGTTCTGCCTGCTGCCACAGTTAGTGTGCTAACTGCACAGATATGGCCTTGTCTACACAGGTGTTTCTGAGATTCTCTCTCTATTGCTCTGGAACAGCTCAGCCAGGGCTAGTAACTGCAGGATTATTAGGGTACGCTGACTCTTAGCATTTTTACTCCCGGTGGTATTCGCACCTGCTGTGGAGAGCTGTGCCAGGTAGAGAGAAAGAAACACACCCACACCAATGCGCAGCCCACAGAGTACTCACAGTGAATGCTGTGTGTGGATATGTTGCACCCAGAATAGGATGAATAGTGTAAAAACTCGACACCGTTGCTAATTACACTGATTGAGCCAAGCTGATATTTTGCCAGTGTAAATACACACTAGCTGCTCCCTGAAGGTTTCCCATGCACTTCCGGCTCTAACCCAGCCTTGCTTAGTTTTGTGTGATCTCTTTTAATAATGAGACAGACAAAAAAAATTGACTTATTTCAAGCCTCCAAGTACCATTTTAAACAAAAATCCTCTAATGGGGAAAACGCTTGATGCCAGCGTGCTGCTGCTCCTTTTCAGTTTTCTTTTTGTAAGAAAGAACTTTGCACATGGTTTGAATGGAGAAATCCTTCCAGAGTACAGTTCTTTGTGAGATGTTTATGAAACGGAGGCTGTGCCCAGCTCTGTTCGTCCTTCGTTCACGATGATAGCAGTGTCTCTCCCTAAAACCCAGTATTTTATTTTATTTTATCCTGATTAGGGCTCCGTGAGCTTGTCCTTTTGCATTGTTTCTTGGTTTCCTGACTCTGAGATTGTAGGGCTGCTTAATCCCCACGGCCTTTGGAAACAACCAAGAAATTGTGCACTCTCTCTCAGTGGAACTGCTAGCGTGTGGCATTTTCTTCATGTGTTTTCAGAAAAATAAAAGATGGATCTGTTTTTATATTTTTTATTTGGAGCAGGGAATTAGAAAGCTGTGGAGTAAGTTTGGTAAATACAGCAGACTGACAACTTTGGGATGGATTGGAGACCTAACTCACTATAACGAGACTGGTCTTTCTCCAAGACTGTAAATATCTTCAGGCTGCTTAATGCTACAATGTTGTTAATAGGAGACTAGTAAATGGAAGTAACCCCCAATAAGAGAGCTAGACTCAGCTGCTGTCTCATTTTTTGATTGTTTGCAGCAAAAAAAACCCCCAAAACCAAGACCAAGTTAGTGACCAGGGTTAAGAACAGTCAACAGTAATGGATCTGAAGCTGAGAGCTATTAGCTTGTAAACACTCAAAGCTCTTGAATTGGAGAATTTCAGGATAAGGAGACTTTACTTAAAGGCTATGGGTTTTTTTGCTTTGTTTTTTGCCCATGGCATTAGTAGATGGCAGGGTGCTTGCCAAAGTGAAGATATTTAATCCTGGGGTCTTGAGCTCATAAAACATTTAAAAAATGCAAAGGCAGCACTCAGTGGATGCCCTTTGGTACCAGTGACATTGTGTCAGGCGTATGGATTGCTGCCAATCGTGCATTTCGGTCATAAAAATTGGAGTTTTAAATTTCTGCGAGCACATTGATTGTAAGATCAGTCCGTATCACTTATTCTCCTTATATTACTGTTGTGAAAAAAGGCACCATAGGCTCCCTGATTCCAATGAACTATACTCTGCAGTTCCAGTTTTCAGCATAACCCCCAAATGATTTCATAAAAGAAGGAATAAAAATAAAATTGTAATCCTCAAATGAATGTATAGGCTAAAGAGCATTTGTACAGTTGCTTACATCCGGTGGGTTTTCTTTTCCCTCTGACTTGCAAGTAGACATTTTACAAGGCCAAGCAAAGATTGTTACTGAAGGCAGAAAGAATCCTAATCAGTCAAAAAATGCATTCCTTAACCCTTCACTTGGAACCCTATATTTAGCACGGAAAATAAAAGGAATTAATTGTTAGAAAAATGCAGGCGGGTTAGGGGGCAGAAATGACATTTGCAACAGCATCTTAGACCTTTTAAATAATCAGCCTTGTAACCCTTGTAGGAAAGAGAAGCCGTTTTAAATTCCCAAGTAAGTCAATAAAGGAAGGTTTGCCTGAATTCAAGTGTTAGGATTTTACTGGATAAGGGAGAAGAAAGGAATGCAAATATGTGGGACCATGACTGTGCTTCCCCCTGTATTGCTGCTCAGCTTTGCACACCGGCCACATGGAGGGAGAAGGAACAGATTGATCCTTTTAAAAGGGTGTCATAAATTATTTCCTCCTCATACAAGTTGGAAACACCAAGAAGCATTGTGCTTTAGTACTGGTAGTGCCTGGCAGGCACAATATACCCCATAATCTTTTTTTAAATGGAAAAATACAGCTAATCTATATGTTTGAGGGAAGGTTCAGAATATGTTGTTTCTTTAAAAGGTACGTGACATCTCTTCCAGTTCACATGTCTAACAGAGAGGAAAAATGTAACGCAGGATGTGGACTCCCACAGTCCAGCTCTGTGCTGACTAAATATAAATATCTACGACAACTTGCACAAGAATGCTTTAATGGCAGCTGTCAGAGATGTCTAAAATGGATTAGACCTTTTCAGTTTTCCCTTCCAATAATGAATATTGAGTGAGACTTTTAAAGCTGTGAGCTATTAATTAGAGTACCTAAAAATATGATGATGTTCAGTCAAGCAGGAATGAGCGCACAGATCTGTATGCAGAAATATGTTCTGTATCAGGCTCTTGCAACATACCTTTATTATTTTATATTTTCTTTCTAAATAAAATAAGAATTTATTTTAACAGGTAGTAGAGCAGCGTTACCCTTCAATGACATAGCCATAATGAGAACATTCACACCTTGGAGATAAACTAACGGATAAATGCCAAGACTTTTGTCTATTAAAGTTACTTTTAGTAACACTGAATTATCACAAATTTAGTTCCATTGTAGTCTTTCAAATTTCTAACCACGAACTGATATTAGTGTGGAAATATAAGCTTAGTCTTTAGATCACGAACAATGTTGTCCATAGTCTTTTATCATTATTATTATTATTATTGTTTGTGCAGATAAGAAAAATTCTCTCTCCTTCAATTTGTTTATACCACTGAGGGTTACTCTCATACACGGGAAATAAATAGGGTTATATTTCTACAGTTAAAATAAATGTTGCTCCTGTGGAAATAAATGACTTATTCCAACAAAAGAAAACTGATTATACTATTGATAAAGAGGCTGTCAGTCAAGTAATTCTCATTTATATACTCAAAAAATCTTAAGTAATAGAAATGCAATAAAAAAAAAGAGCTGGAGTAGCTGTATTAAATCTTCCTCTTCAGTATAATTTTTGTTAACTCTCTTCTGGAAATCATCTTCCCTCTGTATCTTGCAGTTACTTCCTTGAATAAGTCATTTGCATAGATTGAGGGTGTTTTCCTACACTACCGCCATAAATACTTTGGGCACCTCTGGCAAAATGACACATGCTGTCTCTGCTCAAATCCAACTGGCTCATTGCTTATGTAGGGAACTAAGTCTTCCAAAGACAGATCCCATGTTGTACCTCTGGTGTATGTCTACACTGCAATTAAAACCCCACAGCTGGCCCATGCCAGCTAACTTGGGCTTATGGGGCTAAGTCTACAGAGCTGTTTAATTGCGGTGTAGATGTTCTGGCTAGTGCCCCATTCAATGCTCTTGCTGCAAAGTGTAGCCCATGGACACTGCCTCTTCCTCTATGTAAAATCCTTAAATGATCCCCATTACTAAAGTATCTGAGCACCTCTCAAACTTAAAAGGATGTATCCTCACAATATCCCTGGACGGTAAGGAAGTGTTGCCTAATAGATAGAGCATTGGATTGGGACAAGGGGGACATGGGTTCCAGTCATGGCTTGGCCAGAGGCCAGCTGGGTAACTGTGCACCGCTCACCTCACTTCTCTGTGCCTCAGTTTCCCCATCTGTGAAATGGAGATAACGATACCGATCACGTTTTATAAAGCACTTTAAGACCTACTAATAAAAAGTGCTCTATAAGAACAAGTTGTTATCCCCATTTTACAGATGGGGAACTGAGGCACACGGAGGAGGCTAAGTGGCTTGTCCAGTATCGCGCAGGGAGTCTGTGACAGCAGGAAATTGAGCTCTGGATTCCCAAGTCAAAGGCTAATGCCCTAAGCAATGACCAACTTTCCTCTCTTTCACTGAGCACAGGACATGGATATTGAGCCACCCTGTCATGAATCTTCTTCAGCTTTCCTGCTGCCTACCCACCAACTTCCAGATGCCCCAAATATGTCCTGAATAATTTTCAGCCTGACAAGCAAAACACCTGCTAGTAAGGCTGTTTGGGGAAATCTACTAGGTAGGAGAAATTCCTTCCCAACTCAAACTATGGCAATTGCAGTCGCAGTCAGTCGCTGGTGAGAGCAGTGGAGACGGGAACTCAGGAATCAAATTCAGGACTAGGCCCATGAAAGCCCTTCAGTGAAGCACATCCTGGTAGTCTTGTCAGGGCCATACCAACACCATAAAGGAAGGAAAGGGTCTCCAGTTTGTCACCTATAGATCTGAAAATGCTCCCCTCCTCGACCTAGTTGTAGGAAGTAGAAAATGAGAGCAGAAGTGCAGAGAGGAAGGGGTGGTAGACAGGCAAATATTATGTCTCAGTCCCACTTACACTTATTTATTATTTTTTACTTTAGACTTGACATTAATAAAAGAACTCCCATCCCATAACTCAACCTGCCCTGATAATTACACTTACAATAGCCATCCAGCACAGCAGTACTAATGGACAAAAACTAACGCCAGCCAGCCAGCAGCCTTAAATAATCAAAAGGATCAATAGTTTACTTCAGTCAGCAGACAGTAAAAGAGAGAAACTCCCCCAAAAACCTTCTTCTCCAAGTCATATTCATGCTGCAGCTCCTACTGAAGGCAATGAGAGTTTGTGAGAGTGCAGGACTGGCTGGGAGATTGCTCTAAACTCAAATGGCTTTATTTTTGTCCAGAAGGCTTTTTGAGAATGAAAGAGTTAGTTTCTTTTTCTTGCACCCCTTCATTCAAGACCTTGGGTTTTATTACTCCTCTGTAATAGTAAGCTATTGTTGTTATGCAAGTACCACACAATTAAGTTTAAAAACAGCCCACACGAAAGAAATAACAAGTCACGGTGTTTCATGTGTGTAAACCAAATACTCTTCAGGAGGGCAAAACCTGGAATTAAGAAAATGTGCATGGTAAAAAAATTACTGTAGGAAAAAGTAAAACCAGTAACAAGCTTGCTTTGCCAAAAGATCCCAGCCATTTAGCCACCAGAGGAAGCACTGCAGACACACCACTTGAGGATCTGGCCCATAATTCCAAAATTAAAACACAGCCACAGGATTTTTTAATTTAATTTTTGCAGTTTTTGCAGGCTCCATGGCCTACTTTAATAGAGTCAAATTCCAGAAATTAAGTCAATGTAGCTGTGCTGCGAGGAGGAAAATGGGCTTTAACGTTGAGGTGCTGAAATAGCAAAGAAGAGATTGTTTTCAAGTAAAGATCTGTGACCTGTATCAGGTGTGAAGGACTGCATATGTGATGTACTTTTACCTCACATCATAGACTTGAGGGAACCTTGCTGAGCGCTAATTTATTCCCCCCCCCTGCCCCTCCCCAAAATAATTCATACCTTCAAATGGCCTTGAACAGAGATTTCCTGCCTGTTTCAGTGAAGGGAAGCTGGTATTCAAATGAAACTAAATAGAACAATGTCCATCTCCAAAGCTTGAGCACTAAGGCTAGAGGTTTTGGCTATAAATGAAATAATAGGAGAAGTTTGATTTGATTTTAAAATAATCCTGTTTTGATGTATTAGTGTAATACACTTTATAGTATAATTATGTTGTTAAATGGCTAAGAAAACATTTTCTGGTGAAGTGAAACTTGATTTAAATATGTTAGATAGTGCCAGTTGGAAAATCTGCATCAAAATGTTTGGACAAATAGATGAAGAAAAAAATATTCCTGTTTGTTCTTAATGTTTAATATCCCAAAACAGCAACAGAGCACGGGCCAGATTTCCGAAGAGTTGTAACTTCTGCCTAATGTCACTGGGTTGACAGTACCCCATGTCAGAATGAGCAAATGATCACAACAGGCTAGTTGTGGTTGGAGTTACTCCATTTGTGAATATAGGCGTAATGATTGCCCACACAAATTAAATACGATTGCATGGACATTTCACATCTATCTGGTACACTTTGAGCCATAGTTCAAATATTGATACATCAAATATATAATAAACAATTTTGATTATAGAATCATTTGGAAATTCACAGTTCTGAGGCTGAGAAAGTGAAAGTGCAACGTACTCCTGGAGCTAATAACATTTATTGTAGGACGTACACAAAATTGTTTGGTGCATTTGTGCTCCCTCTGCTGGCTCTTAACATACAGCAATGTAATTATCTAAAGTTTGCATGTAGCACCTTTGTATCTAAACTTTGCATAAAAACTGAAGAGTACGAAAGCCCATGTAACCTAGAGCTATTTTTCTATTTCTGCTCCTGTGTAAGACTTTCTCAGAAATATTTTCGATTCCACCTTGATCTGCAAATCATCTGGCTCAGTCCAGCCTCTTCAACAATCAGCTCCATATTCTGGATCCTACCATCAGGAACACTCTGTTGCCTGACAGCCAAACTTTAGCTACATCATATCTTCAGGGATCATGGTGGGGCTCTGAGGTATGTACGTTCCAGACTATTAAATGCCTTGTGATTTAGGATCAGGGCTTTGAAACCTGCTCTGAAGTCAAAGGAGAGCCAACAGAGTTTGCATAACACACGTGACATGTCCGCATTATCTTTTGTCACAAATGAGGTTTGCTGTTATGTGATATGCCAGCTTCAGCTTTTCTAATTGAGTTGTGGCCTGAGGCGTAAAGTGCTTTACAATCCTCTAACCTGGAAGGAACGATGGACTGGATCCCAGTGGCTAGGTTCTCAACCTAGAAGACGGTGCAGCTTGCAAGCCAAGTGAAGGAGAAATAAGGTTAATGGCTTCATAGATTCTAAGGCCAGAAGGGACCATTGGATCATCTAGTCTGACTTCCCACAAAACACAGGCCATGGAATTTGATCCAGTTACTCCTGGATTGAGATTAATACCTTGCATTTGACTAAAGAAAAAAAAAAAAGATATTGTAGTAATCTTTGTGTCCAGGGTAAAGCTGGTTGAAAAATCCAGTTCTCTTTTCATACAATTTTGAACAAAACAATTTCATTCAACTTTTTTTGTAAGAAAACGTAGACTTTTTTTGGCAGAGAAAAAAAATTTGAAACAAAAAGAAAATTTAAATTCAACACAAAATTAAAACATTCCTCTTGTTTTGTTTAGAAGCTTTTTCATCGAAAAATAAAGATTTGCCAAAACTGAATAATGTTTGCAAAATATTTTGAGTTCAACAAAATTTCGGTCCGAATATTTTGACCAGGTCTAGCTGAGGGTTATTGAGTAGTCCAACAAAAACAAGAATCTCTGCGCTATCTTGACTGTGTGGTCTGATGCCTGTGATGACTTGTGGACACACACTGGCATGTTCCTCAGAATATTTCCCCCTTCCTGCCCACGTCACTGCTGCCTCTCCAGGGCGAAATTTTTTGCCAGATGCTTTTCATCCATGTGCTCATTTTTTTTGCAGGCATTGATAGATGGACATAATATGAGAAACCTAAAAGAGTCTTCTGCTTTGTGTGTTTGTGAATTGTACAAGAAGAGATGGCAGACAGACCAATTTTAGAGTTTTACCTTTAAATGGACTTATACTGATTTAAATAATGCAGTGTATTATAATGAACAGACTCGACTGGCACCATAAACAGGTTCTGTGTCAGTATAGCTTATGGCTAAGATTTCAAAGCCAGCCATGGGATTTGAATGCCCAAGTGTCTAAATCCTTTAATTTCTGCGTTGAAACTCCAACTTGAGTTTGGAGTATTCTCCTCTGTGTTAAAGATGACTTGGAAGTTTAGACAATAACCCCTATGCCCAAATCAGCATTTTTTTTTCTTCCAGTAAAAGCAACTTCAGGAACAGATTTCCAGAAGCATGAATGCCTTTTTGCACGTAGGCAGTACCTGTTGTGCAAGTACAAATCCAGGACTTGTGCACGTGCATGCACCCACATTTTTAAGCACTTTGGTCTAGATCCACAAAGGGGATTTGGAGTCAGCATTGCACTGCCTAACATTAGGTATCCCACCGCCTAATGGAATCCCCAAAGTAGGCACCCAGGCTCATACGATGTAGGGAATGACAGTTAGGATGTTTTCTGCAAAAGCCAGAAGGCGGAGAGGGGAACTGCCTAAAGTAGCTATAAGGAAATACCACAGACGGGGGTGTGGCCTAAGCCCTGTCCCTCAAAGGTATACAGGTGTCTATCTCCACTTGAGATTCACAACTGTGACCCCTCTGCTGGAGTTAGGTGTTGGGGACAGGTGCCCTTTAAGGGCCAAGAGGCCTGGGCCAGTCAGTCAATACCCTCCTCTTCCCCCCCCATTACATCTGTGCAAGGTTAAGGCCTTGCAAGGAGGAAAGTGCAGCGGTTGAGTGCTGGCTGTGGAGGAGAGTGGACAGGCTGCAGTGATGTGAGGCAAGAAGCTGAGCTTGAGCTCGGAAGTGGCTGAGGGCTGTGGCCGGCCACAGGTCCTTGCTGGGAGAGTAGCCCTGACCTGGATGGCTAGGAGGATCCGAGCCCAGGCAGTGGCAGTCAGACAGGCTGCAGGCTGTTGCTATGGACCTCACCTGTAAGGAAAAGGGCTGAAGGCCGAGTCTAGTGAGGGTCGGGGGAGGAACAGCTACTCTCTTGTTTTGGTGTTATATTGGAGTTGGACTAAGGGACCCTGGTACTCCAGAAGGGGTTGAATGCTTTAAAGTGGCTTGGCTGGAGGATCAGGTCACCACTACGGCAGGAGTGGCATGGAGATTGCTGTGGGGAAACTGAGGAAGAGATTCCATGAGTCTTGCTGCAGGAGGGTGCTCTGGGATGGTGAGTCTTATAACATGCTTTCTTTGGGGGTGGGAGAAGGAGCCTACAATGAAGGAGGAGGAACAGGAGGTGGTCGTCTTTTAACCTTTAGCCCAATCGTTGGAGCACTCACCCAACACGTGGGAGACCTGGGTTTTGATCTCCATTCTGCTTGGTTTGGAGCAGGGATTTAAACCTTTGTCTCCTGCTCCTTAGGAGCTACTGGGCTATGGGATGTTCTAGCGGTGGGGAGGGGGACGTTGTTTGTCTCATTCTGCTTTGTGTCACCATTCATATGTTCATTGGACCAGGGAAACAGAACGTGGAAGAATGACTCTATAGTCCAATGGTTAGGGCACTCACCTGCGATTTGGGAGACCCAAGTTAAGTCCTCGTTCAAATGATTTTTAGGCACTTATGGGATTTTATTGGCAGAAGCCTGGACACCTTCAGGGTTAGGTAGCAACTGAGCAGGGGTAATGAGGATCTAAATTTTGAAATGAGGTGCCTCAGGTGGCAGTGAGGTGCCTATGTCTCCTCGCAGATCTAGCCCTTTTTCAGTCCTAGCTTGTGCATGCACAATAGGCATCATGTGCTGAATGTGTTGCTGAAAGTGTAATGGCTGCATAAGTACTTCAGGGATGGGACACGACCTGAAATGAAAAAAGATGTCCTAGAAATCGCAATTATACTCTATTGCATGGATTTACTATGTATACTTTTTTAAAACATAATTTGCACTGTGTAGTATATTTTAATTCAGGATAATTAACTTGCCGTGAAGAACAAAAACAATTTTAATAGAAAGCTTGTCTTTCTGGATCTGGAAGCATAATAATTCATTGCATGAAAGTTTTTTGGTGGAATGGGTAAAATGTTTATACTATAAATTTAGTTTTGAATTTAATTAAAGCTGAAGTCTGATTTTGCACATGCTGGTTTTGAAGTAAGAATGTTAATATTTACAAATGTAAAATGCAATTATTTGTCTTGATTCATTTTTATATTTAATTTGATCTCTTATTTTTAATGAAATATTATGGTTTTAAAGAAAAGTATCTTCTTGTTTAAAGAAATCCCTCTTTGTTTCCAGGGTGAATTGTGGGCCCTATAGAAGTTAATAGGAGAATTGTCATTGGCTCTGATGGGGCTAAGATTTCACCTTGATTCTTGAGTGATATTATCTGTCTCTGCACACACGTTCCTACTAGATGTCTGAAATAAATACCTACAAATAAACTGATGATACGAAGACTGAAAAGAATTAAACAATTTGCCGTGAATCTGGCTTACAAAGAGCATAGATACCTTGGTCAGGGGAAAAAGAGGCAACATTGGGGTTTTAAATTTTTTTTTTGCTTGATTCGCCATGGTATTGTCAGCCCTTCTGCCATGTAAGTGATCTTCAGTTAGTTTGCCAGTAACTGTAAAGAGTTTCAGTTCTCCTGAATCTTCTTAGTATGTAGTGGGTGCAGCTAATGTAATGGCACCTTGACAAAATGACTTTGTTTCAGCATATCTTCCCAAAGCCCAGCAGTCTAAATAAGCTCATTCTCAGATAACCATTACAGATCCATTAGACACACTTTCAGCCTAACCTTTTATACGAGTAAAGCAAGCAATGTGTATGTTAGAAGTGGGGGTGGATTTCTTTGGCTTGGGTTTATAAGAAGTATAGGGCAAAAAGACACCAGCTTTAGACAATGTTTACTCACTATACATGGATGCCCTTGTAATTAGGCATTTATATTTGAATGATGAGTCTAGCATTAACATATTTATGGTTGTTTTCTATTTGTATCTTTCTTCATCACAAATGCAAAACAAAATTGGTTGTTTTACGTAAAGCTTCCATCTTTAATTTAGTAAATGTGGATTGGGGGGAACTGAGCTCATGAACCAAATTCTGTATAGTCTGCTGTCTTGGCAGTGGGAAACGACTCTGATTTAGCCCTGACTACAAATTTCAATGTTTTAGAGATGCGAAGTAAATTTAGAATTCGCTTTATGGTCTAGTTACATCTGGACTGCTGCTTTGTCTAAAGAGAAACAAACTCAGAAATAATGTGATCAAATGACCTTTGAAGAAAATGTTTGTGCGAACGTTGGAATAAAGCCTGCTGACATTACCTATGAATTATGGGGTGTATCATTTAAAATCAAAATGTATGTCACAGGCTGGCTGGCCCTTCCAGGAGAGTTGGGCCTAGCTTCATCTATGAGGAATCTGCAACCTGCCAGCTGAGACTGATCAGTTAGGGATCAAGCAATTATAAAAGCAGTAAGTGTCTCAGTTGGGGTAGAGAGCTATCAAGAGCAGGGAGGCTGTGTTAGAAAGCCCTTTGGGCAAGGGGAAAGAGCTATAGGAAGCAGACTGACAATGGTGGTAGGTCCTGAAGCATGGTGATTTGGATATCTACACAGCTGCTGGGAGATATATCCAGCTCAGATAGACATACGTACGCTAGCTCTGCTCAAAATAGCGCCTAAAATAGAGTACCCATGGCACCATGGATGGTGGCTTAAGCTATGCCCAAGTGCAATCCTCCCTGAACCCTAGATACATACTTAGGTGCTGCTGTGGACACATTGCTATTTTTAGGCACTGGCTCAGGTAGAGCTGGCACATTGGTCTATTTAAGCTGGAAATCACATTTCCCACCTGCTGTGTAGCTGAACCCTCAGTCGAATGGCTAGTCAGGTAGGTAAACAGGTAGGGAATAGATAGGCCCTCATGGAAGACCTTGAGTTAGGGGAGAACTGGTGTGCTGAATTTGTGGTGTATGGAAGAAATAAGGCTGAAGCCCTGAGAAAAAGGGCCTGACGAAGACGTTAGCTGTGATATCAGTCCTTGCTCGGCTGAGGAGACAGGCCAGCAGCCTACACTGTGACTAGAACAAGTGTAACACGTGACTTTGTTTCATCCCTGTGTTTTCCCAGTATTTCATTAAAGGCATGCGTTGCTGAATCAAAATTGGACCCTATCAGTCTCTGAAACATCATTCTAGTCTGAATGCATGCAATAAAGAAACTAAGTCAGCCTTTATCAGTTGAGTATAATAGAAAGTTTTTACAATCCTAGTGCTGAGAACTACATAAGTGAAAGCCTGGTGGCAAAGTCGATGAGACTTTTGCCATTATCTTCAGTTGGGCCGGGAATTTACCCCATATATACTTTCTTAAATGCATGTTTTTGACTAACGTGTGGGCTGATAGCATGGAGGAGCTGTCCCCAGGGCATGGTTCAAGGCTTCTCCCAAGTTAGTAACTGAAATGAGCCTGTCTCAAGTTTGGCCTGGACTTCTTGATTGGCTTAAATTTGCTTGATTTGGTTCAAATAGTTGTTTTTAAGAAAAAATACAACTGCAGTCAATTTGGCCCTGTGTTACATATATCTTCATTTGCAGCCTGGTGCCCTGCAACGAGTCAATGAGCCAATAATTCAAAGACCCTTCAAGGAAAATTTTCTGCGACTGCCACTTTGCTTTAGTTTTTTAAAGTATGGCATAAGTATTGAAGTGAGGTATTTTGAGTGTCCATTGTGCTACCACAAATGATCTCTGAGTGCTCATTAGATTTGGAGACGAGGGATGGTTCAGGGGATAGGGTGCTGGCATTGCTCTTGGAAGACCCTGTTCAGTCATCGGCTCTGGCATAGACGACCTATGTAGCCTTCGACAAGTCACTTAGGCCCAGATCCTCAGAAGTAGTTAGATGCTAAACTCTTAGTGAATCTCTGTGCATCAGTTCCCAAACTGTAAATGGGAATAATTGTGCTTCCCTACCTCCCATGGTGGCATGAGCATAAATGCCTTAAAGAGTGTGATGGGCTCAGGCCCTAGGGAATGGGAGCCTTAAGTACCTAAGTATCTTTTGAAAAATATTGTGACCTTGCTGCCATGATGAAGGGATTTCTAAGCTGTTAATATTTATATTTGGAAATTTGGTTGTTCAGCATGAGAGCAAGACCTTTCAGCAGAGAAAAAGCGGAAGAGAGAGGGATCTGACATTCAACCCTGAGGAAGATTAGCACAAAGGGTTGAGCGTCCTCAACTTCCATTGACATCTCACAGCAGTTGAGGGTGAACTTACAGGAATGGTCCAAAGTTGTACAATATGTGGATAGGTTTCTTCTTTAGAGAGATATCTATTTTTGAGGAAAGACCGAAGAAAAGGAAAAGAAATAATAGGTCTCCCACCCTCCGAGTTCTCCTCGCTTCAGTTTGAATCATGAAACTGATCAGAGAGACAACCATGTGTAGTTTGCTTTAGTTTAAATGGAGAAACTTGCCAATATTTCCACCTTTTTAATTTTTACTGTTGTTTGTAGTCCCTTGCAGAAAGGCTTTCTTTTGTTCCCCCTCAACTCTTTTGAAAGCATGTTTGATGTGTTGTCTACCTAAGCTTATTATGGCTAATTACTCAATAAGGAACTTTTTTTCCAAGGCTTTTTTCCTTTTAAGCATCATCTCGTGGGGGTGAAATTTCTTCCTCTTTTGATTTCGCTCCCTCACAGCCTAGCTTTCATCAAGACATGCCTCAGAATCTGATGGGAACAGTTAGTGCAAAACGAAGCCTTAATTTTTTTCCTTGCTTGCTAAAGCTGAAAGACGAAGCATGTGGGAAAGAAAATGATAGTTTTAAATCCCTCACCTCCCTAAGAAAAGGCACTAAGGGTCCAGCCATTGCAGGAGAAATTTGAGCTGCATGCTTCAATTACTACTTTGTGTAGACATAACAAAGAATTTAGTTTAGGCCCTCCTGATGTCCTTACAACCTATTGCATTGTAGGCAGAGTGGAAGCAATGAGCCTAGTGTTTACAGCAGAGCAGTGAATTGGGATTTAAGGTGGTTTGAAGACAAATGCTTGTAGAGGAATCCTGTAATATGGGTTGTGGCAAACTGCCAACTTCCCCCTGGTGGGTCTCATGCTTTACCTCCACTTTCAGTGGTCAGGATGCCCCCAACTACCTTGCCTCCCCTGGCTGTCACGGAGCTCTGTCTCCTAGCCTGCGAGAGAACCTTCTCCTACGGCTGCCCTAGACCTTCTGGCAGCCCCTCCTGTACCTGTTCCCTCCCCTTCCTTTAGGGAAGGCAGAGTTTAAATACCCTGGCTGCACCCTTCATTGGGCCCAGGTGGCTTTAATTGCCCTGCTGTGCCTTCCCCCCTGCCTGCAGGGCAGTGTTTTTCTAAACCCTTTTGGGCCCTCATACCGGCCCCGGCACACCCTTTTAAAGCCGTCCAGCCTGACTTTATCACAGAGTCCAGATCCTTTCAATTTCAGGTTTCCTATTTCTGGCAAACGGGGCTTGAACAGAATGTGAATAAATGAATGTCCTTGGGTTAGCTTGGAAAAAGGAAAACAAAAAGCAAAGCCCCCAAAACATTATCAATTGGGTGAACTTTAGTTTTCTGTGATGGAGGCTTAGCAAAGACACACGTAATCATTCAGTATCATTAAAAATAATCATAATAATTTCCTGTCCATCACGGTGGATGACTCAGGGTGTTTTGGTGGTGGTTTTTTGTTATTGTTTTTTAATGAGAAGAAAATATTGAGAGTAGAAAGTCACTGACCTGGTCTAGGTTCACTTGGAATGAATGAACTAGCACTATTATAAAATGAAAATATTGACATGTTGCTTAGCTTAAGCTACACTTCTGAATTCAGTTTTTTCTTTACATGTATTTTATCTGATTCTTGGACAGAGAGAGAAATTGAACATGAAAATTGATAAAATAAGAAAATGAACGAACCCTGAAGCATTGTGGATGGGTGGGATCGGAGACTGTAATGTCCCAATCTGGCATGGCCTTTTAGATCTCAGAATTCTGAAGTCCACGGCTTGGTTCATCCCAGTCACTTACATAGCATAGTGCTGTTTGTGTGAAAATAAATACAGAAATAAAAAATGGCAATATCATTGAAGTAATGGAACTAGATTAAAAGACTGATTTAAAGGCAAAAAGCTTCAATTTTATACATCTGTTTATAATGACAGGAAGAAAAAATATTCAAAAAGCACTGGAGTGTTTAATTGAGCTTGAGAAATGCCCAGTTACATTTATGCACGCCTGATCTGGGTGTGCAGTTTCAATGACGGTGCTTGCAAATTAGATGTATACTTGAGCTTCTGTCCATTTGGAAGAAAATCAGCCATTTGATGTTTTTTATTCGATGTTCCATTTTGTTGTTTTGGTCTAATAGATAAATAAGTGATAGAGACATGTTCATCTGTATCCCACCAAGACAAAATACCGGTATAAATGAGAGCTGCTTAATACTATAAGAGTTTGAGTGGATTCAACCCTCCTACAACCTTCTGTACTGAAACAAGGTGCCGTATCATGTAGGCTAAAAAATTTTAAACAAGGGAGGGAGTAGAAATTGATGATAAATGGACAGACAGAGGGGAGAAGCCCTATGAATGCATTGGAAATATCAAAAATAAGTTGCTTAAAAACTAATGTTCAAATAAACTCCATTTCCCTAGTTCATAAACATTCTGCTATGCAGTTTACAAAAGTTCAGGCTGAATCTTTTTTGGGGCTATATCAGATCTTTTAGCAGGAGCTGTGAGTAGGTGCTGGTACAGTGGGAGTTCAGGAGGAACAGGGAGCAGAATATGCCCACTATCATATCTGTTCATACGCTCCCCTGGCAGAAGGGTGGAGCCATTCCCCACATTCTTGCGGGTAGCTAGTATCCCAAAAGCAGGTCTAATGGATTGCATATGGAGTAGGGAGACACTACAGAGAGAGAGGCTTCTTAAGCTCTCTCTATTCTTTGCGCGCGTGCGTAGCTTCAATCTGGCACTTTGTCTTTTGCTCCTTCAACAAAAATGAAACAACTCTCCTGACTTCAGGGTATATATTTTTCACACATATTAAAAATAATATTTTGGCATTGGAAGTGTAGATGCTACAAAGAAAAATATGAAAACAATAAAGTGTCTGTGCTGGGTGTTGTCAGAGCAATGTTGTATTTTCCTCACCACTTGAATTCCCAGAGGGCTGCACTGTAATCCCATAATGCCAGTGTTCCTCTTCTAATTTATATAAAACTCTATCCCATAACTCTCTACAACGTAGGCTCACGTGATTCATATTGCATGCCCTTAATAAGGCCTTCTGCATTGTTGTTTGTATCACCTTAACTGCAATGAAATATGGAGAGAAAAAAAACTGAAAGATAAAACAAAATTAGTAGAACAAGAATGTCCAAGGTATGTAGAAACATACATTTTTGTGTGATCAAATTTTTCTGAGACAGTTTAGCCAATCTCTTCTGCTAGATCACATGCAAAACATGCAAATTTTATTACGGTGTATTTAAAATTAGACACTGAAATTGATATGCTTTAAAAGCGGGCTGTGTGTGTGTGTGTGTGTGTGTGTGTGTGTGTGTGTGCGAGCGAGCGAGCGAGCGAGCTTATTTAACTCTTACCTATCAAAAGGTTCAGAGCACACATTAAAGACAACCTCCCCAAGTGTTGAGATTCACAGCCCTGGGTCACAGTAACAACAAAGTTTGTGAAAAGGATTGTGGACCCTCAACCTTTGTGAGCCTTGACCTCTCACTCCATCTACTGTAAACATGCACAGTCTTTAGGTCTTTCCTCTCTTGTAATGTTTTCATAGCGTTACAGATTGACTACGTACAAAAATACAAAACAAATTGAGCTACAACGATGACATCAAGTTTGCAAATCAAATGTGTGAAACCATTGAACCTCCAAAGAATAACAATAAAAATGTGTTTTTGTTTACTTCTATTCTTGAGAAAAATGTTATTTCTCAAAATGAGAATTCACAACAGAAGAGGTTTCTTTGGATTTAGTGAGTGTGAATGTGAGCTGCTTAGTAAAGCTTTTAAGGAAGGAAAGCCACCATGTCAACTGTATCAGAACTCTGATTATATCCTGCAGTTTTTGTTTTGACTGTATTATGGAAGCCTGTGCATACTCTATTCTGAATGATTGTTAGCTGCAGGAAGCTGGTATTTTTCATTTATCTGTATGCCACCAAGTTTCTATCAGGCATTCCAAACTTTCTCTACCTTGTTCAGTAACTCTGCAGATGAGTTAAAGCCAGTTGTTGGCCTTATTACACTGGGATCTTTCCTTCTAGGGTTCTTGGGCAAGTGGTTGTGAGAGCGCCCAAAAGCCAAAGGTCTGCGAGTTATATCCTTACACAGAAGTTTGTGAACTTATTTGTTTCCCAAGAGGAAATGATTTCCCTTGTTTGAGAACACGGGGGTGCCAATATTTAAATATGGGTGTATTAATAGGATCCCATATTTGAATTCATACATGAATGTTTAAGATAAGACTTCCAAAAGCACTTGACTGAGGTGCACATATCCTATTTACTTTGATGGGTCTTGTGTTCCTAACTCATTTGGACACTAATTCCACTTTTAGTGCACAAATGCCCATTGTATGCACCTGTGCCTATTGGAATGCTTTCATAAATTTGTAAATTCCAAGGCCGGAAGGGACCAGTGTGATCATCTAGTCTGACCTGTACAACACAAGCCATAGAACTCCCCAAAATACTTCCTAGAGCAGATCTGTTATGTGCATTCCTCTCTGAACATCTTAAAAGTTCCAAGTTGGTTGACTGGACAAACCAATATTCCTCTTCTTAAATCCCCTCTCCTCCTCTTCGGCAGAAGAAAACATGGGGCTTTCATTAATAAATTTAATTGATTCATTGGTAATTTACTGCCTGTGCAATAATTAAATAAAATACAAATTATATTTTTTCCCCCAAAGGATAATCATTGAAATTGTTCATACTGTGGGATCCTTTATAATGACTCCTACCTACCCGATTTTGTTCCTGGGAAGATGCTACTTTAAACATTGTGGCTTTAAGGCATTGACTCACTAATATAGTTTTTTTCCAAAATGACTTTCATATTTTTTAGCGTTATTTTAGTTTGAAGACACTGATATTGAATGGTGTCAACACGATTACAAGTAAAGTCCAAAATACCAACAGCATCAGGTATTTAGCGCATAATGCAATGCTGCATTTTAATAATATTGTTTTACCAGGAATATAAGTATTTTTTACTAGACATTAAACCCTTTAATGAGAGGACAAAATGTAATTACTACATAAAACCTAGTGTAAAACAAGCTGTGCTGGAGTTAATACTACATTAAACTAGTAAATTTTTCATTAAACAGATTAACTGCCTCCTCATCAGACCTGTGGCAGGAGGGTATTTCTTTCTTTTATATGTATCCCCTGGTCTCAGCTCTGTCAGTTTATGGCCTTGTTAGGTTTAACCCAACATGTGCCATGGGGGGAAAAATCAACAGACATCCTTACTTTGCAAAATGCGTAGCTTTTAATTGCCATAGTTGTTAAGGAATTAATTTGTATTGCGTTTAAAAAACAAAAAACCAGGATGGTTGCTCTTGAAGCCTATAATCCATTTTCTGATGTATTCTTGGAGGAGAGTGTAATGCTATCTAGTCCAGTAGTTACTGGGGTTAGCTCTGTGTTTCACATTGCTCTTCAAAGATAATATAAAAGCAGAAGAAAGAAAACAAAGATGTTTGTCAACTTGCTTCACTTCTACATTGTGCTAACGTCAAGGTGATGTTGTTGTTAGTGTATCCTTACTATAGTAGTTGAGAAGGCTCGTCCATTATGAGCTCTTCTTGAATGCATGTGTGTACCATTCAGATGGGAAATGGGCATAAATAAGATAAGAATCAAATCTGTGTTCTGATCTCCAATGGCGTTTTTTTCCCAAACGTACCTTTTGGGCTCAAATTTCTAAGTCTCATTCTAGAAGTGACTTTTTATTTTTTAAGTCTGAAGAAAACCCATTAAAGCTGCATTTGTCTTATGAGAAGAACATGGAAAGTACTTTTTGTGCTTTAAGAAAAATGTTCAGATGCTTTTTTGCCTTAAAAAATTAAATTAATGCTGAAGGGATACAGAGATGTTCTTCTCTAGCTAACTGCTTTAAATCCAGAGCAGGCTAGGAGTGACTGAATGTTAGTTCTCTTTGATAGCTAGTAGTCTGTTAAATGAGTTTAAGTGGCCTCTATCTGTTCCCAGTAAACAGGTACTCACATTGCAATTAGAACTAATTGGTAACCTTGTTGGCATTCTCAGCAGTATTTCCTATACTTAGAATGGGAAGTACCTCAAATAGTGTAGTTAACTGAATGATTGCACGTGGTAAATGTCCATTGTTAATGGTGCTTACTGCAACTGAGTTTCACTTGCAGAATATCCAGTAATGAAAACGCTGCTACAAGCCTTTGCAACAATAACTAAGATGACTGGTAACAGATTCGTGTATATTAAAAATAAAAATGCTACAAAATCCAAAAGTTGTGGAAGAATAAACAGGCAGCTGGAAAGGGTTACTGATGCATTTTGCAGACCATTTAATAACTGCTGAATAGAAACTGTACAATCAAACTTTACACATTACATTATGAACTTGTAAAAATACCGGGTTGTTGTGTGGGGACACTGTGGGGAATATATGCTCTTTATCTTTGTCATTCCTTTTTTTGCATTGGACATCTAGTACTTGAAGGAGCCGGTGTTCAAAGCAATCCGCTTACTCCATTCGGTTCCATGGCTCTGTGTCTGCCTACAGTTTTTGCTCTCTGCACTTTCATTTTCAGAACTTCTCTCTCTTGGCTTTGGAAGGAGCCTCTGGAAGTGTTCTGCATCCCTCATGCACCATGGAAGATAGCTTTGTGGGGAATCGTATCGCACGCAGGTTATTGGGGATAAGGAGGGCACAGTCAATGAATCCATAAGTGTGATTTCACTCTGAACTTCAAATGCACATCCTGGCTTCACAAACTCTGTCCAGGGACAGGATTTGCCCCTTAAGTGGAACTTTCACCTTGAAGCACATTGGTATGAAGTTAATCTTAGATTTAAGAGAAATGCCCTGCACCTGGACAGTATCTTTCCAGACACTTTTGAAACTATTGCTCTTATCTTGAATGAGTTTTCCACCTCACATGGCTATTTGTCCTGTGTTTTGATCCTGCAGTTGTCTCTTTTTAATCCTGCAGTTAAGTCTGTTTGGGGAGGAAGTATGTCTTGTGGTTAAGGTGCTGGATAGGGTCTCGAGACCTGGGCTCAGTTCCCAGCTACACAAATAACTTCTTGTGTGACCTTACGCAAGTCACTTAGTTAGGGCTAGGTTATGATAGCCTTACTCACGCTTTGAACAGTATCTTACTCCACTAATAGTCAGACACCAGATCCAAGTAACTGATCAGCAGTGAGAGTCAGGAGATCAGAACCTGGCCCTTAAACTTGCAGTGCCTCAGTTTCCCAGCTCTAAAACGGGGCTAATACTACCCTCCAATGGAGGGGTGCTGTGTGGATAAAGCCATTAATGTTTGAAAGCAAAATATAAATTATTAATATAATCATATCATATAAAAATATAATGTATGTGATGTACATTTATCCTTGATATATTTTGTAAATAAGTGTAAAATCCTCCTTTTAATACTGTGCATCATATATTCACTTGTTCCATTTAAAAAAGTTAAGAACAATTAAGATTTTTAATGTTTTCGCTTCTCACACCCCTTGCTGTATTTCTAATTTCTGCTTATCCAAGCACTTACAAAAGTTTGATGATAAAGACTAGAAAAATAACAACACATGTATTTTCCATCTCTGAAAACATTGATTGTTTATTTATATAACAGAGTGTGTGCGCGCGTGTGTTTTGCATTGGATGAATGTGCATATTGCCACTGCACATACCACCTGTAGTTAAATGGCTGCTGTTCTCTGCAGAGCACCAGAAGTGCTCTATTTTCCAATTACAAATGGGAGAATCCGCAGGGTGATATTGGATTAATTGACAGCCAGCCATGCATGAGTGATCCTGCACTTCCAAATGTAAATCACAAGTGCTTTGGAACAGTTAGAATAAATATTTTTATGTTTCTTGAAATTAATCCAAAATTCAAAGCCGTGTCTGTGCATAGGGAAGAAATTGATGTTGTTAAACAAAATTCAAGGCTCCATCTATGCTGCAGAGAACTCTTGTGCTAGCCTTTTTAAAAATCATTGGTAAAGTAATTGGTTTTTTTCCTGCTTTAGCATATATCTGCTTTAACATCACAGTCTAAAATGAGAAGAAAAATGTGCCTTAAGTATTTTTACTTAACTAATTACATGGTTAGATGCTTAATTTAAATAAAATAGCTTGATTTGTTAATAAATTATTTAAATTAATAGGAAAAAATGCTCCAGCAGTTCTTTTAATACCCTTTCAATTTAACATAATATATTACATACTTCTGCTGTTGAACATATGAACACCATGTTTAATTTGACAGCTGAACTTTTGGAAGTAAAATGTCAATAAAGTTTTAAAAAAAAAAAAGCTTGGTTTTTTGCAATGCAAGAATAAATCATTTGAAAAAAGTCACACTATAATCTTATATATATTTTACATAGATATTCAAATCAGGTTGTGGTAGGTAATGTTGCTGTCGACTTTTTATTGTACAGATAAATTTGAAGTTCTAGAAAAATGTACGTTTGAATATTTAACAATAGCAACAATACAGTCGAGTAGATGACATTAAAAGTATTGCTTCTGCATAATTTATGTTCATTGATGCTGATAGCATGCTTCATTTCATCACCCGCTTGTACAGAGACTGCTAGATGTTTCAAATCTCATTAAGCTATTTATTCATCGTAATAAATGATTTTAATGTACTGCATTAGGGTTATGCTGCGTTGCACTGTTCAAAAATCCATCTTACAGTACATATTTTAATGTTTGCAGCCAAATTAATACCTTTATTATTGCTTCAATGGTTGAATGGACACTGTTTGTACATTAATCATAGTTGTCTCAACTTCATCCCACTCCTTCTGTGCTAAAGTTTGTACTGCTGCATTTTGTGATAGAGAGATAAAAATGTCTTGGCCTTTGCATCTAAGGCAAACTTTCTGAAGCTAGTAATCGCGTGTCATTCAGGTGTCACCAGATCCACAAAAGATATGACGTTTCACTGCACCTTACAAAAAGTACAACTGACTCTTCAAGTGAAATCAGCAGTCTTTTTTTCCTCCCCTCAAATCCTTCAAAATGTTGTCTGCGCACAGCAGAGATGGGTGATAATATCTCATCGCGGGATAGTAGGCAGTTCAAATAAAACGCTGTCATTCAGAAATCCAATCTGATCAGCAAATTATATGCATTTTTAAGAACATATAAGCTGTTAAATGTCAACGTCTAGGTGGCTGGCATGGGTATTGTACCATATTAATTGTTAACATTCCAAAGGGCAGATGTCAGCTGGTGTGACTGTACTGGTGCAAAAAAAAAAATAAAAAGTGTTCAGTTAATACAATTTTAATAACTGCTGTCTTTTGAATTGATTGTCACTTTCTTCCCCGGAGTTTAAGACTGGTTCTCTTTCATCCACATCGAACAGCTCTGGAAATACTGTAGCCATATAACAGGGTGATAAGAAATAGTTCAGATGAAGATGTTTTTTTTAAAAAAATGTATATAGAGAAAAATAAAGCACTATTTGACTGAAAAATCAGAGTTTTGGTTAACTAGGCTTCAGATAATCAAGGGTTGAATATACCTGCAGTTCCAAGACTGTACACGGTCTTCATGGGAAATGTTCCGTATGCTGAATAGTCTGATTATCTCCTAGTTTTTTTTAATCCAAAACTTAAGGAAACTAAATGCAAAAAACCTAGCATTGATGATGATGATAAAATTGTGCACTCAATTGTTAATTACAAAAAGTAAAGTTTCTCTTATCTTGTTCTTAGCCTCCTTAATGCAAGATTTTTTAATTTAATAGTTGTTCACCTAAAGACTGTGAATAACTCCTTCTATCTAGGCAAACTCACTTTCCTTAATCAGGAATACACTCATATTTTATCTATGGTCTCATGATTGTAGTACTTGAGTGCCGCATAATCATTAATGGATTTTGTCCTCACAACATGTTTGTAAGACAGGAAAGCATTATCCCCATATTACAGATGTGGAAATCGAGGTAGAGAGTAGATTGTGACTTGTCCAAGGTCACACAGAAAGTTTGTGGTTGTGCCAGAACTGAACCCAGGTCTCTTAAGCCCATTCCAGCATTTTCACCAGTTGGACTGTCCTTCATACCCAAATTGTGTGTTTCAGAGTTTGACTCCGTTGAATATTGTTGGTTTTTTCTGTTTAGGAGAGATGATGGAAAAGGAGCAGAAGAAGAGTGAGGAAAAAACAAACTTAGATATTTCTAAAATGCCTATTATCTTGGTAACACCCAGTCAGAGGAGTTACTCTGAATTTACACAATGTCAGTGAGAGCAGAATTAAACCCACTAGATGGTTTACTATATGTAGGACTCCAGCCTGTGCCAACTCAACATTTTGGAGGTCTTTTCTATCCCTAATACATAATAGGCCTGTCTGTATCTAGAGAAGCTCTTAAAATCAAATAATTATTTTTGGGGGTGTGGGGAGATGTAACAAAAGTGGGTTTAAATTACAGGTGGCAAACATCTCTCAAACTCCAGCTATTTTTTGAATCCTGAAACCCTAATGTCTCCAAAATTGATATTTACAAAACCTCTAATTTACCTTCAACTCTAACCTGTCAACTAGGGAACTCAATACAATATCATATCAAAGTTTAGATCTGAATGCCCAGGAACCCTCAGCACCTTCAAAATGAAGTGTGAACCCCACCTCCCCTTTGTCCTAGTCTTCTTTCAGTAATGCCACCAATTAGTCAAAGAAAATCCCTCCCATCACGAAAGGGAGATGAATCTTGTGTTCTCCTTAGTGTGTTTGTAAAGGGTCCAGATACACCGATGATGGGCACAGTATAAAATCTAGAGAGAGGATGAGGTAAGTTAGAACTATATTATTTATTTTATTAGCCTCTGCACTCCTGCCAGGCTACTCCTGTTCTAAAAGCAATTCTGTAAAGTGCCATTGATGGGGTTTTGGGTCTCTTAGCACCTTGCAAGATCAGGCTTTCAGAGGGGGAATTTGTGTAGGACAACTGCCTGTAGCATTGGCATTCCACTGAGCCTGGCCAGGAATTCCCAGAAATTCTGTCACTGGGACAAGTTTTTTCCCTAGGTGACAGAATGTCAGAGAGCCAGGGAAGAAATTTAAAGGGGCTGTCTTCTCAAAATATTGTGCTTTTCCAAGCTGACAGCTTTGCTGCAGAGGTCAGCAAGAAGAGCAAGAAAGAGGCTGTGTGTCCTGAAGATGGACAGATAAGATTTCTCTTTGCTTTATTGAATTATAATGTCAATTTTGTGTCCCACTAATCTTATGAGACTGGAAACCTGCATTTCAAATGGGGAGAAAAGGTGTAAGTGAGAAGGGCCAAAATTTGTGCTCACACTCATCCTGTGCAACTCCACTAACTTCCTTTGGATTGCACCGGGTGTAAGTCAGTGCACAATTTGGCCTTAACTGATTTAAGACAAAATAACTCACCACACTGCATGGCAGCTACATGAATTCAAGTGCTGAGAACTCCAGTAATTAGTTTTCCCTAGAGATGAATCTGTTCAGGAACCAGTGCTGCAATCCACAAACAAAGGAGTTTGTTTAGTTCAGCAGGAGGTGCAGAAATTTCTGCTGCAGCACTTTACCCAACAAAATGCGGGGTGTATTTTCTGCTGGGATTGGGTCCTGTGTTTGAAAGAAAATCAGAAATACAGGCTTTGTGCGTACATTTTCAGAAGAGTTGCAGGACTGCAGTTATTGTGGAATGGATTTTTAGGTCTCATGTTTTCTATGTTGTTTGCTTCATTTAGGCTCTTTTTTTATGTCTGCAGCAGATAGGCCAGCTTGCCTCCTTGTGACCTACAGCTGATGGTGTACCTCCAACTTGACTATCTTGTATCACCAGTTACAATCAGAAACCTTGCCCATGTAATTAAAGGGAAGAAAGTCCATTAGAAAACTGCAGTAAGTGTACACAATTATTGTCGGTGTGCATCATGTTAAATAGAAATAATTGGCATGTTCAAAAATACATCTTTTCAGCCATGTGAGAATTCTCTCGTTTTAGCTCTGGAGGGGAAAAAACATTTAAAATAGCATCTGTTTTTATATCTGAGATGGTATCTAATGGTTTGAGTAATGGGATCTGAGATGTGGGAATGCCTATGGGAACACCTGAGTTTAAGTGATGACTCTGACATATATTTCCACTGTGGCCTTGGGCCAGATATAACCCCTCTTCCTCAGTCTGCCCTATCTGTAAAATTAGGCTGATAATACTTTCAAACTTCACTGGGGTAGTGTGAGGGATAATCACATGATAATATCTAAGGGTCAAATTCTACCACCCTTACTCATGCTAAGTAGTGTCTTACTCCAGTAATAGTCCCATAGATTGCAAAGGACTGCACGGACCTAATCAACTCAAAGGTGGAAGGATCTGACCCTAATTGTTTTGAACATGAAAGTTCTATGCATGCCTATTAGCAGTAATAATATTTATTATTAATTTCTCTGGATTAACTGAGGTAAAAGCCGACTATTTATTGTCTATATTAGAACAATTTGCCAGAATTAATACTTCATAGATGCACAGTATGCTGTGCCTCTTGAAAGACCCAGTGTCAGCATTTGAGCTGGCTATCCATTAAAACAGTCATGAAAAGGGAGCAGAGTTTAATAGCGAAGTGGATATTACTGGTAAATGGTAAGAGTAAAAAATCATGAATTGAAAAAAAATAAAAATATCAAAACTGTAGCTCTTTATGCTTCCTCACCCCAGGACTTTAATGCTAAACAGATAAATAGGAGCTGGTTTGAGAACCCTTTACAACTGTTTTAATTAAGTAATTAAAGCCAGTCTTAGATGGGTGGTAATTTCTTTCTATAATATTAGTTAGCTGCTTTCCTTAAGTTCCAGTTGTTGTGCCCCTTGACATGCTCCTGAACTCCTTGACATCTGTGATTTCAGTGGGAGCTTTGGGTGTACAAGAAATGCAGGGTTGGGTCACTTTCCTCTGCCGCATGGGGCACATGTCACTTGCTGTTATAAATTAGAGGAACTGGGTGGATTCTCTGTAACTTGAGGTCTTTTAACCATGACTTGAAGACTTCAGTAGCTCAGCCGCAGGTTATGGACCTGTATTACAGGAACCAGTGAGTGAGGTTCTATGGCTTGTGATGTGCAGGAGATCAGACTAGATAATCATGATGGTCCCTTCTGGCCTTAAAATCTATGAGTCTGTGAGATTGTTTAATTTGTTAAATGGTGCACGTATTCGCTCCCTTTTTTTGTTGTTGAGAATTTCAAGCCAGACTGCTACAGGTAACCAGGTCCTGTGAAGGGGAGCAAGAGGATGTTTACTGCCCTGTGTTGGCTACCTAGACCAAGAACAGCAGCCTGAGATGGAGCAAAGCCTTTAGGAAGCTGCTGCTCGCCATCTTGTGCAGGTGGGTGGGAGTAGGAAAATCCTTGGCTCCACCATCTTCCTCTCCCCCCACTCACTGACCTACGTAGCTCAGGCAGAGGCTGGCACAGATCTCACCCCCCTTAGAACAAGTGAGGGTCCAGGAATCAGATCGTGACACCGAATCACAAAGTGGTCCCTGATCTGCTCTCGGGGCAGTGCGTGTTGCTTGCTTAGAGCTTGTGGCAAACCTGCTGGTCAGTCTCCTGTTTGACAACGTTTTTTTTCTAATTAAACATCCAGTGGGTTTTCTTGTTTGTTCGTTGGTTTTATGAAAATTAGTTTTATTTCCACAACCTAAACCAGTAGCACGGCGGGTAAAAAAACTATTTGCCAACTCAATTTCTTTTGTTTCCTCACTTTCAAATGGAGGGCCTTACTTTCATGGCTACTCCACGCTGCTGCTATGCTCCACAGACGTGGATGCTACACTTGATGTTCACGTGGGAAACATTCTCTCTTCTGCTCACACACGGGCTGCTTCACTGGGACTCTAAGCCAGTATCTTCTCTACCGCAAAAAGTCTGGGCCAGTGATACTCAGATCTCAGTGGTTCAGGAGCCAAATTAGTGATCAGCATTACCCAAAAGAGCCATAGTAGTGTGAATTCATTGGTTCATTTATTATTGAACTATATATTCGTATTGAAACAGTATGATGGGAAATATTTAGTTTTTATGTCTATAAATACTTGGTTAATCATTTTGTGGTGAGAATTGCGTGTGTATGTATAATTCTCACAGCAAAATAGCCGGTCAAGTGTTATCATCTTATCAACTACAATTGGTTAATAACATAGTAAAATCATCCTGACTTGATAATAACTTAACTTATGGTTCATAATTAAATCATACAGTGTTGCAATATCATGTGCTGCAAAGAGCTGCAAGAGAGACATAAAAGAGCCACTTGTGGCTCCTGAGACTGGCTAGTATTGATGACCTGGGCCAAATTCAGCTCAGTTGCACAAGTGCAAGTCCACTGAAGTCGGTGGCACCCCTCTTGAGTCACAGCGTGGTAAGTGAAAGCAGAACGTAAAGCACTCGTTCAAATTAGTGTCTCTTGGGGATAAAGCTGCCATTTGGAGCATCTGTGATAGTCTACCATGCAGTGAATTGGTGGGTTCTGGGTTCAAGCAGCCAAAGTTTTAAGTGGCCAGTAGGCCAACTATCCTCTCTTTCCAAGGGTATACTCGTAGATGTTGTGCACAGGCCAACACTGAAGACTGGAATCCCACTGTAGATGTGCCTCAGTGGGGACCATTGCTCCTCCCCCTAAAATGGGCTCTCCCTTTAGTGACTAACCCAACTTTGCTGCCTGGTGAGATGAGGCCTCAATGCCATAACCCACTTCCTCCCTGCCCCCTGTCTTTGGAGTGGTTAGATATCGTGTGTCACTAGCAGGGGGCAGTCCTTGCACTTAGATAGGGACAAAGACTGCAATTGTGCCTGCATATAGGGGGAAGCTATGGAAGAAGGGAAGGCTCCTTGCAGCCTTCCCCTCCTTTTGAGGGCCAGCTACAGTATGACCCTGTCATTGAACAAGGATAAATGCCATTTAAAATTTATTTTGAACAAAGCTCTCGGGGCCATCTGCCATTGAAATCAATGACCAAAATCCCACTGACTTCAGGGGGAGCAGGGTTATTGTCCGCCTGCCGCAGTGTCAGGATCTGTGACCTTGAGCCCGATTCATTCTGTTCTCACTTAATATGGTGCTATTCAAGTGTAGCTCCACAGAAGTCAATGGAATTATTCCCGACTTACACCAGCAGAAAATCAGCATCTTTGGCCCTTGTGTCGCCGGGGTAGTGGGGAGACAGGCTGCAGATACTTTCTGTTGGGATAAGGTCTTTTTGAGCAGCCTTAAATGCTACTTTCAGCTTGGCAGCAGGGAAAGTATTTACTCATTTATGGTCACAGAAGAGTCCCAGTTAAATATTCTGCTGGGTGGTTGTCATCCCATTATCATTTTAAAGCTAATGTGACTATTTCACAGGTTTATATCTAAAGATCAGCTAAAATCCCAATGTGACCGAACAGAAACCGGAGCACCCCAGAAGAGGCATAGGTTGGGGTAGTTACTCTGTCTTGGCAGTTTGCAACAAAAGTGCATCTGGTAAAAGAGTTCATCCAAACAGAACCAACATCGTTTAAAGTGAGGGGAGGTGGAGAGCACGTTTATTAAAGGAAAGTGGAAACTATCCGTGCTTTGCTTGGGTACCTGCAGAACTCATTAAATCTGACAGCTGCAGCTGATAAAGAAGGCCCAGGTGCAAGCATGTGCCCCCCACTAGATTGTTGACAGAACCCTGCCGGGAATAACAACAGTTTTCAGTGGTGACTGATTAGGCACGGCACTTCTGTCATGTCCTGTCATGGACCAGAATGACAGCCTCCTATGTCCCATCAAAAATAGTTAAATCTTTTTATCAGACTGAGAAAAATTTAGGAAGTAATGAAATGAGTACTCTGCAACCCTGAACGCTGTTCATACCACCTTTCAGGACAAATTACCTGTATGGCACTGGAGACTCAATAGCAGTCTGAGGCAGAACTCCTTTTCCTTGAAAAGAATAGTAGTATATATATATGGCCGAGTTTTTTAAATGGTTTATGTGTTTGCGTCTCATCGATCTGAGTGGTCAGTGCAACTTAGCCCTGGTCTACACTTGTCTGGCGATTCGATGGCAGTCAATGGGAGTTACACAAGCTACGCAGAGCAGAGTAGCTTGTGTAACTCCCGTCGACTCCTTGCTTCTATTCTGTGTGGCGTCTTCACTGTACTGCATCAACGGGAACCGCATTCCCATTGATGCAGCGCTGTGTCACTTCAGGGGGTAGTTTACCAGCGTTGACTTCTGGATCGATTGAGTGGGTCTTCACTGACTGCTCAGTCGATCCAGGTAGGTCGATCTGACGATGTCGACTTTGCCGCTGTCAGTATAGACATATCCTTAGTGTGCAATCCAGAGGGAAAATAGGAGCAGTGCCTTCTAGATGTAAAATTTAAATAGCATTGCACAATACTGTATAAGGCATTATTCAGGGCTTTATCATGTGAGACTACAAGGAGGATGTTGTTTGTACAACAAAAATTGTACATCTGGCTTGCTATTTTAAATTAAAAGGAGTGTTTTACTGAGAGATGCTCCTAGGAGTGCAAAGAAATGGGGTATGGAAGAGGTTAAATAAATATACAGATTTCTCAGAAATCTATTTAAAAAATTTGCAGCATTTGATTTTTTCCATTTTCTAGGAAGGTAATGAGCAATAAATAGAAAAATGACTCAGCACTTCAGGTACGATAACTCAGAGCATATACACACGCATCTAGGGTAAGTTCTGGAAGCATTTAGGGATAAGCAGATCCAAAATAATGCAGAACATAAGGGGCACTATGTAAATTCATATACCAATACATTCAGGGATGTTATTTTGTCTCCCTGTTCAGCGTCTCCTCCTCATACCAAGAGGAGAGATGCACAGACAACTAATTGCCAGACTGGAAAAGTTTCCCTGTTGTGACCTGATACTATTTGAAATTAGAACTTTAATCTTGTATGCATTTAATATAGAAAATTGCCAATGTAGCCAATCACAACTTGAATTCCGGTACACCCTAACTTTTGAATGCTTGACTTTGCAATCTTATCATTCTTTTAATGTAGGGTGTTTTTATGTAACACGGTAAAAACAAATTGCACAGTTCTTTGGGGCAATATAGTTGAGTGATAATCCTATGGCATAGTTAAGCATCCTTTTATCAGCACACAGTGGATGACCAGTTTGCCACTGATGAGACTAGGCCCACACTTGAAGAGGGATATAGGACAAAATAGTGGCCCCACTGAAATCATTGGCAAATCATAATAATGAGGAGTTTAATTGATCAGTAGCATGCAAATAGCTTGCAATTAATACGTATGCAGATCTTCAGCACCTGCACATCATAAACTAGTATGTTAGGGTAAATTATTATTGTTCGAGCAAATCAGAAAGTTTTAGTTAAAAATATACATGATAGGTGGAGCAGGTAGTACAGCCTATTATTAAGATTGTTTGACATCTCATTAATAAGACCATGTTTTCAGTTACGTTGCCAAACTGTAACTATTTAGGCTGAAACCCAGGTGGGGTTTCTGTGTATTTGGGAGTGGGAAAATTGAAACAATTTGGTTTTGTATTTTGAAATGGAACATTCTGACATTTTGTTTTAGAAGGATGTTTTGTTCTGGAATTTCACTTGATTTTATATTTTAAAAAAAGTAAATGTTTTGTTTTTGTTTTGTTTTAAAAAGCTCTCAAACAAAATGTTTCATTTCAAGTAAAAAAAAAAAAAGTTTGTTGACCCTCAATTTTTTGCATTTTGGACTTGCAACTGAGTCAAGTATTCAGTTATTCAGGCAGACCCATTTACCTTTTGCTGTCCCCATAAAAATCTATCCACATTTGTACAATTTATAAACTGTGGAAAAATTGGAGTTTGTACATGCTTACTAGAGACTTCTTAGGTGGTAGCAGCTAAATTCCTGAAGATTCCATCCACCCTGAGCACATTCCAAAATATTCTGCCATAACTGAGACCTTTCTCTTCCCACAATCCCTTCCTCATTCACAACATGCCTTATTATTTCTGCAAGAAATGAGGCAGGGATTCTGTGGACAACAGCTTCTTGTACTACAAAACCCCGATTCCATCTTGTGCACTGAATGAAGCGGATTTCTGTGGAAAAAATATGTTAACATGTAATTACAGACTCTATCTGTATCCTAATACACAAAAGGGGGCTGCATTAAGGTTGCATGGACAGCCTAAACTCTGACCTTCCTAACTTTTGAGTGCTTGATGTTGCATAATAAAGTTCTTTGAACCCAGTTTATTTTTGTGTTGTAGTGTGAAGGAAAAACCGTGAAATTTTTCCAGTGACACTTTATACATAAAACTTTTTTTCCCTGGGAGCTGACTGGAAAATTCTGAGGAACATTTTTTTCCAATAAAAATTTGGCAGGAAAAAAAATAATCAGTTTTTAACCAATATTCAGTTTCCACTTGCCAGAACTACTGACGTCATGCCAATCCTGTCAGAGGAATTGTTTTCCTAGTCACTCTTTTGGCTTGGATTCTATGTATTTAATTGATGTAGGTTTTTATATTGTGCACGTTGCTAGCATCTGATTACCTAGTCTTTTAATTTAATCCTGTACTCAAATCATCTATACATATATATTTTTCTCCCACTAAGAAGCATGAGTATACCATTAATACAGTGTTCTTCATGTGAAGGATCATCATGAATTCTACACTTGTGTGAAATTAATTCATTAATCTACTTCCCAAAACCTTAACCTTCTAATTAAAGAAAGCCTTCTAGAGAGCTAGAACCGTTTCATAGATAGTGCTATTTATACAAAGTCCTATTATTACCCTAGAAAGAAGGGATCACCATGTATTTTTTATTAAAAATTACACTGTACTTAATGAAAACCAATCATCATGATGTGAATTTAGAAAATCTGACACCTTATTTTATAGGAAATGAAGTCTCCTAGAATATTAAAATTACCATTTTTCATAATAAAAAAGTGATACAGTCCATTGTAGACCTGAATTTATCTTATGATTGTACTTGTCATGGCCTTCAGTATTTATTGAGTAGTTTTAAAAGTTCATTAAACTCAAGAGATTAAATATTGCTCCGAGCAGTGCTCCATAAAAGAAAAAATATAGGGCTATTACTTGGTAAAATGTTGTGCTATGTTGTTAATTTAACTCCCCTGAGTTCTCATCTTCTGATTCAAAAGACATTTCCTCGTGCTGTTAAATTTGACATTTTCAAAGAATCTTGGACTGTGTCTCTCAGCATTCACCAGAAACTCAGGATGGCACATTCATTTCAGAATGGGGGAAAATGCCACTTCAGCCAGTGGTTCTTCTGAAATGTCAAGTGCATTAATTTCTTCCGTTTATCCAGCTACCATTTTACCATGTCACTTTGTTTATCGAAAGCTAGTTGTCCACCAAAAGAGCTTTCCCTATTGTGGGTATAGGGAGGATTCTCAGAAGTGAATTTATATCTGCTATCAAAAATTGAGCCTTTTTGAATCAAGAACAGCTACATTTTTCATCCTGTTCAAAGCATTAATAAAATAGAATAGAGGATTACCAAAAAACGAGATTCCACTTTCCAGCATGGATTAGGCTATGATGTTTGCCATTTGTTTTTCTTATAGTTTCCCATCGAGCAGATCTGAATCTCCTTAGGAAAGTCCTCTTTATCAGTTTAATAAGGTGAGGGACGTTCATTTCATTCACACTGAAAATTCTTTGTGAGAAGCACAGTGTTAGAATTGTGTTTACTTGTGAGCTGGTTCTTGAAATGCATACAGCCCTTGTATACTACAATAAGGGGTTACCTGTATTTTTTTGGGGGGGCAACTTTTAGATCACTTGTCCATAAGCGTCTTAGACTTCGGATTTGGTTGTCCAGCACAAAATCTGAGCTGTCCAAATCTTCCAGCTGTGGTCTCATTCTCTCAAGTTGAGTAAGACAATTACAGTAGAGCAATATTTGATATTAAAGGCATTTCTCTGCATTTTGCTTTTGTCTTGTAGGCTGTTGTATGCCAGGGTTTCTCCTCTTTATTCTCTTCTTGTCTGTGTCTGATATCGCTTGGTTATGCATGTTAAAAGTTGTTCCCACTTTCATTTTAAGACTGAGACTGGGAATCAGAACTGAGACTGTGATATAATTTATTTCAGATTCAAGTAAAAATTCTAATCCCTAAAGAATAGTTTGGGTAAGGGCCACCTGGTTTGTAATCTAAATCTGATCACTCAGAGTAATAGTAATCTGTTCCTCCACTAGTGTTGTCTGCTGTTGCTGGTGAGCATTCCTTGGGGCTGTGTCCTCGGACATTCCTGGTCCTTCTACAAGCTAACAGAGAAAAGCCAGGTGGGGTTATGGTGTACTCTGAGCTTCAGTAAATCCTAGAATGTTCCTTATCCATGGGCTTCTTTTAATTAAGTTCATGGTGGATTCACTTTCTATCACAGCAGTGTTACAGGTCATAGAGAAGAGTAGTTCCACGCATAGCCATCTACCCTCAAATATAGATGACCTGGTAGTTAAAGGCGTTGTTGGATAGGCATGTGTGCTGTCACTTAACGTGGATTTGTTTTTCTTTGGGGCAATTTTACAGGAAGCCTTTGGAATGTGGTTCTCTTTTTTTGGTCCTCAATACCTGTGTGAAGTGTTCTACCAGATTGCCAATTAGTTCACTGTCATGAAGGGCCAATTGTTTATCACTTTAATCGTAGTATAAAGCTGAAGCACCGGAACCATATGAATGTGTTACTGAAGACTAGTGAATCTGGCACTGGATTCTATAGATTTGTATGTATAGATCTGATTTTTCCACAGCTTTGGCTGTAGAACTGGATGTGTTTCCGTCTTCCCATTTGCTATCTCCAGGGATAATTTTTCAGAGACAGAGACCAAAATTGCCTTTTATTGGTCTGAGTTCTGGCATAGCACTTCCTAGCTTTTGCAAAGCCTCAAACAAGAGATCATCTTCTTACAAAGTAAGGAAGGCATTAGTCACAGTGGATTTTAATTCTTGGTATGTACAATGTACTTCATTAAATGTCTATATCTTGATCTTCATAAGACTTCTACCAATTCAAGATACTTCGTCCCCTGCCTCAGTTTCTGCAGTGTCTTACAATTGGGTGGCACTCAGACAGTTTGGAGCATTGCCTCTGGCCTGAGAAACAACCAGGTATACATGGTGGACACCTTAATCAGAATTGACTTTGTGGAATCAGGAAGCTGCCATAATCTTTTGGGACTTGGAAAATTGGACTTTGAAAATGTCTTTCAAATTAGATTCAGCCTTCTAAAAGTAGGGATGATCTTGTGCTTTGAGATCCTGATGAGCAACCTCAAGACTGTATTGATGCATTTCACAGTAATATCTTGGCCATTTAAACAACCATTGCTGGTTGCTGCACCACCCAAATACAAAACAACCAGCTCTGATGAGTTCTTCTGCCTTTATCCCCATTCCTTAAGTGGTCTTTATTCCTGGTGCGGTACCAGCAGCTGTGCCTGATTTTGAGTCTATTGTGTGAATAAAGAGTGTATTATGTTCCCCGTCCTGCACAAATCTGATGTATGCACTCTTGCTCAGCTCCAGATCTCTCAACAGATCTCTCAGCAAGCACAATAAAAAACCCTGTGTGCATCGCTGAGATTCTTCCCCAAGACTCTGCAGTTGTCTCAACTGTTTGATCCAACATAAAGGCTATTTTTTGGTGGGCAAGTCGAAGGCTATTTCACAACCTTTAAAAGTAAAATTGTGTTCCATGACCACGTAAGTGATTTGAAATTAAGTGACCAATTTGTGGATCTCCTTGTGCATTTTACAGAGCAATCTAATATGTGTATCTTCTTATGGACAAAATGACACATTTTCTGCTTCTGTGCATTTCACTTGAGAAGTCATGTGCATGTAAGGAATCAGTTCCAAAAAACCTTACTAGCTGACAAAAGACTGGCGTAAGTGGAAAGCTGCTCATGGTTTCTGCAAATTCTACAAAACATTTCATCTTTCTGATGTCAAATCCATGGATTTCCACAAACTCTGGAAAGTATGTTTACGTCCAAGTTTTTAATATTCATTAACATACTTTTTCTGTGCCATGTTCTTTGCTTTTACTTAACCCAGAGCTTTCAATATTTACTTCTATTTATTCAAGTTGATGGAATTTTTTAACCCTGAAATCCAACTGAGTAGGTTGAAGTGCAGTCCAGACACTTTTCAAATATATATTCGTATATCCACCAAGTCTGGATGTGTACAGCTTTTATACCGATGTATGTAAAATTGCTAGTGTGTAAATCAAGGATTGATTTGAAAATTAAATTGCAAGGGCCTGGCAGTAGTAGTGAAGTGTGCAATTGCAAGACTATAAGAAAGAATTAGAAAAAGGCCCTCCTAAAATCAAATGAAGCTGTGTTTTGCAGCAAGCAATCGAATTGTAGTTTATTTCACTACAAAACTTACTCTGGGTTGGGTGGCAAATTAAACTATCACTTGTGTTGCAAAAATAATTGCCTTTGAACTTTTTTTACTGGGGCTTTTTCAGTTGGCCTTCTTTTCCCTCTTCTCTTATTTAATCAAACAATGTTTTGCAGTAGCAGCTGTTGCTGAGTTAGCAAGCAGTCAAATTTGCTACACAGCCTACTCTGGCTTGGCTAGAAAAAGACCAGCAATAGTTTCATTCTGCCTTTGCAACTGCCTGACCATAGCTGACAAGTCTAGACCCATACCCAGTTGTACAATGGGAAGAGATCCTATTATGTAGGTTCTTGGTAGTCCGATGTGGAAGATGGTGTTTGTTCTACATAGAAAAATAGTTGTTAACCAAAGCAGTTAAAATAAAGGTGAAAACTGTGTGTTGTCAAAGTTGTGTAGCCATGCCTTTCGGTCAGATTGTATACATTCGTTTCCCAAAGCTACCGCGTAAGTGAAAGAGGATTTCTCCTTTAAATGAATGGCTGTCCCAGGCTGATAACTCCTATAACAATATTTAATTGGGAACCAGGAATAATCTACTCATTATGAAAACTAGAACAAAATGAATTGCAAATATCATGACGTGTTCCCACTTGAGATTCTACTGTATATTGTTAGTGGTTATGTTTCTTGTGTGCTTTATTTATTTCCATTTCACTGAACTGAGGGTTCTTGTGTATAAATATAAATTATTTTGAATGTTTGAATATAAATCTCCTTTGGAAATTTAATATATTAATCGGATGTTACAGTTTTTTGTGACAAAAGTACTGTGTGGCAGTTTACAAACACAGTATTGAAACAATTTAAACATTCATATCTCCCACTGAGTTCAATGGATGAGAGGTTGGGCCATATGTAAGATACAAAAGTGATTCTGAAGGTTTTGTTGTGTGATGTTTAGTTGCTATTCTTATTTCTTCAGCATTCACGTGCTGTCAGTTCAGAATATCATTGCTGCAGTGGCCCAATCCTGCAAGGTGCTGAACTCCTTGGGGCTTGATCTAGTTGTCAGTGGGTTTTTTGATTTCAACGAGTGTGGGATCAGACCCTCAGCACCTTGCAGGATCGGACCTTTAATATGTATGTCTTAATGGCTCTTCCTGATTTTATAAGGGTTCAATAAAGGCTCTGTGGAATTCAGTTTGGCTGACAGTTGAGGGGGCTTGCAAGAGTGGTTTGCCCCTTCAATTTGGGATTCACCAGTGGTGTTCACCCTTGTAGAACAGTGATATGCTATTGGCCAGTAGCACGTGCCTCTTGAGTGGCTCACACTGGTCAATGTTGTTGCTGGCCCGATTGGATAGAAGTGCTTCGCACTCTCTGACACAGCCCGTTGTTACCGTTTTCTGCCTATACGGTTCATTGATCTGTATTTTCAAAGCTATTTCTAGTTGTCCATGATGTTATTTACTGTTATATGCTTGTGAATGTGGATGAAGCTTTTTATGATGTCTTTTTTCATTTTTACCAGTGCTCACTATTGGCTGCGAGATGTTGGGCAGAATGGGTACAAGCATACTTTTCCTTTCTGTAGCATACATACCTTGGTTATGCATTTTGCATGTTTTGTTTAGCCTGGGTGCAATTTCACCATCTTTCTTGGTCACTCCTATAGCTAGAGTGTGTGGAATGTAAGATGACCGGTTTTGCGTCTTCGTTTGTGCAATTCCACACATCAAATCTCGCTTTGTTTGCCATTTCAATGACATGATCATTTTTACTTTGGAAATATGACAAAGCATGCACATTTCCATGTTTTAAATGCAGAACCACATGGAAATTGCATCAGCAGGACTCACATGGTTTGTGTGGAAACCACTGCTGTATACAGGATTGGGGCCTCAGACAACACAATGTAATTTCCACCCAAGAAGCTGATTTATTGCTTACAGGGATTCTGTAGGCTGTTTCCATCACAATCAATGGGCGTTTTGTCATTATTCAGTGTGAGCAATTAAGCCAACAATGAACACGCCTGAAAATCCCACTCAGTGCTCTACCATGCAGAACTTCCCACGCTGGATATAAATGGGGGTCTAGGAGGCATGAGTGCCGTTTACAAAAAACAGGAAAGGTTGATGTGAAAAAGAAAGCATTTCCTCTTTTTGTAAGTACTAGGGCTATTTAATTCACTGTAGTTGCTTCCACTTCTGACATTCCAAATAAATTAATACATTTCTCCATCATTAGACTGGCCTTCAATTAAAATAACAATTTTGGGGTGTCAGGGTGTTTTACTTTTACAGGTAATTTTTCTGCATTCCTTTAAACTAGTAGATATGCTTCAGACAAACTGTACATGAGGCCCTGAGGTTTGCTGGAGTGCTGGCTTAGAAACATTACAATTTTAAATTCTATTTGATGAGAATTTAGTGTATCTAATAGAAGGGATTGGTGTATGAACTTAGTCTCATTTCACTAGATGTAATGATCTATTTCATCTAGTAAGTCACATGGAACATGATTTACAGCCATGTTCCCCCCCCCCTCCGAACAGTGATTAAAGCTTGCTTTAAAAATATGAACTTTGCCCATTGTACAGGAGAGGAAAAAATAATTGTCCAGTTCATCATTTGCCACTGAATCCATTTAATTCCTTTTGCGAAGAGTAAAATGTATTTAGCAATTAAATTTGATGCTGTGTATAATTCTTTTATGAACCAATTGCCCTTTCCTTGGTAAGAGTGCGTGTTTCTCAGTTGTGTGGAAATGTGTCTGCTGTCTGTACAAATAAACAGGAGCGTTAGCCTTTAGCGAGATATTTCAAGCGGAGATGAATATATGTTAAAATTTACTGATTATGCAGAACAAAACTGGACAGGAGCATACTGCTGGCTTTGTATGTGTCTGAGATGTAGCTCTTCAGTAGTTGCTGGTTAACAGAAAACAAAAAGGGCTTGACAATTTGATTTTGAACTCCTGAGAACCTCAGTTGCTCGGGATGGGTGATGTTTAGCTAAGGAGTGTGTAATGTACTGGCTGTGCGTGTGAGTGAATGAGAGGTGGGATGCTGTCTGAGAAGATGAGACCAGCAAATTATGTCAGATTACAGGAGTCACTGTTCAGCTCAAGAGATAGAGGCCTTGTCAATCTGTAGCTGAAGGTCAGAGGTTTTAGTTCCAGCTCCTTAGGGGTCAGTTTGTGAGCCGCCTACTCACACCTGTTAATAAGTAGTGCCACTAGAATCGGTGGGACTACCTGCGTGAGGTGAGAGCTCACTAGAATGAGCAAGAGCTTCACAGTCCACCCTGTGTTGTGCGTGTGAGGTTCTTGTGTGTCTGCAGCAGATAGGTTTATTACAAAACATTACCCTTATTCCATAAAAAAGGGACTGACAACCTGTGGCTCCTTTAGCACCAATCGTGTGTGTGTGTGTGTGTGTGTGTGTGTGTGTGAGAGAGAGAGAAACATTAAGCTTCCAAGACTTTGTGTGTAAGATTAAGCTTCCGAGTAGCCTGGCTAGATGCTTTTAATGCTCAGCACTTGCCTAAATTGCTGTAAAATCAAAGCTTTTGTCATTTGTTGTGCTGACTGCCTTTGTGGAACAAACAGTTTTAGACAAAGGGGGTTGTGACGTTTTGCAATCATGGTAACAGAAGCACAGGCTAGACACTAGCTACGTTTCCAAACAGCCAGGCCTTAGTCATATGCCTGGAACCACACTGGAAGCACTTCAGTGAGGACCCACACGGTTTGTGTGGCATCCCCCTGAATGTGTCCCTATGAAGTTTCGGGGCGTTAGACAATACAGTGTTGTCTCCTCCCCCGAGAAACTGTTTGATTTATTGCTCAAAGGGATTCTTTGGGTTCTTTCATTTTACTGTTTTGTACATTTCAAATAATTCTTATTCCTTGTTCTTTGAAAGAAAAATAAGAGTCACCCGAAAGGTTTGCATTACACTGGGTTTCAGATTTTGCCAAGAATTTCAGGGTTCTCCTGAATTTGCCTCTTGAATTTGCTAGAAGATTATGGGAATGAATTAAAGAGAGATTTTTTCAAAAAAGGCCCTTCCATCCGCATGCATGTATGGTTGGATAGATACAGCTGTCTTGCAGAGCTGGTTAAAAATGTTCTGTCTGAACAGTTTTCAGTTTGAAAATGATAATTTGATTAAATCAAAATGTTCTGCAGGAGCATATGGATTTTGTCAAAATTTTTACAGGAAATTGTTGAAATGTTTACTTTGACATCAAAATATTTTGATAAGTCTAAACATAAATAAGGTCAAAATGTTTCATTTCGGTAAAGTCAAATTTTTGTTTTGACTTCAATTTTTTGAGTTTTGTGGTACATTATATTATAAAATGTAATACAACAAAGCCAAAATAGTAATGTGGAGGCTATATGTTTTGACCCTCTCAAAACAAAATGTTTCAATAAGGTTGAAAAAAAAGATTTTTGGAATATTTCATTTCTTGAAAAATTCCATTTCAGCTTTTCATCCCAATTCAAGAGGAATCCTAATTTCCCAGGGGATGGAAATTGTATTTTTTGGATCAGCTCTAATAAATTGACCAAGCTATTTACATCAGATTTCTTTAGTCTGTGGTACCCAGTTGCAAACTTTCCAACTCAGGCTTCAGAGCATCTTCTCAAAGATTTAGAAATAGCTCTTGTAGAACCTTCTGTGTATCTGTAGTAAAGATATCTAGTTTAAAATTCAGAGAGCAAAACTGTAGTCTGATTGCATCATTTCAGTTTTCCAAGGTCACATTTAATTTTTTGTACCTGAAGCACAACGATATAATAGTACCACACACACATACTGGTTATTCAGATCTAATTTAAATGCATCTATAAATTTTTCTACCTGAAAATTAATTTTTACATTAAATGTCTTGCACACGGTGTGTTTGTACAGATAAATTATAAATTAAAATAACCCTTTTTATATCAAAGGAATAGGAAAAAGTCTTACAATTAGGGAGTTATTAATTTTGTTTATCCAGAAAATGTTATTTTACAATACCTCTTGTTAGTATTAGCAATAATTAAATAAGTTAGGAAAGATTCTTTAAGAAAAAAATCAGTGAAATCTGGAAATTACTGTGTTAATTTTTCAATTAATATAAATATATCCATGCGTTATTTTAATTAATTAAATTTTATTGATGCAATTAGCTCACTAGTTTTATTTTTTGTTCCCTGATTTGTCTTGTCCATTCTTCCATTTTCCACATGATCTGAAGGATACGACCTTTTTTCCTTTTCAGAGTCATTCTTTTTTAAAATTCTATCTTTAAAAAAAAAAAAAAAACCCTAACAAAAAAACCCCAGTGCTGACAGCTGTTGAGAATCCTTAACGATGCCATCTCTTTTGAAGGTTGGGTTAATTTGTTTAATTTTCACACCATCACTCTCTGCCACAATGACGGTTTCCTTTTGCTTCAAAGCATCAGATAAATTTCACACTTCTTAACATTTCAGAAATGACCAGTGGCATTAAAACAGTACATAGCACCTGGTTTTGAGTTCATTCTTTGATATTTAATTGTAATTATGATGGTTGCAAAAAAGATGCATGATTGTTCTTCCCTGTGGTTACAGAGAGAAATGGTAATGCTGTCAAGTGTGGGACGGAGAAATGGTTAGGGGGAGAATGTTGCTTTGTCTTCACCTGGTTTCTCAGTATCACTATGACTTCCAGTGCCCTTGCCATGAGTGCTGTTTCACAGGCCAACAAAGAAGATGAGACGCTCAGCAGAGTTCATAATCAACGGTCCCAATCCTGCAAAAACTACATAGTGTTTAACACTACATCTACGGACGGTCCCTTCAAAGGAATAACCCACATAGGAAGTTTTCACAGGACTGAGGTTTAAGGCCCTGGTCTTGCAATGAACTCCAAGTACCTGCACCCATGCAGACCCCCATAAACGTCAGTGAGGCCCTGCATGGAAGTCATTTCAGAAAGCCCTTTCGGATGGGAATCAATTGTCTTGCTCGGTTTGTGCAGCACCTAGCACAACGGCCATGGGCCATGAGTGAGGGTCCGAGGCACTACCACAATAAAAATAACAAGTACCATCTCCTCTTGCTCACTGGGGCTTGAATGGAACTACTTCAATGAGCAGAGCCAGTAGAGTTTGGAACCATGTTAGAGCAGAGCAGAGAGAGGCGGCATGTAGGGTTATGATAGTAAAGGAGTGCTAGATTTTCTTCCTGGATCATCTTTTTGCATGCCCTGTCCACTGTCAATATATTGTTCTGCTGAGGGGCTGATGACTGTCACCACAGGGGTCTTTGACTGAAAGACGGATCTGGTTTAATATAATCGGTGCCATGCTTTCTCTTCCAGGCTCTGTGGAAGAAGTAATTAAGTCCTTTTTATGTAGTGAAACAGCGGCAGGCAATGGAGACTATTGCCTGAGGCTCTGGGTGGCAGGGCAAGTCGTGTCTGAGAGGTTTCCCTGGCTGGAAATGCAGGGGCTTGGATGTTGGCTTGCACACCTGTGTGTGTGTTAGAGGCCAAAAGCCAGCAGAAGCAATTGTGAGCATGACCATGAGAGGAAGTAGATAGACAGAGTTTATTGGGCACGTGACTCAATGGGGCAGCAGTCTTTGGGATTGCTGAGTAAGGAAATTGTCTGTTTGTTCGTTTTTTCTAACGTGTGCAGGGGAACAGGACTTTGTGTATATTTTCTGCAATCAAACAAGATTACATGAAAGAATATTCCTGACTCGAGGCATCAGTTCCTCATCCTAATGGAAACAAGGCTCTGAAGATTGGCTGACTGCTCAGGCCAAAAGGACAACAATATTATAGACTGAGCAAAATTGGCCAGAAGGGCATATTGGTGGAGAGGTTATCATGGGAGGACTAATGAGAGGGAAAAAGGGGGTTTGAAGGAGGAGAGTGATTCTTACACCCAGAATCAATGAGGGTATTTCAGCTGCAGCAGACAGTGTGACAAGAGAGGCACCACGTTACTTCTGGGGGTAATCTAGGGAATAAAGGGTCTTGAGTTCACAGAGTGGAGGAATCAAGCAGGGAAATGGCAGAAAACAAGAAAAAAGATGTAGGCAGGGTGGAGCTGTTGCAAACCTGGAAGGGGACGTTGGCGCTAGAGTTGTTGCCGAAGATCTGACGTGATCACAGCAGTAGGTGAGAGTTGATTCTAGCATCAGCATGTTGGGTGAATTGGTACAACTTGAGTATCAGAGATGCAAGAGGGGCTTCAGTAGTTAAGGTGGGAGCAGGCCAGGATACGTGCTGAGTCTCTCATGGAAGAATTACTCCGTGGAATAACTGGTGTGTGAAGTTGAGCACATGTGTAACTCTGCAAGATCAGGACCCAAGCTTTCAGAAGAAGGGATAGATTTTAGCAATATTATGTAGGAAAAAGTATCAGGATTTGGCAGCACCAGTCCCACTGCAAAACTGTTAAGCAAATGTCTGTTCTAGAAGTAAACCTGTGAAAAATAAAACCATTTTCTTTGTACTTCACCGAGCCAATTAAAAAAAAAAAAGAAAAAGAAAAAACAGGGAACCCTTCCTACATGTATTAGAAATCTGTTTTAAAATCTGTTAACTTCCTTCAACACAAAATATACACTTATGTTGCCGTAATGTTTTCTCATTCATTTAATCTAAAATATGTGAAACCTGCTGTTTCCTAAATAAGTAAAAGCAGATGGGGCAGGCTCAAGTGCTAGGTTTTGCTGAACGCTTCAGCTCTGTTAGTTCAGTTCTCACCTACTTTAATGCCATTATGTTTGAGATCTGCTTGAAAGCCTCAATTTGGCAGGCCTCACAGCTGCAGCATAGATTGGGAGCGTTGATGAAATAGTTTTAAAAAATAAAATTTGAAAAATAGTAAAAGTTTTATTTCATCTTACTGGTCTTTGTTCTGTTTTGCTTTAGTTTGTTTTTGATCAGAATCTTATTTCTGACAGAGCATAACACATCCATGGAATGTACGTTCCAGGATAGCCAATCCCGAGCTAGAAAATCATGAGATTATTTTAGATTTTTTTTTTAAATAAGAAAAGTGGAGTGATTCTTATTTGTCTTGTGGTTTCTAAGACTTCAGGGTGTGGTCACTTCATGTTTTCAAACTTTTTTTCACAATCCACATGGACTAGAATATACTTTAGGGTGGGGGGAAAAGAACGAAAGGTAAGATTTTCACACTTTCACATCCATGAGCTGCGGCTTTAAGAAGATCACCAAATATCATGACATTCACTACAAAATCTGAGAGTTGATAGTATTGATATTCACTAGGGCTAACTGAATTCTCTGAATATCTCACCTAATCAATTCCCTCCCAGTGCAAAGGCTTCAGGCATTGGTGGCACCTTGGTCTCCTCCATTCTGCCTCTGGCAACATAACAATTTTGTCTCCTAAGGACTGAAATGTTTAACTCAAATTATAGGGTTCAATATAAGGATATCTGGATGAAATGTAATGAGCTGTGACAAACAGGAAGTCAGATCCAGATGATACAGTGGTCCCTTTTGGCCGTAAACTTTGTGAAACGGTGATGGCATTGTGATGGATCTGATGATATCCTGCAATATCCTAGGACAAACCTTATCGAATTAAGGAAAACCTTAGTGAATTAAGTTTTTAAGTATTTTAGAAATCCATTGTATTAAAAATGAATTTGTTTATTTACTGTTGTGGGCTGGCATAGAACTTCTATAGGAGGGAAAGACCAGATGAATGCCATCTATGGGAAGTATTAGGCACTTAGGTGGATTTCTGAAGACAATACCAGAAATGGATTTCCTGGGACATACGTGAGCTGAGGGGAATGCAAATTACCCACCCCTTGCAGTGGGGTCCATTAGAAACTGTGCTTGAGCAGAAATCCATTATCTGGGCAATTACCTGTTCATGGTTTCATCAGGGGCCCACACTGGATAAATGAGTGACTGAGACATGAGTGTTCTTGTTCTGAGCAAAGGGTGTTATGAAATTGAAACCACAGGAAAACCCATGTTGAGGTTATGACTGCTCACCTCCTAGAGCCCATGTTGGAATTGCGGTGATCTCTGGCAAGTCTATTAGCATCCTTGTAGTTTGGTTATTGTTTCTAATGTTTTCTCTCTATTGTTGTTACCTTAAGAATAAGACGTGCTTGCTTAGAAAGAGCAGTGTGGTAGATTATCTATGGTCATTACACGGTTAACCATCTCTAATAAGAAGGAAAAGAAGCTTGCTTAGGCAGCCTGTCTGTTGCTGGGGCTATCATAATATAAACAGGGGATTGTGCAGTTTAGAAATGCCCTGGACAGAAGGGATTGAGAGAGACGCGTGTCTCCACTCAAGAGAAACAACAGCTGGGGAGCCATAAACTGAGGCCAAGTGCCCTTGCTGGACCATAGAGGGGGAGTACAGGTGCAGTTGCCCTGAACCGTGGCACGCATAATCAACTGTTAATGAAGTGGAGATCTATACTTCTTATATAGTAACAAATTTTGCTATTTAAACCTTCCTTCTCTCTTTTTGTATAAAGTAGATCAGATAAATTCCCAAATTATTTTGTGTTGGGAAAATCACCCTAGATTTAAACTGTTACCTTAGAATTCTATGTTCTTTTTCATATGTGTGTATTGAAAACGTATCACCCTTAAAATTTATCTTCCTTGAAGAATTTAGTTTTGTCATCTGGTAGTCACGAGCGGAAGACAAACTTCTCATTCCTGCTGAGTGAACTGTGAGGGTTCCTCTATCCTCCCCCCTCCCCGCCAGCCCCTCCTGTTTTCTTTCAATCCAACAGTTTTAGTGAAAAAAAGTAACAAATAGCCAAGATGGGACTGGGCTTCCATTAGCAGGACTCTGAATTTATCTAAAGATGTGTGATGAGAACAGCAGGGGTAGATAGCTCTGAATTTCTCTCTTCATTGCATTTGCTGTATCTCTTCAGTGTCATTTATGTACACAATGCCCATGGAACTAATACATTTAAGGATAGTGGAGCAACTTGCATTTTTTTTTTAATGAGACTCATGATAGTCAACAGTGCAGGGTTTTGAAAGTGTTAGTGTAATGAAAACTCTTTATGATTGGCATTACATCTTCTTGCTTGCCTTAAAGGGTCTCTGACAGATGGACTACAAGGAAAACTGTATAAGAAAGGACATGGGTTCAAAATAACTAGCTATTTAATTGCTCTTTCAAAATCATTATAAATCCTGAAGGCTTCATCCCTAGTTAACACTGCATTTAGAGTTCTTAAGTTCTTCATTACAGAAAATCAGCTGAGAGTCTTCATCAGAAGGGAACAGGTTTTAACATTTTCAGGCTATTGTAATCTGCAAGGCACAGCTTTGAGTTGGGGCTTGATGCAAGGTACTGACGGTTGCAATGAATTTAAATTGTTTCCAATTGCAGTTAGTTTTCAGCTTGTCTTTGTTAAAGACAGGTTTGTGTGGCCTCTGACAAATATTTTAGAATGCAGATATTTTCCACTACAAAACGGGGGGTCGGATTTTCCACTGGAAGTGAGCGCCATTGATTTCAATAGAGCTGTGCCAGGTTACATTGCCTCATCCTGTATTCTTTAACAGCTTCACATGTGGAACTCAATGGGATTATCGTGCACAGAGTGGCTACAAAATCAGGCCCTTCGTTATGGGTGCAACAAATTAGTCACAGCTTCATCAAAACAGACTGCGGTAAAATCAGAGTAGTGCTCTTAGAATCATTTTGAACATCAGATTTGTTACTGTTTCTTTTCAAAGGAACTAAAATGTGGTCTCTTACAGATAAATATAAATGAGTAGACCAATGAATTTGCATGAAATCGTACCTTTTTAAAGATGCAAATTGAAAATTAAGCCTCAAAACAATAGAATCCTCCTGGGCTTTTCAGAAAGCATTGTACATTGCTCATCAGACTCTGGTGCCAGGTTGGAAATTTTATTCCACAATGAGCTCCATGAGAGAGCTTCTGGAGCTAGTTTCTATTCTGGGGACATTTTTGAATGTTTGAAAACATTGTGTAGTCATTTTCAAAATATGGAAAACCCATTGAGGAAAAATACCTTTATGGGGAAGAACAGTACTGTAAAGAGCTGAATTGATGACACTTGATCTGGGGCTATACGTTAAATCCAAATGCTGGCTGTGGATTCATAATAAGGAGAGCCTAATCCTGATCTCTATTTGTTCCCAGTGGTCTCTAAAACCTAATGGCAAATTGGTTTTTTCCTTCTCCACTAAAAACAACTCCCCTCCTTCCCCTGCCTTCCCGCCGCCTCCTGTGCTTTGGATGAGGATTTTTTGAGCTCCTTTGTGACGTCTTCTGACAGCTATCTCTGTGTTTGAAAGTATCTCCTAAAACATTAAAATAGAGAAAAGAAGGAAGGAATATGATTTGGAGCTTCACATTTTGGATTACCCCACCCCTACCCAAAAAGATAGTATTTTAATTAAAGTGAGTCAGTTCCTCAAGTGACAAGCCCCAAGTGGAAGAGAGACTCTGATATAAATATATGAGAAATGGCCTCTTTACAGAATTATGGTCCCATAGGCAAAGGGGGGAAATCCTTTAAGCTGTTTTATTCTCCTGGAAACACAGTTTGCATTAACAAGGCTCCTGTGAGGTAGTTTACAGCTGTGGTGTCCTGTTTCTTCCGTTGACTGCCACTCTTCATGGGAGATGAGTACTCTACAAATGTGGGAGAGACGATAACAATGGATTTAAAAATGTAAATCTTAAAGGTAAGCTGGAAATGTCTTACAAGCGTCCAGTTGGCCATTGGGTATTTTTAAAATAAATTTCAGGCTCGGACTTTAAAATATTCTGAGTGTTTGATCTTTCTAGCACATTGCCATTAAAATAAGATACTGAGAGATAACGTATTTTGCTTTTGTGGGATATAAAAATTCATGTTTAGTCGCACATGGCAACTGCTGATCACAGAAAGCAACTTAGCTGTGAGAAATGAAGAGCTGAGTGTAATTTTGATTGTAGATGAAAGATTCCCATTACCTGCTATGTCATAGTCATGGGATTTTTGTGCTTGTGGTTAGCTCCAGTTTGTCACAGATTAAATTTAAATATGCAGTTTGCCCTGGACAATCTTGGAAAGACGTCTTAGTAGTTAATGCTGCAAAGAATCACTACAAAACGGTTGAGCACATCTTTAATTCATCTTGTTATAAATTCCATTCATTGAAAGTTTGTTAATAAAAATGACCCTCTAATCGGTAACTTCAATTCAGACGCCAGGTAGAGTAAGTTCTCTTTGTGCAGCTGAAATATTAATAACCATAATGTGTTATAAGTACATCAGTATATTGTTGTATAGTGGTAATAGCAAAGAAGATAACTGGTTAAGCAAATGTGGCCTTGCTGCTTGTTTTTCACTGTAACAGAGACTTACTTTTAACTTTCAAATTTCAAAGTCAATTCCAGGTCAAATACAGGTATTCTTACAAAATAAAAGATAAAGGGACGAAGGTCTCATTTATATGCTGTTTTTGTCAATAAAATGTCTGCTTCAATCTATCTTTGAAACCTGCTTGTCTTTTTCTGCAGATCAGTGTTAGCTTAGCAACAAATCATGACACATCATCACATCAATAAGATATGTGTGTGAAAGTGAAACACATCTGTGTGAAACACAATATGCTGCAACCTTCTTTTCTCTGTAACCGATCTGTGAGCACTAGGTCAAACGACTGATTGATTGACTCCTGGCTGCATTCAGTCAATCACAGCAGATTCCCTTGGTTGGATCAGTTTCAGAAAGACTATTTAACTTTTTTAATACTCCAGTTTAAAGTGTTAAGTTCTAATGACGTTAATACATTGTGCTTAGAATTTAATTGATGGGAGCATGTGAGATGGAACTGTCTGCCAACCCCTGCCCCTAGCCCCCACACAAATGTGACTTCAAATTACTAGGGATCTATAGTTTTAAGCAAGTGAAATATAATGATTTGTGTGCCCAGGTATTTTATAAGGAATGGTAATAGTTCACCAACTTTTGAGAAATATATTGAAGATTATTACATTTTTAAGGCCAGAAGGGTCTATTAAATCATGTAGTCTGACCTCCACCATAACACAGGCCATAGAAACTCACTGAATTATTTCTGCATCAAGCCTACATATATAAGACAACAATTTTGATAAAAAAGCATTCGTTATGCATTTTTAAAGCATCACTGTTGTTCTGGGCTTGCATTTACTCAGAGACTAAACCAAACCTATGACTTATTTGATCCATCAATACCCCAATTTTGATTCCAACAATATAGTCCATTTGCTCCATCGTTTATAGTTGTAGGTAGAACAGAAGTTTCCAGCTATGGAGAAGTTGTTGCGTACCGTACATTTTCTAACATGTGTAGCCTTAAAAGGAAAGGCAAGTTGAGCATTTGGAATTACCCAGAATTGTTAAGTTTGTACAGCTCTGAACAATTGTATGTCACTGGTTTGATTGTGGGATACAGGATCACAATGCCTGGAGACTTGTCTGTGGAGAACAAAAGTAACATTTAATTTTAGGAAACTCACCCATTCACCCATAAACCAGTTGAAGAGCACTTCAATCTCCCAGGACACTCTGTTGTCAAATTGAAAGTTGCCATACTTCTACAAAAAAAGTCAAAAACAGACTTCAGAGAGAAACTGCAGAGCTAAAACTGATCTGCAAACTTGATATAATCAGACTGGGTCTGAATAGGGACTTGGAATGGTTATCTCATTGCAAGAAATAATTGTTCCTGTTCACACATTCTCACCGTCTAATCAATGGCTGTGAATAGGCCTCAGCTACTCAAACTGCATGGACTTTGCTATTACCTACCCCACTCATTGTTGTACCTTCCCCTTGATTGTACATATATACACCACCTATCTGGTTGCCATTGCTTGTATCTGACGAAGTGTGTTAAAGCCCACGAAAGCTTATGCCTGCAAAAATTAAATTTGTTAGTCTTTAAAGTGCAACAGAATTCTCATTGTTTTTGCTGTATACAGACTAACATGGCTACCCCTCTGGAACTTTCCACCCATTCACTTTATTCAAAATCATGTTGTTTGAAACAAACGGAACAAACAAATGAATCACCAACTTCTTAATACACCAGGCAACTGTTCATCCAGAAGCCAACTTCTTTATTACCCTCAATCTATATTCAGTATGGGTTCTTAGTCTCACTTACTCCAAACATCCGTTTCCTCATTTTTGCCCCCATTCCTCTTCCCAGCACATGCACCCCCTTAGTAAGTTTGGAAATATGCTTTTTTTATACTGACATTTACAAAGATACTGTAAATAACATACACGTAGATCATTTGCAGTTAGCTCTTATTAAGGAAAATATAAGTTGCCCAGTGTGCAAAACACTGAAAACCTGTGTGAACTGATATTTTTTATGAGCATTACTGAGAGTCACAACTGAGTGGAGTGAAATGGTGTTTAACTTTGTTGCAAAACATATGTTTAAACAGGAAATCCTTCTGCATTAATTTTTAATTTTCATTTGTCAACATGTACCAGTCTTCACTGCCTGTCAGAATTCACATCAATATCTAACGCAGTAGCAAAGGTGCACGCTGTGGGCTATAGCACCACCAGGTTTTGTAGTCTATTTATTTTATTTTGTGTTCATCTCTTGAAATGTTAGTGCCTCTGGAATTGTACTAATTACACATGCTTAGTTAGTGACATGATAGGGCGTGCCAAAGTGCTGGAGATATACCATCTTATAATATGCTCTAGAGGGTTAATTTATATACAGGATAGCAGTGACAGAGAAAGCATGTCAGATTTTGAATTTCACATACTGTTACCTAAAGTGCTCTTCATGTGTTATCCGTGTTGTTCTTGTGGTTCAGATCGGTTTGTATGATGATAAAAGCTTTCAGTCTTGCATTTGTCAGTTGGGTCAGGATAATAGGACTCAAAAGTAACTTGATTTTCATCACTTCAAGTTGTGGTTTGGCGGTGCAATAACTACACCACCAGCTTTGTTGCACTTTATGCACTGTATTTAAGCTCTCAAAGAATTCTAGCAGATTAGAGAAGGCCCCATTTTCCCATACAGAACCTGTGTGTGTGTGTGAGTGTGTGTGAGAGAGAGAGGAGCCATTTACATATCATTGCATGGAGTCTAGCTAATGTGGAACTGTTTCTATCTTTCTCAAATGTTATGTTATGTTTGACGTTGCTGTTCAGAACTGTGGGACATGCCTGGCAAAATATGCTTGCAGGTATTGTGGAAATTTCACATTCAACTAACATGGTACTCCCTGAAAACGTGTATTGGTGTGAATGTGATAGGTAACCATAATTCATGATTTAACTGACCATATCGATCACTTCTTGGAGAAGTAAATGACCCTGCTTAAATTGCATCCAATATATTATAGCCTTCAAAAAGGCTTTTCTCAGTTTGTGGTTTTTCTGAGGTTCTAACAGTGAAAGGACAGTTCATGTTTTCTAGCTGATTGATATGAACTTGACTGTATCCACAATTAAGAATTTCCACTGTAAGAAGTCTTACACTAGAAGGTTTACTTTTGCAATATCTCAGTGCGAACTGAATCACCCCAACTCATTATGAACCATCCTATAGCAGAGTAGGGATTGTTTAGAGATGATAGATTATAAATGGAGAAGTGCCCACTTATGTTCCAACCACATTGCATCAGAGTTTCATGATACTATTTCTTAGGGCATTTTCAGGGCTCAGCGCTGTTCCTCTTTAGGTAGCTATCCAGATGTTTCCCTACAGCATATCTATTTGGACTGTTACCTGTGGATTCTGATTCAAGTTTCCTTTGCAGTGCTGTGCCCATATGCAGGATCAAACCCAGGAAGGCAGGGTTCTGAATGAATTTAATTCACTTTCCGCAGGGAACCACTGATTAGCAGCTTCCACAATACCATGCAAACTTTTGCAAGGTTATTTTATATCAAACATTTCATAAGATGATTTCTGACCTCTTTCTCGCTTGGCAGGCATGTGCAAGTGTGCTTCATGAAGGATCAGCGGCTTAGCTGTTATTTTCCTTCTCCCTTGTCAGCATGCTTTTGGCAGCTTGTGTTCTTCTCATTACTTGTACACGGCTGGTGCTAAAGTCACTTTGTCACTGCTCAACTTGCTTCTGCTGCTGCTATTCCGAAATCAACCAAGATTTGGGTTTCCACTAGGGATATCTGTTTCTTCTTCCTTCCCTACTTTTTAAATTTTCTTTCAGTACTGTACGTGCCCCTTATGTTTCAAGTTTACTAATACATTTGTGTTTGATGGCTCTCTATTTGACCAATTTCTCATATTTAACTTGAGGGAAATATTTGTCTCAGTATCTCTATTTGTTTGGCAGCTGTGTTTGTCACAGGAGTTCTCTCTCTCATGGTACATATCTTACAGTTTGTAACATTCTTATTTCCTCAAATGGTTTTATTCCCAGCATTAGTCACATTTTAGTTTTATCTTTAGGTTTATTTTCTCTCTTAATGCTCTTCTTAAATTGGCTAATTACAGACTGGTTATTCACTTGGGGCTGGATTGTCACAGCCTTTCCATGGCTTCTAAGGTTTCCTCCAAACACCCCTGTTCACACTGTAACTCTTGCTGTTTCTGTGTGTATGTGTATGTGTTGTGGGGAGAGATGAGGTTGCTTTCCTATTACTCCCCCCTGCAAAAAAGTGGATGCAAGGAGTTGAAAATGGGAGGAGCCCTGGATTTTTCCCTGCTACTCACCAGCCAGAGTAGCAGGTTGATTGAACAGGAAGGTGTAAACTGCTCCACCAAAAGCATTGAAGTAATTTCTCCCAAGTGGGGAGCAGGAAAGGGATTGGGATTGGGACTACATTGCAATAAAACACCTATTGCTGGCCCATGTCACCTCACTTGAGTTTAGAGATCTTGTCCTGAGGGGCCATAAAATTGCAGTGTAGATGTCTGGGCTCCCAGGGGTTCCAGACCCCAGGCTCCCACCCGAGCCCGGATGGCTACACTGCAATTTTATAGTCCAGCTGCCCGAGCCCTGCAAGCCAAAGTCAGCTGACACAAGCCAGTCGCGGATGTTTCGTTGCAATGTAGATATGCTGTCTGCGTCTGAGATTGTTCTCCGGTTTGCTCTTAGGGCGGGAAGCGAAGTGCCATCTTTGGTTTAGGGCAGATTGTAAAATTACAACCTAGCCCAGCATCCAAAGAAGAAAAAATGGTTACTAGCTTTTCTGAAACTTTTGTTCTTCGAGATGTGTTGCTCATGTCCATTCCACGATCCACCCTCCTGCCCCTTTGTCGGAGTCAGCCTGAAAGAAGGAATTGAGAGGGGAGTGCCCCTTATATCGGCACCAGCGGGCACTAGGGTCGGACTGACTGATACCACGAAGGGGAGAATTTCCGGTGATGCAGCACACACCCCTAATGTGGAATGGACCCGGGCAGCATGAATCGAGGAACGGCACTTGTGGAAAGGTTAGTAACCATTTTTTCTCTGAAAATGTGCTCAATGTGCAGCAGCAGTCAAAAAAGCCAACTGAATGTTAGGAACCAATAGGAGGAGGATAGGTAGTAAGCTCGTTAACATCAATAACCACTGTATACGTTCATGGTATGCCCACATCTTGAATACTGCATGCAGATCTGGTCACCCCATCTCAATATAGATATATTAGAAATGGGAAAAGTACAGAGAGAGGCAACAAAAATGATTAGGGGATATGGAACAGCTTCCATTGGAGGCGAGGTTAAAAAGACTGGAACAGTTCAGCTTGGAATAGAGATGACTAAGGGAGGGCATGATGGAGGTCTATAAAATCATGACGGGTGAAGAAAAAGTGAATAAGGAAGTGTTGTTTATCCTTTCCCGTAAAACAAGAACCAGGGTCACCCAATGAAATGTGTATAGGCAGCAGGTTTAAAACAAACATAAGAAAGTACTTCTTCACACAGCTCACAGTCAACCCTGGGGAACTCATTGCCTGGAGATGTTGTGACGGCCAGAAGTATAACTGGGTTCAAACAAGAACTAGGTCAGTTCATGGAGGATAGGTCCATCAATGGCTATTAGGCAAGAGGCTTAGGGATGCAATCCCCTGCTCTGAGTGTCCCTAAACCTTTGACTGCCGGATGCTGTGAGCGTGTGATAGGGGGATGGATCACTTGATAATTGCCCTGTTCCTTTCATTCCCTCTGAAGCATCTGGCATTGGCCCGCTGTTGGAAGAGAGGATACTAGGCTAAATAGACCCTTGGCCTGACCCACTGTTGTCGTTCTGATGTTCTTAAGAAATTCTGTTAGGAGGCTCGTGGCTTATGGGCACTTTTGATTAAGTAATTGAGAAATGTAGGGTGTTAGTGTTCAGCAGCTTGGTGACAGGCTAAGGCCCCTGCTTTGCTATGTCCCTTGTCCCCATGCCCATGTCAATCCTAGCCTTCAGCCTGCATGATGGGAATTCAGGTGCTCCATGCACTTTAAAAGTTGTAAAGACCTTAGCCTACAATGCAGAGAACTGCTTTTATAATAACCCACTGTTTGCATTCTGCGTGAGCAGGCTGTGCAATCGAAGTATAGTGTTGTGCCTATGTCACCTGATGTAATATTTTTTGTGCTATCTGCATAACTCCTGAGGCCTCTCCATTGAAGAAATTTTCTCTCTCATGTGGTGGGGAAAGGAAAGAACTGGCTGCAAAGTCTCTTCTCCTTCCACAGCTGATGGGAGGTTTGCCAGAGCTACCCTCTTGTAATTCATTGGCTTTACTCCCTTTTTTTTGTGCACAGATTAAGAGCAGCAACCTACTTGTACACTTACATATGACACACAGCAATGCAGGAGGCAGGGAAGGGGGCTGACATGTATTGAAATAATTCTGTTAGCGATGGAGAATTCCAGCACTGGTAGAATTGTGACTGGGAGGCTTTGTTATATCCGAAAACCAGTTTCTTCAGCCAGTTTTCCTGGTCAGTCCAGAATTCCAAGGAAGCTCATTAAAAAAAAATTGGAGTACGTGAAGGAGTAATACTATAAACAGAATTCCAAAGTAAATAGTGTCTCGCTCTTAGCACGTACATGATTTTTATCTTCTCTTAAAGGCAGCTCCAGTTAAGGTAGATATAAACCTGCCTGTTAATTGGAGTACCTGGAGAAAAGAAAAGGAAATAATCTCTGCGTAAATTCTTAAAAGCTCTGGAAAAAGGGTGTTTGTATGGGTGTGTTTTTGTTTTTTTTTGTTAATCCCTCCCCAAAACCTGAGTTTGCACTCTGCTTTGAAGATAGGCTCATCAGTGTGCGGAGCAGACTTCTGCCTTGAGGCCATTTATAGTGCCGAAGCTTGTGAAGCTAAAACAGTTTGATGTGTAATTGCAGGAGGAAATGGAAAACCTGCTGAGCATGGCAGGATGTAGTGCCTTATCACCCTTTATGTGCATCCAGTGCTTGCTGAAATTGCCAGCGGATCCGCAACATCGACAGAATGGTGACATTTTTCATGGGCCGCCGTGTTCTGAATCAACACTGCAACAGTGCGATTAGAGTAGGTAAAGTAGAGGAAACAATCAAAGAGTTGCATGTGACAGATCAGTTTTTAGTCATTCCCCATTCCTTATTGCCTGCTGTCTTATGTGATATGCAAAACAGCTTCTTCAGACACATTACACCTTCATATTACCTGAAAATTGAATTTTATTTGGTGGCCTGCATATAATTTATAGCACTCTTCCAGTGCACTTCAGTTCTCATTTAGCTTAAAGTGTGTTCTTTATTTACTACTGGCAGGGAAACAGAGAAATAAAACTGAACATTCTGCACCACTTACAGTATATAAGAACCGAGCTATTGAAGTTTTAAGTTGCTTGAATACGTTATTGACGAGAACTATCCATTATAGAGTAAATGCATGATGTATTTGATCTGTTAATTAATGCACTGAATTTGAATACTGAGGCATAAAGATACAGACTACTTTTCGTACACAAAGGGAATGAATGGCAGTCAAGTATTTCATATAAAGCACAGAGAGAGAGAGAGCTCAAACTAAGGAATTTTGGTAATGGATGAGGAAAAAGTTTTTTAAACACCTTCCCCTGAGCATTTCATTTTTATGAAAAAGACCACTGTAAATAACTCACTGCTTATATTGTTCTGTATGTAGTAGCTTGATTGTTGGAATCGTTGAACCATATATTTTAAAAAAATAAATGTACTTTGAAAATATCTGAGCCGTGGAAATTTCTGTATATCCTAGTCTGCTGTTCCTTGTCAAGCATTTTTTTGCTTCTGACCAACCAGTGTTGTTGTTTGAATATTTCTCCCTTAAATGTACCAATATGTCCAAAAATGTACATGTACTGTCCCACACAACCATCTGGTTATGATAAGGATACTCATGGAAAGGAGAGTTGTTGCAAATATTTTGTACTGAATCTTCCATAATTGGAAGTGCAAGTTTATTTGGTGGGTTTTTTTTCCCCATTTTCTTTAAAGAATTTAAAGTATATTTATCAAAAATATTCAGGGTAAAATTTTTCTCTCTGTTCCACCTGTGCAATTCAATGGATACCAGTAAGGTCTTATCCAGAAAGCAAAGTGCTCATGTAGTATGTACCGGGAATCATAAGAGAGCTAGCCAAGACACCCAAGAAGTTATCAGAAGTATGGAAAAATGTATCAGGCAGTACTAAGAAGCACATGGCTGCTAGAGAGGAAGAGCATGGAAGGAAAGTGATGGGAATGGGTCATCAAAGGCCTTAAAAGACCCACATTGCTGCATCTTTGGGATGGAAGGCTCTTGGCATACTGAGGGACATGACATATTTCCAACTTACATTGGGAAAATATGGATACACTTAAAATTAGGTAGCCTGCAAGGGGCACCTGCATGAAGATCATTGGCTGATCAGGTCTTAGGAGTGCTAACTAGGTCAAGTTCTGAACTCAGTTACTGCAGTGTGAATATGACTTCACTGAAGTTCTTTTGGTGTAAATCAGGAATTTGCAATGGAGATACCCCTGCTTTACACTAGAGTATCTGCAATCAGAATTTGGCCCACGGACTCTTAGTATCAGCTTGTATTTTTCTTGGGCCATTTAGGACCAAATTTTCAAAGAAGCCCAAGTTGAACCCACAAAATTTGTCTTCATTTTTATACCTGCAATTCAGTTGTATGTATGTTGGGGATGGTCTGGCGCAGAGGGTCATTTTGCAACCCAAAATAATTTTTACCATCTCATAATTTTGCGAGTGACCTAGGTGAATACTGAAAATAAAAATCAATGCCATGGCTATTCATTTGTATCTTTCAAATAAACTAGATTCAGTTTTGTTCTCCTTCTAAGAAGACTTTAGTGAATAGGTTTTATAATTATCAATACATGCAAAAAGGAAAGGTTAATCCTGAATATTCACCATGAACAATTTTTTCATTGCATAACTCACCAAACAGCACTGTGAATTTCATCTTTGAATTGAGAATGTTACCGTCAACTTTACAATTAATGCCGTTGTTTCATCAACTTTATCTTTTACCCAGGAGAATTACTGAAACATTGAATCCAGTAAATCAAAATTCTTTCTTTACCAAGGGAGAAATTTTCAAAAGTGCTTAAGTTCCATTTTCAAAAGTACTTCAGACTGAGGCTGGGTCTACACTGACGGTGGCAAATTCACTTGCGTGTCTCCCGTTGACTGCCGCCGAACCCCGAAGGTAAGTGTAGACCGAGCCACAGTCTCATCAAAAGTCTTTCACTTTTGAAAATGGGACTTAGGAGCTGAAGTCACTCAGACATATTTGAAAATTTATACCCACGGCCTTCTTTGTCCTCCTTATTTCCATCTTTCCCAGGTTGGGGACCACATGAAACTGGGTTATAGACCTTTTTCCTTGTTTATGTCCATCTTCATTCCTATCACAAATATCTTCTCTGTCAATAGTGTTTCATCTTGCTGGTGTGGAATGTGTGCTTGGAATTTTATTGGCAGAAAAGAGCTTCCAGTGCGTCCTGTAAACTTTTTGAGTCTTTATTGGAGGGATCAGACTTCTAGTGTTGTTTTTAAATTAATTCCAAAAGAGCCAGCTTCTTCTTTATCTCAAAGACTCAAAGGTTTCTGCTCTTGGCACCATTTTCCAAATATATGTATTTATTTATTTATTGTTCAGCAAAACTGTTGCTTCAGCCAATACAAGATAATGTGCTTTTTTTTTTTTTTTTGCATGCTTAAGCATAGCTCTTGAGCAATGCTGTTGACCTGATTTACTCTTTTCTTGTAGTTTTTTGTTATTAGTCTCAGTAAAAAGCGTTCACTTTTACCAGCTGGAAGCAAAGGAGTCAGTCGTTAGCTCCACAGCCTGGAACAAAGGCAGCACAATTTCCAAAAGACATCAGCAGGAACCTCAACAGTGTTGGGCCTGCCCCAAACATCCAACCTTACATAGCAGGATACTATTTTAGGAAAGGCACAAGTGGCAGCAAATTCTCACAATCTGCTAATAGTATGTCTCATGAAACAATCTAGGTAGTTTAGTGTTTTGCAGACTTCTCTTCCATCCTCCATTGGCCGAAAAGACATCAGAAATCAGAGGGCAGGTAATCTGGAAGTATATAGATCTAAATGTTGTATTAAAAGCAGTACCCAAGTAGCAATGCATGCTGAATTGTACATTATCGCAAAGCCAAAAGTCATGCATTAGCCAGCATAGTGCCAGCTAAATTCCTCCCAACGAAGTCATAATTGGGCGTTTTATAAGTACAACAGTTGCAGCAGCAGGCCTTTATCACTTAACCACATAAAAACTTTGATCCAGGGCATGTCTCTTTTTCATCAATTTTCACTTGAGTGATACAATAGTAGCATATTATCTACCCAGGCTGTCTCCAGCAAAGTGAGAATATATAGAAAGCGTCTGGGGTGTTTTCCTTTTTTGGTACACAAATCCTTTGCAGTCTCTCACTGATTTGCTAAACAAGATTAGCAGGTTCTATTCCTTTTATCATAAGAGCATTGGTAATCACAGTGTAGATATCAATAACAGCAAGATGGATCAGGTCTTTCCATGCTAGAAGGGGTGTTTCTTCAATTTTCTCCCATTATAAATTTGGCTTTGATCAAATAACAAGAAAATGAAAGGATTTATTTTCTTTTCCCAAATGTTGGTAATTGGTTTGCACTCCTATTTTGACCAGTTCCTGCAGATGATAATATACTTAAATAGAAGTTAATGTCCAGAAGAACAGCATGGACATTGTTCCTTAGATGTTCAAACTTTGTTTATATTCTTGGCAAACTAAAATATTGATCAACTTCCATTTTTAGTGGAAAATCAAATTCATTCCATTGAACATAGATGCTAGTTTCCCTGGATATCTGTTTTTAGGTTTCAGATCTTAATCTTTAATACTTCATGAAATGCACTTTAGCAGGTTCCATTTCCTTAATAAATAAAACTTACCTTAAATTATGCCTGGCATTTGAAGTATTGATTCTTTTCAGATGAGGGTTCCGTTTTGTCTTTTATTTTCTATTTATGGTGGTGTGAACACTAGTGGAAACCATATGTATTCTGCAAAGAACTCCCATTAGAAATTATGGAATTCTCATGATACCTATGTGGTGGTTTCTTAAAGATGCTAGTCAGCATTTCTGTGAAACTTTAGTTTAATAGCTTGGGTTTTGTTGTTCTTGAAAGTACATAATAAATCAATAGGACACACTTTATTGTAAAAAAGCGAAAACAAAACACAATTATTTGTAAAATATTTTCTGGAAGACTTTTATTGGGCACTTGCCAAGTTGCAAAATGGCATGCTTATGGTAATGACTTGCTATCAATGCTGCCTTGTATTGCTGTACGTCATTTCCTGTGGAATCTTCATTGTAGAACCTGGTGTTTATATTTAAAATAACACATCCTGAAAATATGCTTGTGGAGGGAATTGTCCTGTGCTGCAAGTTAAGCCACATACTTGGCTGGAAGCAGGTCAGATAAATTTGGAAAGCCAGCAGAATAAAATAAGATATAGGACAAATATCTTGTAAATAGTGGCCTTCTTGTTGTCAATGGAAGTTTTGCTATTGACTTCTATTGGGCCTAGGATTTTACCCTGTGTTTTATTTGTCAGAATTGTGGGGCAGTCAGGCTGCTAATGTAATATCAATATTTAACTCAAAAGCCATCCCCAGATCTTGTGAGAGAGTAAATGAGGTTTTTGTGAAGGAAGCCTCAGTATGTAGTGAGTTCTATTGCAAGCCACATGATGGGAATGTTAGAGTAAACTGGAATTGTATCATTTGTGATCTTTTGATTTTATTTGAGTTTGTAAAGGAAGAATGGAAAATAGAATTGTTGGGGAGGGGTTGTATGTCTTCAAGCACATTGAGGTACATTATGTAACGAAAGACCTATTTACATATATCTTTGGCACAGTGGCTTTTCTTTTATACATTCTCTGTGTGTTCACCCTGTGGACTAAAGAGTCCTTAGTTGTTATGAATAGGTTCCCATTGACCTGAGTGGGCGCTGTGTGTGTGCAGAATTTAGCGTTCTCTGTGTGTTGCCCACATTGCTTTACATATCAAAGTACTTTACAGGTGTTAACTGATTAACTAGTCCTTTATAGGTGTATCTCGCGCTATTCACTCGTGCATGCGTGCACACACACAGAGATACTAGAGTCTAGACCAAATTCGGGCCCAGCTGGAATTCAGTGGAGTTTCACATACCTAGAGATACATGTGGGCTGTATTTGGCTCAGTGGTTATGAATGCCTTTCTGTCCTCCTTGTGCTCCTATTACATTCCGTGGCAGAACTCCTATTGATTTGTATGGAAAAAACATTTTGATTCCTACAGTATGCGATTTCAATGACTATCAATTATTAACTTCTAAGAATCACATGAAAATGAGTCTTAAAACTGTGGTTTAAAGAATTTTTCATGGGGTGTGGGGGAAAGCATGGAATTCCTGAGCTGTAATCTGACTTTTGCTGCCAACTGTCTGCATGACTTTGAGTAAACCATTCATAGCCAAGCTCACGGCCAAAGCACTGACTTAATAATTGTTACATAAGGTATGAATCTGGCACTTAAAGTGAATATTGTGGACCCCTGAAGTCAGTGGGGCCAGCATTTTACCTTTATCTTTCCAATCTGTAAAATGAAGGACCCAAGGTCTGTTCTATTTTCTTGCTGTTTTTGTAGACAACAGATGGCCCCATGAGAAAGCATAGTTAGCTACTTTTGAACATATATGACAGAAAACTACAGGTTCACTACATGACAGATAAATCAGCTATTGAACTGCATTTATTTGCGTGCATTACACAAGTTTGTTACAGGAACATAACGGCCAAACTGGGTCAGACCAATGGTCCATCTAGCCCAGTATCCTTTCTTCCTACAGTGGCTAATGCCTGGTGCTTCAGAAGGAATGAATAGACTAGGTAATCAACAAGTGATCCACCTAGTTGGCCGTTCCCAGCCTCTGGCAAACAGTAATCCCTGCCTATGCTGCCTAATGCCTCTGTGCATTATTTTGCATTTATCAACATTGAATTTCATTTGTCATTTTGTTGCCCACTCACCCAGTTTTGTGAGATCCCTTTGTAACTCTTAGTCTGCTTTGGACTTAACTATCTTGAGTAGGTTTGTATCATCTGCAGATTTTGCCATCTCACTGTTTATCCCATTTATTAATATGTTGAACAGCATTGATCCCAGTATAGACTCTGGGAGACACCACTATTTACCTCTCTTCATTCTGAAAACTGACCATTTGTTCCTACCCTTCATTTCCCATCTTTTAACAAGTTACTGATCCAGGAGAGGACCTTCCTTATGAATGCTTACTTTGTTTAAGAGCCTTTGGTGAGGGACCTTGTCAAAGGCTTTCTGAAAATCTAAGTACACTGTATCCACCCAATCACCCTTGTCCAAACACTTCAAACCCCCTCAAAGAATTCTAGTAGATTGGTGAGGCACGATATCCCTTCACAAAAAACATGTTGACGCTTCCCCCAACAAATCATATTCATCTGTAGGTCTGATAATTCAGTTCTTTACTATAGATTCAACCAGTTTGTCTGGTACTGAAGTTAGATTTACTGGCCTGTAATTTCCAAGATTGCCTCTGGAGCCTTTTTTAAAAATTGGCATCAGATTAGCTATCCTCTGGTCATCTGAATCAGAAGCTGATTTAAATGATAGGTTACATATCACAGTTGTTAGTTCTGCAATTTCCCATTTGAGCTCCGGTAGAACTCTTGGGTGGATACCGTCTGATCCTGGTGACTTATTACTGTTTAATTTATCAATTTATTCTAAAACCTCTTCCAATGACACCACAATCTGGGACAGTTCCTCAGATTTATCACCTAAAAAGAAGGGCTTGGGTATTGGAATCTCCCTCATAGCCTTAGCTATGAAGATCAATGCAAAGAATTCATTCATTTCTCCACAATAACCTTATCTTCCTTGAATGGTCCTTTAGCATCTCAATCACCCAGTGGCCATACTCGTTGTTTGGCTGGCTTCCTGCTTCTGATGTACTTTAAAAAAATTGCTGTTACTTTTTGAGTCTTTGGCTAACTGGTTTTCAAATTCTTTTTTGGTCTTCCTAATTATATTTTTACATTTCATTTGCCAGAGTTTGTTCCTTTCTATTTTCCGCAGTAGGATTTAATTTCCACTTTTTAAAGGATGTCTTTTTGCCTCTAACTGCTTTTTACTTTGTTGTTTAGCTACCTTGGCACTGTTTTGGTCCTCTGACTTTGCTTTTTAATTTGGGATATACATTTAGACTGAGCCTCTATTATGATGTAATAACAGAGGCTCAGTCTAAATGTCCTAACCCTCGAAGGTGTGATTTAATGGGGACTATAGACTATTTACAGTTGATAAAGTTCAAATTAAAACATGTATAATAAGCTATTACTATCTAGTATTTTTTCAATAGCACTGTAGAAATATATTAGTATACTTACTAATTAATTAAAAGTGAACTTCCTGCTTTTGTTGATTGACTGTTGGCTATTCCAGTATGGAAGACTCAGTTCAGTAAGAAGAAACTTTGGTTCTTTCATTTGAAAAATGATGTGCACTCACTGGGGGGGGGAAGAAAGAAATAATTGAGACACTTCAAAAATTGAAACATCTGTTGAAGTCATAATCAAAGTTCAGGGAAAAGATTAGAATTAATTTTTTCCCTCCTTACTTTGCTATGATGGATTTATTTCAGTCATTCAGAAAGAAGAGTGTGTTTAAAAAATTATGGGAATATTAACACAATGTTTGTCAAATCATAAGATCTAAAAGGGGAAAAAAAAACACCCAAAAATGTGTTTTGTACCAGCGGTTAAAGCCAATTAAGTAATGTTGAAATACTTCATTCTGGTTGACAGGAGTGATGTATTGCCTTTCTGACATGAAGATCAATCTCATTCTTTGGGTACTTGACCTTGTGAATGTACATTCATAGGTGTTAGCTATATTAAAAATCTCTGTTTTTCTGTTCTGTTGTTGTGAAGTGATGCGAAGTGATGAAGTGACCCTCCCTTCCCCCCCCGAAATACTTGGAGCTGGACCCTCGACTCTTACAAGGACACACACGGCTGTTGAAATGAAATTAATGTTTCTATCTTCAACCTTATTTATTCCCTTTTTCCTGGCTTTTTAGTGTTGTAGCATATGGAAGAACCAGGCATCTCATAGGAAATTCCTGCACAATGCAAGTACTTGCCAAGAGCTGCCCACACCTAAGAAGAGGCGGCATGTAAACGGTTGCCCATACTGCCGTAGCGTGGCCCAGTGTCAAGTTGTGGTGTTTGCCAACTTTTGACTACTTCTTCAGCCCTTTAATGGCCTGTGTCTCTTGGTCTTCTGTGAGTTGGGTGCTTTGCCCTTTCAGCTCATCTTTCTCTTCCCAGCCTCCTGCTGGACAGTCTGTCCATGGCCCCCACTAAGCAGACACCATTCCTTCTTCCTCAGATCTGTCTTGGCTTGTCCACAGTCAAACAAAAACCTCTCTCTCCCAGCTCTTTTCCTGGGACTGTAGTCACTCTAAACTGTCAGATGGCTCCTTGAAGGCTTACCGCACTACTTGTCTCAAGAGCTCAGCCAACTCTCCAGCTAGTTCTCGCTGTCCCCGGCCGTGCTCCCCTGCTGTTCCTGACCCTGATCATTCTTCTGAGTTCTCAGCTCTGCTTATGTCGTGCTTCCTGGTTCCTTCCCCACAGCTGGGGTCAGTGATTGTAATTAAACATCCCTAACCTTCAGCTGGGGTCACTTAGGGTATGTCTACACAGGGAGCAACACCCTGTGGCACCAAGTGTGAGCCTGGTGAGGCCCTTGCAGGGCCTGGGCTGCCATGCTACGAATAGCAGTGTAGGTGCTGCAGCTCGGGAATGGAATCCCAGGGAAGGGTGTGGGCTTGAGAGCCCGAGCTGCTGTGTCTACAGAGCTGTTGTTAGTGCAGTAGCCCTTGCCCTGCAAGCCCAAGTCCCTTGACCCGGGCTCTCTAGAGACTCCCTGCCGCTCACTGTGTAGACATACATTTATTATCACTGGGGTACTAGGTCACAGGCAAAACTGAACCCAGCTTGCCAGCCTGTGACCAGGCAATCAGGTGGAAATAATGTCATCATCTCCTCATCTGAAATATGTGAATGCCTCTTTGTGGCTTTGGAGCCAGTAGTTTAAAATATAAGGCTGGTGATTTATACCGGGATAAGGGAAGAGTCCTTAGAGGAATGGCTGCTGTATGTAGTATCATCTTTATCTGATCGGTTGCCTTGGGACAAGGATCTTGTTTTCTCTGACTTGTCCAGAGGAGCTGTTGGAGAAATTATTTTTCTGCCTCCTGCCTCTTAAAAAATTGTGATTAAAACAAACAAATACAAAAACTATTTGTAGAGAAAATTCTCAGGTTTGTACAAAAAACAGAGGTTATGTTGGTTTTGAATACTTTCATCAAAAACATTTGTTAAATTAAACCAAATTTTTTCAATGAAGAAACGTTCTGTCGATTTTTTTTTTGCGTGTGTGCCTACCTTCAGAGCCAAGTTCTCTGCCACTGCTTGCCAAATGACGAATAATAGTTTACGTGCCATAAGTAAGCGGAATGGACACATTTAATCTCTTCGCTTCTGCTTGAAAATATATACACATATATTCTGGCATGAGTTTTCCTGTTAAAACATCCCATTGAAGACACTGGCAACAAAACAGGTATATGTTTGCTATTGAGATATGCTACATAATTAGGAAAAGAGACAATTCAATATTTTGCATGTTCTGACCTCTACTATGATATAGCATTATGGCTGAAATTCTATGTAGACTTTTATATCCAACATTTCAGCAGATCTAAAGTGAGCTTCTGGGTGTGTCATCTCATGTCTTGTGCACACTGAAGGCCCGCCCTTGCACATGAGTTCAATCATTACACATCTGATCCCTCACTTGGGCACCCACAGCTAAAAATTAGGTCCTTTGATATCTATGGTAGGTCATAACTACCTGAATAGTCAGGCTGGCTATGATTTTTCAAAAGGGGACCTTTTAGTTTTTAGACTTAGAGAGAATTTTTCCTCATTTGGCCCATTGACTCCAATGAAACTACTCGGAAGAGGAAGGGTTCTGGATTAGGCCCTAAAGTAGAAGGACTCTTTCTGCCTTTTATCCCTTAACCCTCCAATTTTTATTCAACACCTGAACACACTTTTCGATGTGATTTTATTCAGAAGAGAATAGGCAATGAGCAATGTTTTCTAAATGCACCGAAACAAGATATGTAGGAATTGCCAGAACCAGGGTCCATGTAGCCTCATCTGCAGCCCCTAACAGTGGCGCACCCCTAAAAGCACAGCCACAGAAGGCAGGTGAGGAATCCATTCCCTATGAAGGTGTTAGTCTAACCCCCTAAAAGTCCGAGATTGGCTTAAACCCTGAGTATAATGTGATAATCTACCTGTGTGCCTTGCTATCCTCATTTTGCCAGTAATTTTATAGATACAATGTACCAACTGATTCACTGGTGTTACCTTAAATAACTATACATATTGCTTTTGAGAGAGAGAGGAATTACACAGATTGCTGACTGGGAAATTTATTCAATAGCTGAAAATTCACTTTGACTTGTTAATCAGGTCAAGTGATGAGGAAGCATTCATCGTTGTGGTCCACTGGTTATTTTCAGAGACACTCCTAGACTAACTAATTACTCTGAGACACGTGAAAGGCCACACTTCAGGCAAGTGAATTAAACAAAAAATAATATGCCACACACTTGTCATATTACTTGCATTTCCAAAGATGCTTCGTCTCTAGAGTCAATATTTCATAAGGTTCCCGTGAAAATCTCCATTCATTTGATACCCCTGCTTTGAAACTTCACTGCTATTTTAAGCTCTTCAGACATAATCTACTGTTTGGTGTTGAAACCTGCACTACTGTTATTTAACATTGATTAATAAATGGCAGGCTGTCAGTACTGGTTGTGAAGTTGCATCAAGCAGCCATTGTTCTTTCAAATTAAAACATTTAAACATTTAAATCCAAGGCTAGGTCTGCAGGCTCATTTTAATTATTCTTTTTGTCTTTTGGAAATACCTTTCTTCTAATGATCACATAGCTGTCATATACATTACCTTTAGTCAGAATACATGACAGTGCTTTCCTATTAGCTGTCATTATTTTACAAGGAAAACTGAAATGACTAGTGCAGATATATTAATTTCAAAAGAAGACACTGCTGGCAAAGTTATTAAAATAAAAATATCTAAAGACTCAAATTCATTTGATTTGTGGCAAAGAGCTGCAATGGTATCTCTTGGCAGTTCAGGCAGCTGATTTTTTTTTTTATCTCCTGAAAACCTTTCTGATACACCCCGTGTCCTGCCTATCTAATTCCACTGTATCAACTCAGCCGAACAAGGTACTTTTACAGCCTTCAAAATATTCCATGATGTATTTAATCTCTTTCTTTTTAAAATATTTTTCCCACTGACATGTATATACCATTTGTGCTAAGTGGCAATGAAATAACAAACTTCCCCATTCCCAATCTTGAATTTGTGCTAACTGCATTGAGTATAAAATGAGCGTCCTTTCCTTTTTGTTGGGTGTTAGCATTTCCCCATCAATTACTCTCATTCACAGTGGCACCAAGACTGTACGGGTACCCTGAAATGGCCTTTTGTACCTATTGTGTCTGATACAACGGGCTTTAGATATAAACACATTTACTTACACTTTCTTTTCTTCCCTCTGAGACTGAGCATCTCATTTTCGTTGGCATCCTGGAAGAACAAAAGACAGATAGCAGGTTGTAACTTATGAGGCACAGCAGTATACTGAAACAATAGAGGAATCCTGAAAATCCTATTTTGATGCTCTTGGGTGCAGACATCTAGACAAAACCTGTAGAGGGTGCTAGGCACATCATTTCCCATTGACTTTCATTGGAGCCAAGAGCTCGTGACACATCCCAGGAAGTGATCAGCGCCTTCCAGATCAGGCTCCTACTGAGGGAGAATCTCAGAAATGAGAGACAACAAGCAGACCTCATTATTTTGCTTCCCAAGGCCCTAATGCGGTAAACCATCCCTATTCAGCAGAGCGCTGAAGCATGTTCTTAAGTCCTATTGAGTTTAATGGCACTTACCCAAATACTTAAATGCTTTGCTCAGTGGGGATGGATTTAAGCACATGCCTAAGTACTTTGATAAACTGAGGCCTAATGCTGTTCAGCATCTAAAGACTGATGATCTATGAGGGAAATTGTATCATTTCTACAAATGAAAAAGAAACCGGAATTTGCCTGTCTTATTCTATGAGACACACAACTGCTCTCCTGATATTGGCCTTTACCTCCTTCCTTCACCCATTTCTTTAATTTCTCTCTCTCCTTCTCCTCTGAAAAACAATAACTCTGAATTAACTTGATTTTTTTCTTCCTTTTTTCCTTTTTTTTCCTGTGTATTCTTGAACGCTTTCCAGGGAACCATGCTTTTGCTGTCAAAGCTGTTTACATGGCATTGGCATCCTTTACTGACGCCAACATGGTTGAGTCCCCTGGGTAAACGAATGAGTTTTGTGGCATAAGGTAAATAATGGTTCTTAAAATGGATTGCTTTGGGAAATTTTTTCTTAGGATTATTTTTGGCAGTGGTGTGCATTTAACTTATTGCTGTTAAGGCACAGACTAAACAAAAGTTTACTTTTAAGTCTTCCAAACCCATAAATTGCCGTGGCTGACTCCAGTCCAACACATTTTATCTTTCTGCTGCATAATTTAAATAGATTTTTTTGTATTCTTTCCCTAAGAGGTTTCAGTAAGCAGTGCAGTGCTCTTCCATAGCAGAAATGTGGTATATATTTCTGATGGTTATGTTTTATGAGCAGAACACACACAATAACAATTCAAAAGAGCTAAACACAAAGCCAGGATGGAGTTACTTGTGGTTACTGTCCAGCTTGATGTGGTTCATTAATCATACATGCCTTTTTTTCTTTTCTAATCTCCTGTAGTGTGTATAAAGTTGTTTATTTACATATACACTTGCTTAGTTTGTGTGGAAGCAAGCATCCATTATGTTCTCTGGAAATTGTTTGTATTTTGAAAGGGGACAAAGCAAATTGATTTGATTTAATCGAAGACTGTGTTTTAAACTCCCACCCCTAATTGTTAATAGAATGTACCATAGTTGAAATTATCAACAAAATATTTTCATTTCTACATTATATTTATTCTGGGAGAATGTCCCTGTTCAAGAGTGAACTCTAGAATAAAAAAGCCAGAATAAGAAGATTTTAGTAAAAGGGTAGCTTGTATGAGACTATTTCAGTAGCTGAAATGACATTCTTACCCCACAGTATGAGCGATAAAAATTATCTGAAATTGGAGGCGGGAGGAGAGAGTGAGCAGTTTATCAGAATAGCCAATAACCTGATGGTTAGGCCTTTGGATTGGGTCATGGGAGATACATGTTCAAGTCCCTGATTTGCACAACAAAATGGTTGTTTTCCAGCTAGCCCTACCATTAGGAAAGCTGTGCAAAGTTAGGGGTATATGCCGCCTGCTTGTCTGGTAAGCTGCAGTGTTGAGTCAACTTCTACTGGTTCTACAAAATAATATACCAAGCTTAATGCAGTGCTAGCATGTGCTGCAAAAGCAGTAAGCTCCTCAGGAGGTTTCACACTCGGGAGCATACATGAGGACTATGCAGGAGAAAGGATGGATTTAACAAAGGTCACTTCAGATTGCTACAGATAGTTGCCATCTGACTGGGAGGAGATGAAATAATTAAAGATCTTAATAATCGTGTTATAAAACTCTTCCATTTCCCAATGTAATTAAATAGTACAAGTTCGTTGACAGGGATCATTTTCTGCTTCCCTTATTTTTCCCCGTTACATTAACAGAGCTGCACAACATGAGCAATTCTTTAAATAAAGACGGCACTGTCCCTCCTGTTAGTTGTTTGATTTTAAATTGCTTGGCCTAGGTTTTGTTTTTTAATGTTCCTGACATGTTAATCATATTTAGTGTACCCTAATTTCTGGCTTCTGTATAATGCAGTAAACCATTTTTTTCCCAAAGAACAATTTCTGAAGCAATTTATTGTGCATATTACACTGTGATGTTCTGTTATGAGATCCAACATAGAATAGGTGGGAGTAGAGCAAAGTGTCATTGTAAGCATAGGGTATGTAATTTATTTAGAATTATAGGGCTAGAAGGGACCGCAAGAGTCATCTAGTCCCAACCCCCTGCCAATATGCCGGCTTTGTTGTGTCTATACCCTCCAAGACAGATGGCTGTTCAGTCTCCATATGAAAACCTTCAGTGCCATGGTGTTGAGGACACTGTTCAGCATAATCAAACTGAATAAATGGTGGGATTTTCAAAGTTGTTTGGTGCTGGCCTAATTCTGTTCCCATTGAATTCGATGGTGAAATCCCATTGATTTCAGTGGATGCAAAGTTACACTGTCACCAAGCAGTTCTGAAAATCCTACTTTCAACTACAATTGGGAAGGACCATTCTTAAAGTCATATATTCAAAATAACTGCAGCATAGGTGCAACCTACTGGTCAGTGTACATTACGGGTCCTGCTTCATGCCCACTCCATAGAGAATATTAATCTGTTACACATCACCTAGAAAGCTTTAGCTCAAGATAGAACACTTGCCATGTTTTAGCTCTGGAGGTCCCCAGTTCAATCTCCAGTGTGTTGGCCAAGAAAGTTGCTGTCACACAGGCTTCCATGGAATGGAGCACATTACTTTGCATGTGCAATTATTTCAGTGTGTTTGCAAATCAGATACTTGCACACGTTTAGACACTTGAGCCTGCAAAATATCTAAAGTCATGACTGGTCATTCTAATGGTTCTTCTGTAAAAGAGAGATGGATTAAGATCTGTTTCAGAGAGAAGCCATTTCCACACTTTGGGACCAACCAGAACAAAGCATGAATTGTGTGCAAATGTAGGGCATGATAAGAGCCCTAATAGCAGGTTGTGGATGAACACAGATTAGAATGAGTATGAACCTCAAAACTTGTCTGGAATACAGACATTTTTTGCTCAGGCTACATCTATACGGACAGCGGCAAATTCGCCGCCGTCAGATCGATTTCTTTGGATTGACTGTGCAATCAGTAAAGACCCGCTCAGTCGATCCAGAAATCGACCTAGGAAAGCCACATCTGAAAGTGGCATAGCACTGCGTTGAGGGGAATGCTCTTCCTGTTGGTACAGTGCAGTGTGGATGGCGTGCAGAACAGAAGCAGCAAAGTCAATGTGAGTTATGCAAATTTTTTATGTCACTTGCGTATCTGCCGCCAAATCTCGGAGGTAATTATAGACCAGGCTTCAGTGTCTGAAATAAAGGAGCAGCAGAGTTGGTTAACCAAAACCAACAATCAGAGCCCTGTGACTACTGCTAGCTCTTATTCATAACAGATAATCAAGGCACGTTAATTTGAGTGGTACCTGAGATGATGGAATTATGATTGATGAATAAGCTAACTGTAAGTTCTTGCACTGTATCTATTCGTGTTGATCCTTACTGTCATTTTTAAAGTAGCTTCTAGGCTATTTTGTATCCTTTCATGAAAATATGAATATTTAAGGGATAAATGTTCATAGTGAGGGAATATGTGAGGCTATAAATAACTTTTGATGATGATTAAATGACAAAATAAAATTCAGGTGTTTTCTCATTTGCAAAAAAAAAAAAAAAAATGTATTACACGTACACTCCAGTGGTAGGAACCTTATTCCTGTTGCACAACATGAGAAAGGCAACCCAATAACTGCACAGTAAAATAAAGAAAACATTGCTTTTCCGCCTGAGGATTTGAAAGTTGTATGATTTTTGTTTAGGATTTTATCTTGACAGCCACTTAGTTAAGGGACTAAAGTGAGTAACTCTTTAAGGGCAGGGTTAGAATATTTTCTATACTGTTTTATTCTATAGGCTATCATACTGCACTCATGACTGTAGTATTATCTGAACACTTTCCATCAGTGCATTAAGCAATGTGACTCCACATCTGTCACATTTGTTCTCTTCTCAGAGGGAGAAGCATGTGGAGTGTATTGTTTTGGTAAATTGGGATAGGTGGGCAGTTGTTATGTATACCTGTTGCAATGTGATTATATTAGGCAAAGTCAAAGAAATGTCCCTTGCACTTGGAGCTGAGAGGTTTGTCTTAGTTCCTGGGGAAGTTCATGCTAGAGTCGCAGACCAACCCAGGAGAAGGTGCTGTCTCTTGCATAGATGAGCTTTACTCTTATTGTCAAGAGTTCCATTGTGCCAAAGGTGCAACATTGTCGACCACGGGCTTCATCCTGGGGCTTTAAATGGTCTTTTAGGTATTCTGGGCTCAGCCCTTGGAATGCTTTGAAGAGAAGGACTGAGACTTTGAACTTGATTTGAAATTCTGTGGGAAGCCTGTGTAGAATGGAGGATGGGTGTGATGTGTTTATGGTAGTGTGTGTTGCTGAGAAGACGCGCTGCAATGTTTTGTATTAGTTGGAAGGTTTCATGCCCAGATACGTTCCATTGATCTAGTCCAGCCAAGAGATGACGAAGACCTGAATAATTGAGGCTGGGACTTCAATCTGCCAGCATCCTAGCCAGCCAGAAATGTAGGAAGTGTTACTCTTGGCTGTTGCAATTTGAGAGCTTTTAGGATCAGTTCAAGACTACTCTTAGACTATGTACTGGATTGACCAGTTGTGGATGTGAACCTTCAGTCAAAGGAGATTGCAGCGTGGCTGCAAACTCCTCAAAATATTTTCCTCTGCCCACCAACATCACTTCTGTGTTGTGCGGATTCAGCTTCAGAGAGCTGTTCTTCATTCATGTTGATATTATTCAAAGCACTGGGCCATCTTGGTGGTTGTGGCATGGATGTATGGTGGTGAAGCATAGGTAAAGAGTTGTGTCTCATCTACACATGGCTGTCACTGGAGTCCATGCTGTCTGACCAATTTACCTAGTCGTTGCAGGTAGATAATGAAAAGGATCAAAGAAAATTGAGCCATGTGGAACTCCACAGATCAGGGTCTAGTGGCAGAGTTCATCCCTCCAGGAAGGAATCAGACCATTTTAGTATATTACTCTGGATTCCTACCATTTCTCTCATCCCAGACAGCAGTGTCCCTTGGTCAACAGCGTCAAACACTGCAGACAAGTTCAAGAGGATGAGAATGGATGTCTGTCCTCTTTCTATCCATTGACAGGCATCTTATTCACTACATACACGTTCTTGCACGCACAAAACACTGAGGCAAAACACCTGCATGCACATGACAAAGATTGCCAATGCCATGTGCACTTTACATTGTTTAATACTTGAACAAATGTCCTGAAATTTGCATTGACAGTCTCAACGATGCAAACAAATTCAACAAGTTGCATGTAGATGTTAAACTATTCATTTAAAGTTTGCGATCAGTTGTTTTGTTTGCTCACGCATACCCTTGTCCCTCCACTTTGTTGCATTAACACCTGCATTTGTTATATGCAAGTTCTGTCATCTGCACATAGAAGCGTAAATGCACCAAAGTGCCCATGCAGAGATACATTTATAAAATTGCGTATGCCCAAATAGAGGCTGGACTCTGAAAATAAGGCTCTTGATCTTTCATTTAAAACTATTTAAAATGAAACTCTTCTAATATGTCACATGAAGACATCTCTCTAATAAAGATTTTATTAAGAAAGCAAATCAAAATGTGAAAATGAATTTTTCTGAGAACTAACCATGTCAATTTATAATAAACCACTTAATACCATAAGGAAATTGAAAAATAGAGTCTGATCAGTTAAAAATCAATTTGAGGATATTATAATATACTAAGCAATTTATACGTCACTTTAATATCAGAGAAAATTAGTGATTTTATATTTATAATTCTAGAGCCAGATTCTGATCTCAGTTATATCAGTGTAAATCCAGAGTAACGCAGCTAGTTGCCTTATCTTTCTGTGGAACAATTTTCGTTTTTAGCTCTCGTAATCTTTTAACATACAGAAGGAGGGAATCATAACTACATGGCTTTGTGATGAGCACAAACACTCACTAGGGACTAAAGTAGATCATTTGACCTAAGGCAAAAGAATTTAGTCTCCGGTCCTTAGAGGATTCTTTTATATCTATACTGGTTTTTGCATTAAATAACCAGGCCTACTGATTGGTTGAAAATTGGTTTACCTTGTTAGTGCATGCCAGTTCATAGGGATACAATGTATTTAAAAATATCCAACAGTAGTTTATCCTAGTATTATGGTGGTCTTTAACAAGTTTTAATATTTAGCTGTACATATGCTCTCCTCTTGAGAAAACTCCTTGAGTTACACATGTGACAACTGTCCTCTTCCTAGCATAAGATGCTATGCAATTGTGTGTTCTTCATTCTAGTCAGAAGGCAGTAACTGTAAGGTACTATTTCCCTAGAACAATACTATCAGTAACAAAGACCCCAATCCTGCAAAGATTTAGGCACATGCTTTTAACTTTACTCTCACTGCACTAGTCCCATGATGTCAATGGAATTACTTGCAGTGCATAAAGTTTAAGCATGTGTGTAATTTTTTTTCTGATCGTGCCCTGAGGTTGAGGTAGTTTTGTACCTCCATATTTTTGTTCCTGCAAAATTTATGCCTGCATTTCTGCAACCCCAAAACAGCCTTTCAATGCAAATCTGATTACTTTTGATTCTAGCTACCTGTTTTGCTTTCGCAGTCAGGTTGTTAGACCCACATGTACTCAGATATCTGCCTACAATTCAGTTGTGCCTGCAAATATTGCAGACACAGATTAGACCCACAAAATAGTCTGTCTGAAAAATTGGCTCTTTATGTGGTTGGTGGAGAGGGTTGAGAGAAATATTTTTTAAAATGCAGGCGAGAATCTCCTGGGCAGCTTTGGACAGTTACATGACTGACATTTCACAATGAGAACTGTTGTCTCATGTAGTAGAAATGAGTGAAAAGATTAAAGCATAATTAACAGAGTAAAAATACAACAGCTGTAATAAAAGTAGGAGTGACACTTAGATCTTGTGTCATCTGTAAAGCTGAAAGCACTTTACAAAGGAGGTCACTATTGTTTTATCTTCATTTTATTGATGGGAAACGGAGGCACAGAGAGTTGAAGTGACTTGCCCTGGGTTACTTAGCAAGCCGGTAGCACAGTAAGGTCTAAAACCCAAGTCTTCTGAGTCCCAGGCCACTGCTGTAGCCACTGGGACACATGACCTCAGTTCATCAGTAGATTATTCATTGGCAAGATACAGGTGCAGTCTTTTTGAGATGAGGCTCATTTTAAACATGTTTAGGGCCAGTTCTAATCTCAGTTACTCCAGTGTGAATTTTGTTCAAGTCAGAACCTAGCCCTCATCTGAACCTGAGTATCCTGAAGACAATACAGATTTCTATGAATTTCCTGAAAAAAGAGTCCATTTTCTAATAACCTCAGGGAATCTTTCTCTAAAGAATTAGTCTTCACTGTCATCTGCTTCTCTGTGTGTCCTCAGGTGGACTTTCTCACATCCTTCAGAGGTTAACAATGTCTTCAATTAATTTCTATTGTCCCCACCAGGGTATAAGTCACAGTAAACAGTCTCTAGGCAGAGTAGGGCATCTTTTATTCCAGTAATCAAGCGATGTTACAAAACATGAAAGCCAGGCCTTGTGTGGCTGCGGTTCTTCATTAATGACTGCTACATAATAGAGCCACCTGGTGATTTCCTTGTTGCATTGCTCTGTAGGAAACGGGAATTCAGGAACTATCTTAGGACTCTGTGATAGGATGCATATGAGACATGGTTGAGTAGCTCAATTGCTTTATCTCTAAGTGAGACCATGCTGACCAGACATCGTTTTGAGTGTCCCCTAGCAGCTAACTGATGGAACAGCTCAGAGGAAGGTGAGCATAGTGGAATGTAGAGTATGGGGAAGTTTGTTATTGAAATAAGCAATAACTGGAATGATGTGGAGTGTAATTTTTGTTCCTTAACCAGAGGGGGTGGGGAGGGATCCACTTTATGTTGTTATTAAATTGCTGAAAGTTTATACCATGCATCTCTCGTATTTTCTCATACAATGAGAGAGTATGGTAATGAATGGCAATGCCTCTGAATAAATACACTTGAAATTAAATTCTCTTTTCTTCCTTTAGAGAATGCATTTTGATAAGTATTGATCTATGTACAGCTCATCCCAGAGCTCAAGACACCACATATGAGTTTTAATTTCTCCGCTCATCTTTGGATAACAATTAAATGCTTGTCCTGTCTCTCTTTACAGAGAGAGCATGCCTTACTGCTGATGGGGTGATCAGCAGAAAGAAAAGCAAAGATACAGTGGATCAATGGAACAATGGTAATTTATGCCAGCTGAGAATAGGACCCCAAGTGTTTCTGGCACAAGGCAGTGGGTCTGGAGGGCCAGTGACTTCTCCTGGTGTGTGACTATGGCCAGGACCTTGATGCTTCTTTTTCTATTAGGTTTGTCGTGGTGGTGTCAAACATACACATCGTGTGTTTTGTTAATTTAGGCTATTTTCCTATACACTTCAGAAGTAATTCATCCCTCTTTCTTCTTGTCTTCATTTCCCACTCCCGGCCTGCCCACTCCCTAGGGGCTCCTCAGACAAGAGGGAAGCTTCTTCAGGATGCTAAGATAGGGTTGCAGGAATGGTGTGTCAGAAGTGGCCAAGTCCCCGTTCGGCAAGGGGGAATGCAATCTGCAGTGGTTATGGATCTAGCCTGTTCTGTGGGAGACTGGTCCAGTTACTGCTCGGCCTCAGACGTCCGGTGTGACCCTGGGCAAGTCACTTAGCGTATGTCCTGACAGACGCTGAGACGTCTGATGCCACGCTCAGGTAGACATACCTGTCACTAGAACACTAAAAATAGCTGCCTGGCCGTGGCGGCCTGGGCGACAGCTTGGTTTAGTTGCCTGGGTATGACCTCATCCTAGGTACTTGCTAGCCCGAGCTGCTTCCTGTGCAACCGTGGCTACACTCTCATTTTAGCACTCTGGCTCAAGCAGAGATCAGTACCTGTGTTCTATCTGAGCTATGTAGATGGGCCCTTGATCTTTAGGTGCCTCAGTTCTCTATTTGTACAACGGGGATGATTAAGCTTCCCTCCTTACAAGGGTGTTGTGAGGATAGGGAGGTGCTCAGATACTGAGGTACTGTCACTGAGGTAACAGGGACCAGGGAAGTGCCAAGGAAAGAGAGCTAAAATGCACAGGGAGTTGCCCGCTGCTTGTCCATCGGAAAGGGCACAGCCCCCATGTGAATAAAGCCTTCAGGATTTAGCTCGTTCAGAATAACATTAAAGGAAAAAAAAAACCTTTACAACCTCACTTTTCATTGCAACCAGAGGAAAAAATAGTAAGAGTATGTGAAATTCATCACAGCTAAATTAACAGGAGAGGCGGGTGTTATATTTAAGCTATTCATTTTTCGGTAATTAAATGGGTTTCGGAGAGAGGATGTTGCTTCTCAAAGAGAGAATCTCTTAATTGGCAGTTATGCAGGGTTAATGAACTACTTTCGTATAAAAAAAAATAACCTCTTGAGTGTCAAAACTTGACACATCAGTCGTAAGAGAAAGCTTCTTTAGAGTATCTTCTACCAAAATGAAAAGTGATTTTCATTCCTCTGAAAAGAGTAAATCTCAACAAGCTCTGAGACAAGGGGTCTTCTGAAATGAATGCTAGGAAAGAATCGAGATGCTATGTAAGACAATAATTTGACTGTGGGATGAATGCTTGTGGGGGAATTGGTTGAATTAAGGAGGCAATAAAATGCCCAAAAGTAAATAAGGAGGAGGGACACAGCATTTCAGGAAAGGGAGAGGGCACGTTTGATTATGCTCTTCTTTAACGTGCTGCTGTGAGGAAATTGGAACAATCATGGTTTGTGTTATTTCTGCATTTGTGAGGTTGTTCACTTAACCTGTGCAATGACCTGGAATACTCAACGCCACTGAGACAGAAACAGTAACTGAGAGACTTGTGATTTCATGGAAGGATTTCATTGAACGGCAGCAGATTTACTTTACACTTCAGTAGTAATTGATAAGAGAGGAATTATTCAACATGCTTTCCTATCCCAAGCCTTGAAAGGTGGGGTAAACTTTGAGGGCGCAGAGTTCTGTACCCTCAATCATAAAAATGGAATCTGTTTTAAAATGAAGATGATAAATGTCCTTTTGAATAGATGGTGTTTAAGCTTCCCCTGCTACTCCTGTGAACTTAAAGTTTTTAGGCTATGGTAATGCTTTGTGACAAGATAGTTGGACAAGAACAGAATACTAAGCTGATTAAGTCAAGAAATTTGAAATTTATTTAGAAATGCAGAGGACATGGTTTTGGAAATATACATAAACACTAGTTAGGATGTGTCAGTGTGATTCTACCCTGTTTTTTTCTCTCTCTCCATGGGCAGATGTTTTTTCACTGTACAGGTTTGTCAAGGATTTTGGTCTGTCCTTCTGACTCCCTTAGGCTTCACAGCAACCCTAGGAAAAAGTACATGTCATGTAGGATTCACCTTTTCCCTTAATGTTAGCTGTTCCTGCGTGGTCAGCTGGAAACTTGATTTTATTTTCTGTAGGAAGCTGAATGGGATGTTTCATGTTAGAAATTCAACTCTCAAGCTGATTTTAAACAACTAAAAATCCAGAATATCATAAATGAGTAATCTGGCCATTTGTATAATTAGCAGGTATTGGACTTAAAATATGAGTGCTGGCCAGAAAAAAAAACACATGCAACTGAGGGCCACGGTCTGTCACCTATGTAGTGCATATTTTTGGACACACACAAAAACATCTCTAGATCTATATATCTTTTGCCTACCTATATCTACTGTATATAATGTATCTAGATGCATATAGAGTCTGATACTCAGACTGAGGGCTGGGAGCCTCAAGTGGCTCTTTAATGCGTCTTCTGCGGCTCTTTGCAGCACATGATATAAAACCAGTGTGTGATTTAATTATTAACCAATCTAAGGTATTAACCAATTAGGATGCTTTTCCTTTGTTAGTAACCAATTGTAGAATACTTGGCCAGTCATTTTGCTGTGAAATAAATATATATAAAAAACAGAAAATGAAACAATGAATTCACACTGTTATGGCTCTTTTGGGCAATGTTGATCACTAATTTCGCTCCTGAATTGCTGAGATCTGAGTATCATTTTCTAATATAGTTATATATTTATTACTACCATTTCACTTAAAATCAGTTTTCCTTGATGTTTTCGATATTTAACTCACACGTATAAATTCCTTTTCCACTCAGTGATCGGGTTGAAAGAGCAATTGAAATATCATAGAGAAAAATAACTAAATAGCTATAAAGGAATACAACAAAGCTGACTGGCCCTAGTCCTGAGTTCTTTACAAAAATGAAATAATATAATAATTAATCACTGTTCTTTAGGGGGTAAATTTTTTAAGGACTGAAACCAAATCTCTTTCTTTCTGCAGATGCAAATCTGACTACTTCTGCCTCCTAAACCCTTGGTTTTGTTTCAGGCTGCGCGCAGACTCATGCAGACATCATTTCGTTGGTTGTACTCTGACGTAACACTGAAAAGCTTCATTGAGATGACCCACATGTACTACATCTACAGTTGTGACACCTATGTGATAAATTCCATTTACCATGCACCTTTGACCTCATTGCACTTGCATCTCCACTAGGATTCATTCGAACATTTGATGTCTTTGAGTCTCTTCAAACAAATTATATGGTTTTTTAAAAAGCCAAAAATATATATTCCTTTCTTGCAAAACTGGAAAACAGAGAATATTGATACTGTGATATAAAGGTATAAAGATATAAACTAGCACTCATTTTGATGTTAGGCATAACTGGGCTTGGCCATTTCTGAACAGCGTGGTCACCTCATACTGATGGCAATAAAACTTTTCTACCATGCATCATGTATTCTCCCTACATAGATAAACATTTTAAAGCTTCGTGTAGGGTTAGTGATTGTTAGTTTCTGATACTGGAGCCCAAAAATTGGGGAGACAATATAACAAATATGAACGTCATCCATCCATGGGCACGGCACACTATTGTACAACACCTGATGTTGTACAAGGCCAAAGAATATGTCAAGCCTTGGCCAGAAATTTTTTTAAAAGAAAAAATATTCCAGTGGGGAGTGTAAGCTTCCTTTAGGGTTTTTATAAAAATCCCTTCTTCATGACACTTACATAGATGAGTCTCTTAAGTTGCCCCTTCAACTCAAAAATATAGGTCATATCTGCTGTCGTATAAGATGCTGGCTCTCTAGAGTTTGGTACAGTTGTTTTATTTTGTTTTTGTTTTTTGCTGGGGAATCAAAAGTAAACACTAGAAAGCAGTACAGAGAAGCATAGTAACATGCTGTTACTCAGAGTGTATATCAGTTTGTAATTACCTTTTGAGGAACTCCTCTTCTTATGATTTAAACAATACCTTTAAAATGTTTTAGTATGTATTGTTCTCTGAAGTGAATAATGCTGCCAAAGGCTAATTGGTTTGGGTAATGCTGGAAGCTGAAGTCCGTGATGTATCTACTAGTCTGAGTTTGCATAGAGAGCTGCTGTGCTGCAAGATGTTTGTATTCAGCCTTGTTAAAGATCTAATAGCCAAGTTGGGCTCATTTATCATCCTAAGGGGTCAGGAGTATATTTAGTCCTACTTCCACTTGGAGGGGTGGACTAGATGACCTTTCAGAGTCCCTTCCAGCTCGACATTTCTGTGATTCGAAGTGGTTTTGCCTCCATGCAAGCTTAGCCAGGAGTCCCTCTCGATCAGAACTTGATAGTCTTGCCAATGTACGTTTGATAGTTTTGTGATGTAGGTTGGCATCCACTGGGGCTGAGCTGCTGCCAAACATATTTTGCTCAGAACAAAGATACTGGCTTCAGAAACTTAGGAACTCTGTGGAAAAAAAAGAGTTCTTTTATCCAAGTCATGCATTTTACATTTTCCCCTATTGAATAAGCTAAAGCCTGGAGATGTAGAATTAGATTCCCCTATTAGGCAAGATCTCAGAGTTCACGTAGGTCTCCAAAAATGTATTTTTTACTCCTTTAAATCTAAAAAATGTGCTTCCAAATCCCCACTGAGCCTCAAGAGGAACTTTGATTTTAGGCACTGAAAGTTAACAAGAATGTTTATTCTGAAACATTAGGGCTTTTGTTCTGCAGCTCGGGGTTGAATGCGCAACAAAAATGCTGGGGAAGCAGGTATTTTTGTTTTGTTTTTAAGTGTGGGGGGGGAACCTTTGTGCTGGCATCCTGAATTTAAATTTCTTTGGAGAAAAAAATGTATATTTATGAGAGAATATATCAAGGAAATCTCATGTACACTCTTGCAAGACATGACTGAGTTCAAAGTAATGGCAGAGGTACACTTACTGCTTTGACAGAGTATGTATGGTATGTCTATACTGCAGTGTAAGCCAGGGTTCTCAGAAAGACCCTGGGTTTGTTAACCTAAGGCATAAGTATCTACCCTCATTTGTAACCCCAGGTTAAGAATTGTTGAACCCTGGGTCCCTAGCATCTACACTGCATTATGCGGTCCCCAGTCCAACCCCCATACCCCAGACTTTCAAGCGCCCTTCCACTCTGGCCTTTTGTTTGTGGTGCACTATGGGAACACTTGATTGTCCACGAAACCTGACTGTCCAGAGGACAAAGAAAGTCAGCCCATGAAATTGTGGCCTCTCAGAGCATGAGTCCAGTGGTGCAGCATCTGCACAGTGAAGCAATAGGGCTTTGACCCCTGAGTCCTGGCTTGACTTAGGCTTCCTGGGATGCTTCTTGGGATGCTGGAACAGAGAGCCCTGGATTAGCACAGTTTGCATGTAGAAGGAAGGGGGTTTAGGCTTGACCCTGAGTTTGAACTCTGAGCTCACGTAGCATCGACGTACCCTAAGCTATCAAAACAGCTTAAAAACTTGCCTTTCACTGTAAACCTTAGGTGTGATAGTTAAAATAAACAAACAAAGGGGAGGATAGAGTAGAAATTAAGGAGGGGCCTTTTAGGTATGTCTACACTATGATAAAAAAGACCTGTGGCATTGAGTCTCAGAGCCCAGGTCAATTGACTCAGGCGGGAGGGACTAAATATTGCAGTGTAGATGTTTGGGCTCAGACCCCCTCCCTCTACACTTTATCACAGTGTAGACATACCCCTAAGAGCCCCTTTTTAGTTACTACTTGTCTCCTACCCTTTTTAAAATTCTGAAGCATCTCTTCAGCTGCTCATGGCCAGCTGTGTTATCCCAGATTGAAGGTTTTTTTTGTTTTGTTATTTACTATAACACTTACAGCGAAAGGGACGATTTTAAGCTATTTTGATAGCTGGCTGACTTTTTCTAAGTATAAGTCTTCATGCTTCTAATTGCTGACCTGGTTAGTTTCAGATTTGATTTCTGAAAGTGGAATGGAATTGGGGTAATTGAGTGTGGGACCACAAGAATCAATACATATGCAATTTTGGAAAAGGTTTCAGGTATCTTTTGCATCTCATGAACTGTCCAGGATGCACAATGCAGTACACAGCATAACTGGTTGAACTTTCCAAAAAGGGGTTTTATCAAATGTCTGTTTCGATTACCATGTTTCTCTTCCCTGTCATTTGCTCTTCTCAAACAGGAGTGCAAATTGGTTTTTGATGGTGTGAATATTTGGGGAGTGGCTGTTGTTTGGAAAGATACTTTTAGTCCTTTGCTAACAAAGGTATTCATTCGTGAATGAGCAAGTGCGTGAGGTCAGAAATGCTAAGCATAATCCACAGTGCTCAACTGGTTATTGAGAGACACGTGAACAGAGCCCAGGATTTCTTATTCTGACCAGACATCAGTGCTGCTATTGAAGATCAGATATCTGAGTGTGATCATCCTTGGCCCAACATTATTCCTGTTTGAATTAAACAAGAAAGATGACCTCTTAGAGTATATTTAATGAATTCCTCAACATGAACCCAGAATTAGAACCTATGATCAGTGCCAAATAACCTTTAGTTTCTTTTTAATAGGAAGAAATGTGTCCTTTTAATCAAGGACTGCTATGAATCCTGAATCAATCTTTCCTCTCTGGATAGAATTTCTCTTGCCTGTGATTGTCACACAAAAGCTACCTGCTCCAAAAGGTGCTGTGCATGTTCGTAGTTGTATGCTGTCTGCGGAACCACACACACAGTAGCCACAGGCTGTATATTTAAGGTGAAAAAGATTTTATTTAATAAGGCAAGTTGTGCTAATTTGCCCAGATCCATGGGACTAACTATTACTTGATGCCATCATTATGATCTAGGGCTCTCCCTTCATAAATGAGAAGGGTAGCCTTGACTCTGACCTCTATTAATGTTTATCGTGAAGTCTCCTTTTATAATACACTCTTCAGCAGGATTTCAGTCTCCTGTGAGCCATTCTTTGGTGACAGTTCAGGTGAAAGTCAAAGATTCCCATGAAACTTGTCAAATGTAAGTGGTAACCCTAGTGTCCGAGGCTGTGTCAGCTATTATTAAGAACATATTAGCTACTCCATTCATTGCTATACAAAGCACTTTAACATAACAGTAGTATGAAAGTAGCTGGATAAATCAAACATTATTGTATCCTATTATAACATGCAAACCACGCGGCTGTCAAAATCCGTTCTATGGAAAGGAAGCTCTGTACATGAGGAACATAGGATTAAGCCGTTTGTCCATCTTTTCTAGTCTCTTGCCTTTGGTATTGGTCAATATTTAATGCTCGTGAGGAGAGGGGAAAAACAAAACAAAAATATAATGAACCCAGCCAACTTAGCAATGCTGTGTGCATAGGGAAGAGCCTTCAGGACTGACCTTTATCACTGCAAGATGCAAGAAATGATAGACAAAACCTGACTCTCTATTTCAAAAGGACTCATTGTGAAATTGGTGCACCCAGAAAGGGTTGAATTTGCACTGTACTTTATTGAAGATTAGAGCCAGTATTGAAAGTAAGATGATTGGCACATTTTATTCACATGTACTTGGTGGTGAATAGATACTCCATAGTGTTGGCAGAGATGCAGAACAAAACCCTGAATGCAGGATTTCTTTTTGTTTACTACACATCCCTACAAGTGATATATTAAACATATAACAAGCCTGAGAAGAGCACCTGCATCTTTCCGCACATGCCTAGTTGGTGCTAACTCTTCAATCCCTTATTTTCTACAAATAGTTCTAAACTAGTTATGTTTGATGGGCTGGACTGTCAAAATTAAATATCAAGATATTTGTAATAGTAACTTTTTCACTAAGCTTTGCATTTCTTGGCGAAGATTTTCCATTATGACAGAAGCACTGGGCATGGCAAATCCTGCTTCAGTAAGTCAGAATGAAGTTACTGTGGAGTAAATCTTATTTAATGCCTCAAAACATAAGAGCACATTCCTAGTTTGATACATAGGGATGAGAAATCAGGTGTCATTTCCAAGGGTAGAAAAGTATAACGAGACAATATGAATACCTAGTGCATATAGATTAAAGTGTTTGTCTTCCTGAAGGGCCATGCTTTATCTTCCACTATAATATAATGGCTTTACTCACAATTTTATTTTAGTTCTTATTCCCTGATGCTGCAGAGAACTAGCAAGATACCTTCTATTCTCTACCACTCATTTGCTTGTTTTGTTCCTCTGTGCTCCATGTACTACTTTAATGGCTGGACTGTAAATGCTTTGAGGCAAGGACCTTGTCTTCTCACAGCTGCAAAGCAGCAAATACCTCTTTTAGAGTTATTTCTATAGCAGTGATATCCGCATCATCTGTTTAGCTGTGCCAAAGTGTATGTTGATGGATCTGCTGCTTTACAAGGCTCCGAAATTATAAACTGTCCTTAGCAGCAGGCTCCTGTAGTCTATCTCAAAACTCCACTGAAACCTATCACAGAGTCCCTCTTTGCAACACACTTTTCTGTAACAAATAAAAGGTTTCACTCCCCTTCCAAAAAATTAGAATGAAATGTGCTCTCTGCAAGGGGTCAGTAGAAGACCTATGTAATTGTGGCATTATGTAATTGATCCGTATCATCTAAATGTTTCCCCATACTCCCTTCATTGTCACTCTAAAGTCATCTGTAGTCTCTTACCCAGATTGTAAGCGCTCTACAGTAGGGGACCATCTGGGTGTGCTTGTACAGCACCCAGCACAATGGAGTCTTCCTAGTCCATATCTAGGATTCATAGGGGCAATGGTGTAATAGTACAAATAATTATTTAAGTTTTTCATGGCCTTAAGGGATGCTTGTGATGATCTTCTGCATAGGGGTGAATTTCACACTAATGGGAAGGAAGTAAGTTACATATTTGACTGTAAAATACACCATGTAGTGGGATTCTCAAAAAAAGCTGAGCCATTGGTCTCACTACTTTTCTGTTGAAGTCAATGGAAAAACGCCCTTTCACTTGAATAGGAACAGAGTCAGGCCAGTCCTGAATGCTTCTGAAAATCCCACCCATGGTATATAAAGACACATGATATTCAACTGCCAAATTGGATAATTCATATATGCCATTGTCATGGTCACCAAACACCTGGTGATATTGTGTCTTCTGGGCATATGCGTGCTGTCTCGTCTGCTGTGCTATGCTTTCTATAATTAATATACAGTGTTAACAATAAGTTATAGAAATTAAAATCACATGCTGTTGCAATGGTCCCTCTGCCCTTGTGCCTATTTAATTACTGTAAGAATGTCTGTTATTGTGCATCCTGCATGGAGGATTGGTGGGAATGAACACCTGGCAGGTCCAAGGCAAGGACTACACAAAATGTGTGTGCAAGTAATCTGAGTGGGTAGGTCTACATTACATTTAAACACACAGTTGGCCTGTGTCAGCTGACTTGGGCTGGGGCGGAAGGGGCATTTGGAGTCCGGGCGCTGGGACTCGCAACCTGAATCCGAACATCTACACTGCAACTCTACAGTCGTAAGCCCCGCAAGCCCAAATCAGCTGGCCTGGGCCATCTGTAGGCGTTTAATTACAGTGTAGACATACCTGCTTTCATTTCCCTCCCTCCCCTTGGGTCCTATGGAAGCGACTATGCTTGCAGGCTACAAAGTCAGTGTTCCTGAGAAGCTCGATGACCAGGATGAAGACAGTAGATCAGGACATCAGCAACCCTCTGTGGCATCATCCTCTGCTGAGACCCATGTAATACTGATCATTGCGTTTACTCCCACGGTCCCCCTCGACGGCTGCTACAGAAGAGCCACGGGGGCCACTCACCCAGGAATGGAAGGGAGGGCCTTGAAAGACGGTGGAGGGTAAAAAACCCTCCCCGGAGCTGGAATTTCCCTGTCTTGAGGAAATGTAAGCCAGGAATGTGATTCCCCTGTTTGTGCACCACAGTAGTTCGATGAGAGCTAGCACAGGTATAAAGGGTGGTGTGGGCGTGGTAGCATGGGCAGCAGAAGCTGAGACATGGCTGAGTTACTGCCCATTGTTTTCAGGTGCATTCATACTCCGCACACTGCAGCTGTATCTCCATTGCAGCTGCCAGACCGACTGTGACTCCACTACTGTTTATGTTTGGGCTTGCTCTCACTGAGCCACCATGTTTGCATGAGCAGAGGATTCAGGCCCTGGAAAGTCTATGAAATTATGAGGCCAGATCCCCCCTGCTTCTCTTTTCTCTGGGCCACCTAAATCCCATTTAACTTTTCATAGGATTACTTTTATCCATCAGTCACACCACACTGCAAATCTGCCCTGGCTTTTGTTCATTAGTTGTTTTTTTTTTTAAGACATTCTATTTATTTAGCTTGGGTCGAAATGCTTCTTTAGTTTTAGTAAAGCTCTCCACTGAGCTATCAAATAAACTCAGTTACAGGCCTTTCTAGTTTGCTTCCAGTCCACATTTGTATCTTACTTTTATATTCTGTGCTGTGAACTACGGAAACCATTAGATCTTTCTTACTGGTTAAAAAAGACCAGCATGTGTCTTGGGATCATTGACACTAGGCTTTAACTTTCTCCACTCTCTTGGTCTTCAAAAATGTTCACTTTTCTGAGATGTTCTTTTATAATGGAATAGTATGTTGTTATTGGTGTTCTTTGATACAAAAGAAATTCAATACCTCTAGGGTTATAAATATCATTGATTCACACAGACTAGAGAAAGATAGTGCAATATTTTTTAGATTATTAAGACATTTCCATTTACTGTAAGATGGGAAGAGTTATGAATTTAGTCATCATTATGCCCTAGGTGACTCAGGTTAAGCAATCAAAATCTCTCTTTAAAACATGATTATGATTGCCTGCAACATTTCATTCATTTTTCCCCCTCCCTGAAAATATCCTTTTGAATGCCTCAAGCATTTTGTATATCTGCTCTTAAGAAAAACTACTATGGCCAGTGCTGCAAGAGTGCAAAAAGTCTTGGTAGTTATATGGCAGCTTTTTAGTATATTTTTTCCTTTGCAAAGCTTTAATGGAATTAAGCACTTCAAGATGTCACAGCAGGAATTTCAAGCTAGCAGGAAATGTATGTTTTTTTTTCCTTCCCCAGTAAATGTGTAGGGCGAATACTTTTCAGTATTCATTTCTGGTACATAGAACATACATTAAAAATGTTCATGACCAGCAAGCAAAAAAATTAAAGCATATTTGCAGATGTTTAAATGTACTAGGCTGACTATCCTAAAATGTAATAGATGTTTTAATAAATGGTGTAAAAGAACTACAAGCACAAATCTGATGGGGAACTTCAATATGTATGTTTATATCTTTGTTGGGGGTTTTAATATCATTTAACATATTAAGATCCTGAATTTCAAGAGTGCTTCATTTTGGTGTCTGACTATGCATCCACAAATACTGGTGGGCACAGGTGTTTGCCAGACTTGCTCCTCCCCTACTGCTGGATGGGGGTCCTTGGAGGCACTTAGTCCATGGGTGAAATCCTGATCCTCCTGAAGTCCATTGCAAATTTCCCGTTGAAGTCAGTGGAACCATGATTTCAGCCCCATCTTAGACACAAAGAGGCCTCCTCCAAGCATCGTTCCTTACTTCGCCATTGTCCCGTTATTATGTACTTCTGGAGTGAATTAAGGACTTGTGAAGGGTAGGGAGCAAATAGCTTTTGCTGTAGAAACTGACTTTCCACTGAGGATCAGATCCTGATACCCTTACTCATGATAAATTGAGTCTTACTCTGAGTGCCCCTGTTGAGTAGTTGTAATTGATTTCAGTGAGGACTGCTCCTCCGAGTAAGTGCTTGCCAGTGGGAATAAGGGATCCACAAACATGTGCAGCCTGGATATTTTGACTGGGAAGCAACCTCATTACGGTCCTGCAAATGGGCCTCAACCCTAACCAGAAGGTCAGAGCAGGAGTTCCATCTCTGTGATTTTTTCACTTTTTTTGGCTGTCTTCTCAAGTTGCCAATTCAAGGATGCCATCTGTGTAATGGCTTTTATGATCTGTAGAGGCAAGATCCATGTAGACAAAGGAAGAAGTGAAGCAGAGGCAAATTAGGAGGCAGCACCACAGGAGGGAAAACTAGAGGCTCTGTTGTGAGGGCAAGGGAGGTGCCATTTTGTTGGGCCTGAACCCAATTTTCTCTCACCTATTTCTGCACAGCATTATTTCAAATCCAGAATAAAGTGAAAGAAACAAAGGAACCCTGAATCTAAACAAATTAAACTAAACTTAATAAAGAAAACTAAAGCCGAGCTATATCAAAAGATAACGCAAAGATAGCACCAGGGAAGCCCACTCAACTAACTTTGTTCCTAATGTTGACGTTCCTTTCAAACAGAAGCCGTCTGTGTGTGGACCTTTTTCTACAGATGCTGCTTATTGTCCCTTGTGCGTGTCAGTCATTTAATTAACCTTTCAAATGTCTCTTCAGTCTCACTCTGAAAGGGCAAAGTCCTCTGGCCTGTTTCAGTATTTAAAATGAAAAACTGATGTTCATCAATGACACTTCATTTCCCGTGGAACTATGTGCCTCAGAGCCCTTTTCTGTGCAGCACCCAATACGCATGAGGATACCTCTATTATATTAATACACACTTTTCCACAGTCCTGTACCCAGTTTAGGCTGATTAGGTTAAAAGGAGATCATCCCGAGTGTGATGATGATTCAACATTTCTGTTATTTAGCCACAGCAGCCTCAATATATTCACAGCAGGAGAGCTGAAAAAAACAGAAATGTCTTGCTCTGTTACTAACAGGTTTAGAAATGCTCAGTAGGGCTGGTATCTGCAATTTTTTTAGTGCAGACATTTAAAACAGTGTACTCTTCACTTTTCATGCAATTAATTGTCTGTCTCATGTGCCCATATTGTATATCAGAATGTGTTGAAAAGGATAGATGCAGGCACAGAAGACCAGATTTTCACTTCCTACAATAGCAAGTATGTATTATCAGTGAGTACATAGGCAAACAGTAATGCTTAACATTTTTAATGCTTCTTGATACACTTTTAAATAATGATTAATGCTATGAAAAATATTTGTATAGAAATTGACCTTTTCTTCCTTGGGTTACACCTGAAAAGAGTGAATGCAGAATTTTACAGATTTTTCAAAGGAATCTGGGGGTTTGGACACACACCTATTAAATCCAATGGAAAGTATGTGTGTAAATCACCCAGGCTTCTTTGAAAACCTCAACGTTGTGTATACATTTGAAAAACATAACTATTATAATACTTATTTAACTGTTTGTTCCTGACGTATAATAAAAATTACCTCTGCGTGGTTTTTAGTGAACTCGGCAAATAATTGATTATTAGATATATTGCATAATGCTTTATAAAACTCAAAATTGTATTAAATGGAGCTTCCACAGGAAATTTGCAGATGTAACACTAAGCTAATTTGATATTACATTTAAATGTAACAGCAGTTTGGAATTCAGAGTTAATAATGACTGACATTCGGAAAAAAATAGCATTTTTCAAAGGTATTTAAATGTCTGGCAATGTGATTTCCAAATAGGATCAAATTCTTCATTCCTTTCATTTGTGGCATTCCTATTGATGTCAGTGGAATTTCCACTCATGATTAATAAATACAGGAGTAGGTCCCCATAGGAATAATTTTGCTTAGGCTAAAATGCAGCCACCTCAGGGATAAAAGGTTGAGGTCATTGAAAAGCAACATTATATGACAGTTCAGGAAAGAAAATGTAAACTTTATCCAGTTAAAACTGCAAAGATAACTGTATGTGCTGTAGGCAGAGTGAACTAGATACATAAAAGGAATTAGGCATCTAAATTTCTAATTTAGGCACTGAAGTTCCAGTTTTGGTATCACTGCGATGCACAACTTCCCTCTGCTGCCTAACTTTGTAGGTGCTTAAACTCACTAGGCACTTGAATTTTCAGTTAACGTTCACTAGGTACCTAAGTGTCTGCCTGTGGGCATGCACACTGTTGCCTGCCTCTAGGTGTCTGGATGCCTTTCTCCCCCACTGAAGCCCCAGAGCTGTTGAAGCTCTTCCACTGTGGATAAATAATCAGTCATTGGAGCAGGGGGACTCAATCCCGGTCTCCAGGATCCTGAGTGTGCGGTCACCACCAGGCTATAGAGTTGTTCTCATGCTTGTTCATGAATTCTCTCCGTTTCTCCTCCAAATGACCCTTTGTTTATTTATCCAGTGGAATGGCTTCAACAGAGAGATTGAGGGAGCCCCACCTATATTATTATAATAATATAATATAATTATAATTTAATTATATGATTATTATGTTATCCTATAGCCCAGGGGTCAGGTTACTCACCTGCGAGGTGGCAGATCCCTCGTCACATCACTCCTACCTTTCAACTGGAGGGGGAATTTAAACCCACATCTCCCACATCTCAGGTGAGCACCTTAAACACTGGGCTACAAGTTATGAGTGAGGTGGTTAGAGCTACAGGTATGCATCTCACGTGAAAGACGATAGCTACAGCAGCCCCCCATAAGAAATTCCCATTTTTGCTTTTTTACTTAATGAACATACCCTGAGATAGTACAGGTTAAAATTAACCCAAAACTCTCATTAGAACTGGAGCCATAAAATTGAACGTGAGGAAATAGTATCCAGTTCCTCCGGTTAATTTTGTCATCTTAATTCCTGCTTTCCTCTATCGTATCTCAACGTACACACACCCTTTAATGCAGCATGTTTCACCAAATGTATCAGAGATTTTCAGACTCTTCCTTCTTCTCTTCTTCCTCTAGAAGGAGGAAAGACTTGAGCTTCTCTGTGGGAGGGAAAGCTCCATAGAAGGCCTGATTTTAAACAGATCATGGTAGGCATCATTACTAACGCTGCTGTGTCTGACAATGGTTACACTAAATACCTCTGGTTATAGCTCTTTTTTATGCCAAAGAGCAGCTCAACTATACAGAATAAACTGGCAAAATGTAACTTTAATATGATGACTTTGGTAAAAGTTTGTTCTTAAGCAGTGAAGTGAGTACCATTTTTTTTTCTTCCCTCCACTTATGAATTGGTGTCGACTGCCTCCAGAAGTATGTGCTTTTTTGCTAAAGAAGTTTTGTACTGCAGCATTATTGCAATTACAAATGTTTATAAATGTGTTTATAGGTGATGGTTATCAAATATAGATCTGAAGTGTCTAAACAGCAGTGCATTTTGCAAAATGAATTGGCATGTCCTTTACAGGACTTTGTACTTGGTGTGTGTGAGTGCTGTTGATGCTGTGAGGCTTGAGATACCAGGTTCTTCTAGCTTTTGTTTCTTGTCTCAGCAAATGGGACAAATGCCAGCTTCTTATCTACTTCCAGCACTTTTGTATGCCTCCAAAGTGATGGCTATAGCAAACACTTAATTGCTTGCTCTTTTAGATGTTGTGTTCTTATACAATATTGGCTGAATTGAGAAGAGTCTTACATAAGGGTCTCTCCACAAATACTCTTACTAAAAATTATTAGTGAGAGATAAGATCAGTTCTTTTCCCTCATGAATGCAATCTGGTGCAAACAATCAAATTCTTAACCCAAATTGTGAACCAGAGAGCTTCAAAGACTGGAAGAGCTGTGGAATCCCCATAGTGGGCCAGCTATTCAGTAAAGAAACTTTTCTAACTGATTTAGAGGTCAACATTGATCCACTCTCCCCTGGTAGCAGAACTTTCAAGTCAGGCACTATGTGTCTCAACTTTCTAGGAATCCTGTTTTATACAGAAAATTTACTTTAATAGAGGTGATGGCATCTGGTTAATTAGGAAACAAAAAACAACTAATTTATAGCAATCTTTTCAGACAGCTTTCCTCAGCGCTCCCCCCCCCCTCCAAAAAAAAAAAGAAAAAAAAAAGTGGCCATATTCGATTCACTGGGAAAAAGATGTGACTAGACAAATCATCTAGATGAAATGGGATTTGATCTGCAAAAGAGGACCAGCAGCCTCAGATTGTAGCACGGTAAAAGAAGATTTCTTTAGAGTACTGTTTCAATGGTACCTCCCACCAGTCAGGTTAGAAAATGTATAGACACTGCATGGGGATAAATGTTGGAGAAATTTTGGTGAAAGAGGAGATGTTATGCATATATGGTGGTCATGCCCTGTCATTCGAGCGTATTGGTATGCAATCCATAACCCAATATCAAAAAAGGCTGGATGGTTATTACCAAAGATCGTTTGATAATCCTCCTGGAGCTTCCTAGTAGAAGTGGTCACACAAAAGGAAACAAAAAATTTCTCTCTCATCTGCAGGTAGCTGCTCTGCTATTGGTAGCCTCCCACTGGAAAAAGAAAAATAACCCAACCATTGAGGAATGGTTCAAAAAAATATGGGAAGCTGTGGTTACGGAAAAATTAACACACCAATTATGTACTCAGCAAAAGAGAGAGCATAACAACACAAGAACAGCCATACTGGATCAAACCAGTGGTCCATCTAGCTCAGCTTCCTGTCTTCCAACAGTGGCCCATGTCAGGTGCTTCAGAGGAACGAACTCAACAATCAAGTACTCCATCCCATTGGCCATTCCCAGCCTCTGGCAAACAGCAGTCCCTTCCTATGCTACAGTCTTGGCCTTAACATCATCATCTGGCCGGGAGTTACACAGGTTGACTGTGCCTTATGTGAAAAAATATTTCCTTTTTAAACCTGCTACCTATTTATTTCATTTGGTGACTCTTAGTACTTGTGTTATGCGAAGGAGTAAATAACACTTTCTTATTTACCTTCTCCACACCAGTCATGATTTTATAGACCTGCATCATATCCTTCCTTTCTCCCCCACTCCCCTTTAGTCGTCTCTTTTTCTAAGCTGAAAAGTCCCAGTTTTATTAATCTCTCTTCATCTGGAAGCTTTTCCATACCTCTAATAATTCTAGTTGCCCTTTTCTGTACCTTTTCCAATTCCAATATATCGTTTTTTGAGATGGGGCAGCCAGATCTACACACAGTATTCAAGGTGTGGGTGTACCATAGATTTATAAAGAGGCAATACAATGTTTTCTGTCTTATTATCTATTCCTTTCCTAATGATTCCCAATATTCTGTGAGCTTTTTTGACAGCCACTGCACATTGAGTGGTTGCTTTCAGAGAACTATCCACACAGACTCCCAGTTCTTTCTTGAATGGTAACAGCTTATTTAGACCCCATCATTTTATATGTATAGTTGGGATTATGTTTTCCAAATGTGCATTACTTTGCATTAGAGAGGACAGACAGACTTAGATATTTCAGTTCTTTTTATTCAGTATTTAAAGTACATTCACCTGCAAAAAAACCCTGCACACCTGTCCAATTTTTTAAATATTACCATTTGATAGATATATCGGGTCTGTTAAATATGTGTATACAGAGATTTCATTCAGTTTAATAAAATCACTTGAAACAACACAGGTGTTGTAATGATGCTCTCTGTAATTTGACAATACGCTGTTAAATAGAAAGATCTATTCCTCTATAACGTGTCTTTAAACAAAAGCTAACTGTGGTAATAACTGTTTTCTTTCTGATATTTACATGACAAGGATTTGTAAGCTAGTTAAAACTTCCTACATAAATAGAAAATATATATTAATGTAGGTATGCTTTAAGAACCAGATTTTCAAAGGACTCTGGAGGCATCTGAAAATGCAGATCAAATAATTGTGATCCGAAGCAACCAGTTGAATATGCATTTATTGGTTTGCGTGCTTTTAATCATGCGTTGTCAGAGGCATGTTGAAGGTTCGTCCCACATAAAAGTGGACCAGTATTGAAATACCTGATCCACATAATGCTCCCAAAAGCGTAAGTCTGAGACCAAACCTAAAAGTTCGTTGCCCAGATCTCACCAGGGAAGGCACCAGCTGGGACTAAATGGTGCACAGCCATTGTGTGAATTCACCCCTAGCAAAATGTTCTCCTTTTCCCATGGGCGGTATGTGCGCACACACCCTCCTCGGGGAGGCTCCCCCCTGTTCCACCCCTTCCACCTGAGGCTCCGTCCCATTCCGCTCCCCCTCCCCCCTACTTTCTCCAGCCGACTTGCTGGCGCAGCTTTGAACCTCAGCCAATGCACTGGCACCCAGAGCAGCCCTGAACCCTGGGAACAAAAGGAGCAATGCAGGGGCCAGTGTGGGGCCTCGGTGAAGGGCTGGAAAGAGGTGGGGTCACCATGGCCCAGGCATCCGGTGGCTGTGCCAGGGAAAGCTTAGCTTACCCATGTCTATTATAACCACCGCCCATGCCTTTTCCCATTAAAGAAAAGATTGACTCACGGGAAAAGATTAAATGTATATGTTCATCTTGGCTAAGGAGCAAATAAGGGGTGATGTGATAACATTTACACATATTTAAGTGATCCAAACACTGAGAAAGATGAATGGGACAATACAGGTAGAATAAACTGTGTTAATGGGATGAAACTAGGAAATCAAACATTTAAGATAAAGAACAGAAAGGCTCTTCAGAGTCAGGTCTATAGGCTTTTGGAATAGTTTCTGAAATGGAGTCGTGGAAACCGCATTTGCTTGGTATGTTTACGATTAGACTGGACAAAAGTACAAGTTAATGTGCACTAAGGAACAATTATGCTTTTGGTAGGGAGATGGCGTAGATGGCCTGTCCATTCTATAGCACCTGATTTCATTGATACTGTGGGAAAAAAACATTAAAAATCCTCATCATATGACTCTGGAAAGAGGCATTTGTGATGCCTGATTTTAAAAAATGTAGAACAAGTAAATTCCCCATCAATCACCCACCTCCCTTTGGCTGTCTGCTATAGAGATTGCAGTGGTGCGGCGAGTTAAAGGGAAATCATATGAAGAATGCCAAAAATAGCCCTTTGGTTGGTAAATCTGTACTGTCCCCACAACTGTCAGCCAAGAATCCAGCCACAGAATAAGATGCTGACTGTGGGAATAATATGCATTAAAGCTCTAACATATGGATCCTGCAGCTGTCAAAGTTGCCCTCCTAGAACCCATTGGTATGCCAGTTTGTTTTGTAGTTGGATTGCTATTTTAAATGCCAACATTTTATGGTCTCTAAAATATAATCTATATATATGTGTAGGGATTTTTGTAGTTATGGTTTTAATGTAATTGAGCATGTTTAGTGTTTGTGTTCAACCCTACAAAGTTTGAGAGAAGAAAGAATTCTCCGTACACCATGCTGCTCATATTTCCTATAGTTCCCACTGGGTTTTCCATTTTTAGCCTTTATAGACCTGCACAAAAAGGCAAAGAAAGAGGAAGATGATGGGAGAATGAAGGGTAATAATTGAGCATTTCGTGTGTTTTTTGTGGGAACATATATCAATTTTTTTTTCTCCAAGGAAAAAGTAATACCTGTGTTTATGCAGAGATTTGTCTTTGTCAGTAGATATATCCTATGGGGTGTTGAATCTTAGTAAAGATGACTTAATCGAAGTCTATCTGCTCCAGCTCCTTTGGGCCCATCCGGGCAGCTGAGAATTTTCCTCTTGTACAGAAATCCCCAGGTAGCATAAAGTTGGCACTGCTGAATCTGGGCCATCCATTCTTCCACCCCTCAGGCATATAAGGCAATTCTGTACTTTGTTGAAGACATGACCATGATTGAAGGTATGAACTGTGGAGCAAGTGGCAAGGACAGTGCCAGGTCCCTAGGATGGTCTCTAGGGAACCAGTCTGTCTAGGATATCTTAAAACAGCTATCAGGCTGCACTAAGTTACTCCAGGAGCCAGTTCAATCCCTCATTGGTCCAGGGCAGTAGAATGGTAGCTGCTTTCTACCTCGTTCACTTACTAATTGTGATGCTGCACTACCACACTGCACTTCTCTCCAGTTGTGCTTTACAAAGCTTCTTCTGAAGCAGAAGTCAGTGTCCAGTGACTGAAGTGAGTGGCATGGCTTATGTCCTTTCTTTATTCCTTGCTATGAGTCACCTTCTTGATCCTCATGCTTTTTATAACTACATGGAACAAATGTCCTAGATAGCAGCAGAGGGGAAGTCTTGTGCAAATGTCTAATAACTTATCAAAGGAAGTCCGTAATTTAGTCTGCTTTTGTGGGAACGGAGATATCATAATTAATACTGTCCACTGCCTTTCTAGGGAGGGCTAAGGAAACCAACATGTTATCTTTTCTCTTAAAAAACAAACAAAAAAAACCCACCACACCACTTAAATACAGGTTATTATGCTCTTTTCATCTCCCTGTGAAATGCCTCAGGGTAAGGTTACAATAATTGCAGGTTTTGTTATCCAGCTATACAGAGCCCCATTATAATTTGGCTCCTTTTTGTAACATGCATCTCATAGGGAATCTGTTTGAGTAGCTATGGTAGAATGTAAATGTTTAAATGTTTCATTATAAAGGGTTCTGTTATGCTAGCTTTCTATTTTAAACAATGTGAGTTGGTTCTAAGGATATATCTTCTTAAATACAGTACTAAAAGCTGGTATGGTTTTGTAATTGTGGTAATTTTAACAAATGGTAAGTGTAAGGTTTTTTTAATGGCATGTTGTAAAGTTAACATTTCTAGGTAACAAAAAGCATTTATATTTGTGGTATAATATTTTGGTCTAATATCCTTCAATATAGTTCAATACTCAATTCTGAAAGAACATGGGGACACGCTCTACTGATACCAACTGATGCTACTAAGTTTATTACTTATCCAGATTTCCACCACTTCAGTTATTCTTCCCAGCTTCTTCCCAGCTGCTAATCATGCTTAACCTTGTCTGTACTTGACCTTAAATCTATATCTAACACACGTACGGTGGGCACAGGCTTTTAAACGTAAAATGTCTGCACAAGAAAGGGGAAGTAATGCAACAGGCTCATGTATAATGTTCCTTAGAGGAAGAAAATACATTACTGTTGGAATAAAGTGTTTTTAGAGACCTTGCCCTTTCTAGATAAAAATTGAAGTGTCACATTGGGAATGAAGATCTTTCAAGGCAGAGATATATCTGAATTAGATTTTTTTTTCTTAGTTGCAAAATCCCCCATCATTCAGGAAAAACAAATTTAAAGAGTAAGAACAAAAGATTGGCTAAAGTCTCACTGATTTTTTTCTTCAGACTTTGCAGCTTCAAAGAATGGGTTAGTCTCTGCTTTGTTTCCTGGCTGGAGCATTTTTCCATATAACACAGACACCTCTGTGTGTCTCCATCTTTTAAACTATGCTCAGCGACCTTTCAGACCCTGTGGAGGTTAACATGGATCATTCCTCTTCATCCTGGCCAGACTTGGCTTCGTATCAGTTCACACTGTGTTAGAGGATGATTCCCTTATGGCTGGTGGTAGAAGTACTGGAGGCTTTGCTTTTCCCCTAATGCTTTAGTCACTATCTCAGATGCTAGAACACCTTCAAAGCTGCAAGACACAGTGTTCTTGGATTCATCTCTGATCCATGTACATTAACATGCGAACTGCTTTGAAAATATAGACCCTGAACCTGCAGTCCTCAGCCGATGCTACCTTTGAGTTCAGTGGAAGTTAGTCTTGTTATGCTCTGCTTTTCTGACTGTTTGTAGACTCTGGGACAAAGCAGTAGCACCAAAGCTCACTTCATTACAGTTCTATTAAAAAGGAAATTATGTCGTTTAAAGTAGTTGGAGGCTGAGGGAAAGTGACTACAGCAGAAACTGTGTTTTAGCTGGAACAGGAAATTCTGTAAATGTGGGGTTACTTAGAAACTTTATGTGTAATTAGTATTTTTTTATGCTGCAGGCTGCTTAGAGCTTCAACTTGGTTCTTTAAAAGGGTGTTTTATTTACCCTAGATTTGCTATACATTCTTTGACTCTAAAAGATTCCCAATCACTGCCTGTTAAACTTTGCCGTAGGGCTCTAACTAGCCACCAGAACCACGAGCATTTCTATGATATTGAGGATAATCTTGGATGCTCCACACAGATCCTCATGCAAGTTTTCAGTTTGACAAGCTTGAGTTAGGCTGAATATAGCCCAGACAGAAGATGTTCAGCACTATTTGGATTACCATTGGACTGTAAACAGCTCTGATATTTATCATTTACAATTTTAGGCTGAGTTAGCTGTGTTCCACGCAGCTTCTTTTCCCTGCGGGGTCTGTCTCAATAAAACTTCATGCATTGTTGCATCTCTGGACAGGATGTGGGTCTGTTTTTTCACTTCTGAGCCTGTGTTCAATTTCTTCTGAAGAGGAAAAACTTCAAGATTGCACCTGACTCCACCTTATACAAAGGAAAGAAGACCAGAAAGCTCATTCAGGATAGAGCAGTGAAAACTTGCAACAAAATACGACTCTGTATGCTTTTCATTTTGAAGATGTTAGTCTTTAAACATTTCCATGTTATCATTGGGCCAGCCTTTCAAGGCATTTGATGAGGCACCTACATTCATCTTTAGTGGATAGCATATCAGTGCAGACCTAACCTAATATCCCTCAATGTTAGTAATTCTCCAGGAAATGATGCAAAAGCCTTGATGGTGTGGGGTGGATTGTGTAAATGTCTCTTGTTTTCTATCATTTTTGCATGTTAACATGATCTTCCATGCTAAAAATTGAGTGTATCTGTGGCTCTGCAGACAGGGTGGGGCTGGCCATCCCAAGTACATGTCAAGCGTCTTAGATGTGTACACACTACCGGGACTACACTCTCTTTTTAGCCTGCAAGTTCAATGAAAGCTAGTACAAGAAGTACGTCTCCTTGAATTGGGGATCACACCCTCAGTTCAAAATATAGACATACCATCTGTGACGCAGTTACCCATCTGAGAACCCAGGACCAAGCCCATGCAAGGAGCATGTGCCAGGAAGAGGGTTTTGGCCTCAGCTCAGGAGAAAGGCTGCACAGTATTTCTAGTTAAGCATTACATCACTGGAACACAGCAGCGAGCAAAGCCCAGGGCTAACTGCAGTCTCCCTGCAACCCAGAGCCCTACCTTCTGTGACACTTGCCAGGGGTAATGAGGCACCTCATTACCTCCTGACCTTCGCATGAGGAAATCTTGTCTGTGCCGACCGTGGATCAGCTCCCTGATCCACCATCCTCTGGCAACAGAAGCATGCCTGAAGTTCCAAGCCCTGCTCTCTCTGTTTAGAGTAGCGATAGGCAAACACCGACTCCTGCGTCCTCGGAGCATCTCTCCGGAGTGCCCAATCCCCTGTTCCAGTGAACACTCACTGAACTCTCAGATCCTGTGCTCCCAAAGGTATAGGACCAGCTTGCTAGACTGAGCTCAGGATCCCTTTTCTACTTAACACACAGCACTTAGATATATTCATAGTGAAAACAAGGATGTGTTTACTACCAAAGAAAAGAGATTGAAATGACAGTAAAAAAAGAATATTGGAAACAACTGGTTACATGTAAAACAAAATCATAACATGCTTTCTAGAGCCCAAACTTAACTCATGAGGCATTCCCCTGTCTTCTACAGGATAGCTAGCCTCAAGTTCCTTACCGGATGTTTCTAACCAGGAAGGCTGAAATCCTTCTTTCATAAAATCACGCCCGCTGGCAATGGCAGCTTTTCTTCTCAGATTGCAGCATGCCTGGTGTACCACCACAAATTCATTATCTTTACTCACGGGCAGGATAACCCCTGCTGTTTTTGTTCTTTGTTTTTTTTTTTTTTCCTACAGCACTTGCAATCTATTCATTAGCTTTTGACTCAACATGCAGATAGACTTCCGCTGCAACACACAATGGTCAACCAGGGAAATAAGTGTCTGTTACATCCTGTCTGGAGAAGTCTGTCTCAGTACATGCTACCTCTGAGTGACCTGCCTTTAACTGCAAAGCCTTAAGAACGTAATTTTCAGTATACATACATAATTCCTGGCGCATTATCTGCACGGACCTCTCACCATGACTGGGATGACCAGCGTGACACCTACTTTCAGCCGAGACCTTAATTGGCCCCTTTTAGTGAACTCAGGGGACCCCTTTCCCTCTATGCCAGTGGACATCAAGAAATCCTTGGAGAGTTATACCTTCCAATGTGGAGGTTGACCTTTGTTTTTTTCAGTCACATCCCATACTTGCATAACACTACATAACACAGCAGCTACGCCATGCGTTTTCCAGCCTAATTGGTGCCATCACAGAATCCCCTTCTCCGCAATGCAGCGTCTGTCTAAATTAGGTGTTTATATGGTTCCTATTACCATTGTTTGCGAGCGCCTCACAAGTTTTCATGTATGTATCCTCATAACATCCCCGTGGGGATATTATAATCCCCATTTTGGTGCTGGGTCAGTTCCCTGCTACTCTGATACTGGTTTTGGTTTGGCTGGAGCTGCCTGACCCATGTGCTGGGTCCCACAAAGACCCCCTTTGCAGAAAGGGGCCAGGGGGAGTCAACCAGAGACTCACTGAGCTGCCCTGCTTCTTGCAGCTTCCAAACTCAGAAAACGAGTCTCTTAGTTCCTGAACAAGGCTGTCCCCTTCCACTGGGGAGCTAAGCTGCCCTAGCTCATCACTGGCCCAGAACATAGCTTGTCCAGAGCACCCCATGCAAAAGCCTCGCTATTGGACACAGCAGGAATTTCTAGTCCGTTCTGTCCCTGCCTCTGATTCCAGGCTTGCTGGGAAATGGTATCAGAGGGCTTTGGTTGCCATTATTGTTCTAGTCAATGGCGTACGTAGGACTCCCTAATAGTTCTTAACCTATTTACCACTGAGAGCAGCATATGCAGCCGTCTGTCCGTTATGTGGGGCTGCAGCCATACAAAATATATAGATTACCTGTATGGCCCTGAGGATGTCACATGAGCTGCAGCTGTGTGCTGATTGGGCTGTAAGTGGCCTGTGGGCCGAGAACCACTGTCCTGGAGTCTCAGGCTTGGCCTATACTACAGGCTTATGTTCGTATAACTGTTGCTCAGAGCTGTGGAAAATCCATCCTGAGTGACGCAGTTATACCGACCTAACCTCTGTTGCTGTGTCTAGAAGCACTCCTGTCAACATAGCTGCCACCTCTCAGGGAGGTGGAGGACTTGCATTGGTGCAGTTGTGCCACTGCAGCACTGCATGTGTAGACAAGTCCATGGGCCACAGTTCCAGGAGCTGGCAAACTCCATGCTGGGGGTACAGACGTGCAAGCTCTCTGTGTCTTAATAAGGAGAACAATACAGTGTAGAGGGCATTGTTGGCTGCAGGCCTAGGCAGTGATCACTGGATCACCACAAGAGCTGGTCAAAATATAGCTACTATTTTGTGAAAGCTTTTGCAAAACAAAACAAAAATATTTTTTGGTCAAATAAAATAAGAATGGAATTTTAATTTTCTGACCAGCTCTAACCTTCACTTAAGCTGACTGTATGTCTCAAAACTCCTGCATATGATGTGGGAGGGGTAGCTTCTGGTGGCTTAACAAACCAATTAGGTGAATTTTTGTCCCCTCCAGCCCAAGTCCCTATTTAGTCTCATTTGTTTTGGTTTTGTGCGAGGGGAGGAGGGCAGCAGTGAATTTTCTTCACTGTGCATATTGCATTATAGTCTATAAAACCATACCACGTTTGGAGTATCAAAGGCCCAGATAAATCTTTCACACAAATCTTTATGGCTTTTTGACAAATGCATCATTATTCATTTTCATTTTTAAGAATGTCCCTTTCTGTATGAAATTCAGAACAACCAGCTTCTAAGCAAGTTCCAAATGGAGGTTTTCATTTTCTGCTGAGGAAATAATGAGAGTTGCTGTGGTAACAGATTGTGTATACAAGAAGCACATCTCTTCTTTATGAGTGTAATATTTTGGCAGTAAACTCCAAAATTATGTTAAAAATAAGAAAACATTTTGCCAAAAAAAAAAAAAAAAAAACAGTTCAGTAAAATTTAAACAATTTTTAAAATTCTGTATTTGAGATATAACATTTTTCAGTTATTGATTTCAATATAACATAAACTAATGCTGGGTCTGATTCAGAGCCTAGTAAAATTAATCAAAAGACTCACCTTTATTAAGTGGGCTTTGGATCAGGCCCATTGTGTTGTGAAATAAATGACTGAAAGCTTTAACCTTTAACCCGAAGTCAAATAGGCAATAAATAGGAATATTATGGTCCTTTATACTAGTTCTCTGTTATCTACTGCTTTTGCATTTGTATTAAACTCTGTGCGTTTTCCACTTGATCGGGGGCTGGCAGAGAATAAACCAAGTATTGTCTGTTGTCTACAGCAGTTTCTCTCAAATTTATATAAACTGTTCATGAGATCTTTTGTTCTCACATGATAAGGTTGTGGAGGAAACACTGCTAATGGTGTAATATAATTATTCCAATTTATAAGCCGCCTTTTGTTCAGGGCTATCTCCAAGCTACTGAATCTCGTATCACCCATGTGAGCTAAGTAAATGTTACGGCTAATGCTTACTCAAATTAATTTTATTGTATTATTTTACCCATTTCACAGAAGGCAAGTGGGGAACCGATGAAAATTAGGGCCAAAATTTCCCAGACTGCCCACTGATTGAGTGCTTCATTTCTGGATACCCAAACTGAGAGACCTTGGGCCCGATTGTCAGAAGGATTAAGCACCCACAATTCCAGCTGACATCTGGGGGAGCTGAATGTACTCAGGTGGCTCAGGATGGGCATCCAAAATTAGTGCACTCAAAATCAGTCTCCTTTTGAAATTTGGGCCTTAAATGGCTTATCACTTATGAGTGAAATTCATCTCCACCTTCTAGCAGAAAACCCAAGTAAACAGCCTTTGTGTAGGGAACTACTTGAGCTGGGGGGACAAGTCTACTATTCTAGCACCTCGGCAATAATTGGAGATGTATCCCTTCACATGGGTGTGCATTGTCTTCGTGAACACTTTACCTCCATAATTAGAAGCCCATTGGCCCTACATTGAAGCCATCCTCACTACCCCAACACTGGCTTAGGTAGTTCTAAGCCATCTGTATCATTCATAGGGGATGTACGGTCTCCATTTGTTCCTATTCTCAACTTCACACCACGGTTTTTCGTTGGAGGTCTTCCATGGTCTTTACATCAATGAATGCATTTCATTCTAATAGAATAAAGGATGGCATGTATCTACTGCAACCCACTGGAAATTTCTGAAAGATGCTAAGGAGGCTTGAATGCTAAACCAAAACAATAAATACAAACCAGACAACGCCATTCTGTGTACACAGTGTGTGCCCCTTAGTAATTTCTTTACATTACTGTTTTTATTTGCCAGATAATGAAAATATTATTGGCCTAGTTTGAGAATGGAAATTAAATTTTAATAGGATATACATTAGTAATACAGAAAAAGATTGCACAAACAAGGGTTCTTCCATGATAATTAAAAATTATAAAGTCATTACTCAGGCTTGTTTTCTGAATTGCTGAGTGAATTAAACTGCTTGTTTCAGTGCCATGTCCTTATAGCATTCTCTCATTAAAATTCTACATTGTCGAAATGGGTAAAAATGCATCTACAGTGACTAATTTTGTTTAAACCTTGCCTTTGCTCTGGGTCTTATCTCACTCCACAACACAGTTCACCTCGAAAAGACTTAATATATATTCGCTAAGCTGGCAGGGGGATGAGGCGGAGGAAAGAAGCGACCACTTTTTGCAGTCTGTGTTCTTTCTCCTTTAGATGCCGAGAAGAAGACCTTTGGGATACCAAAGCACTTGTACCATAAAATGATATTATAATGAAAAGGAATACTTTTTATGGAATCTCTTTCATATTAGGGAGAGGCATTTTCCATAAATGTTCATTTTTAATTCTGTAGGAATAGTTGGTCTGTGAAACACTTGTCCTGCAATCTTAGAGGAATAAAAATATAGTAGAGTTGGTGTCATAAAGCACTTGGCTCGGAAATATTATAAACTTTGTTTAGGAAATAGAATCACTTTACCCCTGATTCTGGAAAGCCCTGCTGTTTTGGAGAGCACTTAAGCAGGTACTTTAGTGCTGTCCTGAACAGAGGGCTTGGTGAGTGGAAGCCAAAAATGCTGTACTCGTCTACCGTGTTCTACAAGCCATCACCTCAAGTTAGAAAACTTGGGCCTGATCATGCAACCCATATCCACGCACACTGTTCCCCTAAACTTGGTGTGACTACTCATGAAAGTAAGGTCTACTCCCATGAGCAAAGAGGGCAGAATTGGGCCCTGAATTCTGTTTTCATTAAAATAAATAAAGAGTTGAAAGTATAATCCAAACATTGTTTTATGCCTTGTCTTTCTTCCCACATTAGTCTCTCTCAACTTTTTATGTGATACCCAAATTCAGGCCTCACTTCGGGGAAAGCATGTAAGGACATGATTAAGTCTGTTTTAAAGGTAAGGTGCTTAAAGTTAAGCACCTTTTAAAGTGCTGTCATGAATATTGGGTTGAATCCTGAATTGCGACCTTATCTATTAATGAAGTTTCCACCTTTTTATGCATTGTTTTAGTGCATATGGCTTCACAGCAGTTAAGCAAGTTTTGATCAAACTGAGACAAGGGACCATTTACAAATGATGCATAAAGGTTTAATAAAACCGTACAGATATTATAAGTGTCACACACAAGTAATGATGGTTATATGCCAGAATTATAAGCAAGCTACTGATTTGTTGGACATCATAACAATACAACAATTGATTAAGCATTCTTTAAAACAACCACTAATATTTATTAACGCTGTATAAATCATTTATAAATGCAATCTTTATAATTATATATTATAAATACTTTATATGTATTATATTAAGTACAATATAAAGTTTGACCAAAGTTTGTCATTTTTAAAAGGAAAATTGAACAAAAATTGTAGCTCTGCTTAATATGTACTCTTCTTTATTTCTAGGTAAGTGTCTCAGCCCTGAAACAGTATGGAAGTTTCCTTATGTACAGTAAATCAAAAGCGATATGAACATACTTCGCTATTTCAGATCTCTGATCACTGAAAGGTTGGATACCCCGTGGAGAAGTAAGGCCTGTATTATCCTCAGTTTTGATAAAGTTTTATTATGGTTTTTCAGTATTTTCTGAGTCTGTGACCACATTTTTATATTCAGTTTTGTGCCTTCGCCTTTGCACAGGCAACAGTTTATAGGTTTTGTATACTCCATACAGACACTTTTTGAGGGAACGGTTTGTGCAAAATGGACATGTAAATTCAGAGCCCAGCTTGAGACTGGCTGAAAATAGAGCCTCTAATTAGAGCTGAGCAAACTTTGGAATTTGTTTTCATCCAGAACAGGATGAAAAGTTGAAATTCCAAATTTTTTAGAACAGAAATTCTGAAAAAATTTAGTTTGATTGGAAATGTAAAAAGATTTCCGAATCAAAACATTTCGCTGTTCTGGTTATTGATATTTTTCATTTTGTTGAGTTGATCCGAAATGCTTCCTGTTGACTCAAGTCAACATTAAAGAGGAGCCTGAAATTTGAGAGAATGGGGGTGTCAGGCTCCCTGACTGGGTCTCCCATGATGCACCACACAGATTGATGAGCTGGGTCCACATTGCTTTGTGGGAGATGTTATTCTCCGGGGACCAGGTGTGTAGGAGATAATGGGGGCTCGAATAACTCCCATAAGGCAATACACTAGGAAAATGCAATTTAATTCCTTTTGGAACTGATTTGAAACATTTCTGGTCCAATTAATAAAACAAAATTCTGGTCTGTGTTGAACAAGCCTGGAACAACATAAAATTGAGGATGTTCTGCGAAATCAAAATTTTCCTATGGCACATTTTGCTTTTGTGGAAATTGCATTTTCCATCTGAAAATTCCAGGCCAGCTCTACCCCTGTTAGAGGTGGGAGGGAGCAGGGAGTACACATGCCCTGTGGTTTAATCTCACCAGTGGTGACGAAGGGGTAATGCTACCATTTAGATGGAATCTACAGCATTGCTGAACACACTTAGCTGGTGCAGATCCCCAGTTGCACCCAGTGTGGAAAGCTACACACGTAGCAGAGGTCCCTATTGTCCCCAGCTCAGCAAGCTGGAGAAGTGACCTCTGACAGAATCCCCCACCCTGCACTGTTGCAAAGCCATGAGCTCCTCTGTGATGCATGCCTTGCCTGTCCCCTGCTGCATGGGTGGCCTTTGGTTAACGCGCCCCTCCGCAAGGTGCTCTGCACAGTCCTGCAGGGCTCTGCACGCAGAGTGGTGCCCTAAGAGCCGTGCAGCAAGAATCAAGCCATAATGAGTGAAAGATGGTGTTTCTGTATTCTCCTTGATTAAAGCCAACCAGCGTAGAAAAATGGTCAGTGAACAAGAAAAAGCAATTGATCTTGATGGACCTACCTTAGAACCAGTTAAAGCAAGCTATTAACACTGTGTTAAAGTTATTTATAATAACCTCTGGGGGAACTCGTATCTGGTGATTTTTCCACACTGTCGTGTTTGTTATTGCAGGGTGACTCACCTGTGCTGAGATGTTAGCGTTAGGGTTTTCTGTTAGGCAACCACTGGAAGATTATGTTCACAATGATCATTTTCACTGGTGGCAATTTATAGAGGCAGATCAAGTTTTTTGCATGCTGCCTGTGGGTATTCTTTTCGGTGCTGAGGTGTATTTGTTCTAGAGTAGATTAGCTGGAGGTGTTCATCCCCAAGAAATTAATTGCAGGATTTTGTAGGGTGCCACGTGGCAGTTGGCATCTTGGATTGTTTGTTTTTGTTTTTCAGAGAGAGAGAATTCACAGCCCATTCATCCTTTTTCATTCACACTCTAAGGCCTTGCCTTCAATGCCCAAAGTAGAACCCAACTGTAGTTTCTGACCCAACTTACATGCACCCACAAAAGGCTCTAGCTCAAATTAAGTAGTGCTCTAAACTCGAGCTAGCCATCAGGTGGTGGGGGTTGAAGGTCAAGCATTGCTCATGGTGGAGGTAGGAATGCAATGAGGACTCAGTTGCTGTGTTCTGCTGATACACCCTCACTCAAGCTAGGCTAACCTGAATGTAAATAATTCCAGTTATCACTGCCATGAAGAGTGCCCCTTATGAGATTGAACGTTACTCCCTCCTTCTTCCACCATGCTTAGGCCAAAGAGGCGTATTCAATCAAATACCAGCAGCTCCACTGCTGTACCATAAGACTGATTGTACGTATTGTATTGGTGATGAAAAAGCAAGGGCTTAACTGATCCAGGAAACAGTGGCTCAGTGAGATGGTACTTCCCTGTGGAAGTTGTACCAGGTGCTACAGCACTTAAACTTTCATGGACGAGTGTGAGTCTTTAGCCCTTTTGGTTGCAAAGATAATCGCCATATGTGAACCTAGTATAAGTGATACAATGATGTCTACCTTAATCTGCAGTTAGCCTGAAACAATAGCTCTGAGAGGTGTGCTTGGTTCTGAATCATCTCTGTGGATCATTAACAATGCAGCTGAATTACTACAATTTAAATGTCAACAATTTCAACTGTTTCACTGCTGACTGAAGCATACAAGAAAACTGGAGGATGAACGTATTATTAATATCTACACAATCTACTCGTTCTGGTGTCATAAGTGGCAGAGGTTGGTTTGTGAGCCGAACTGGGGGAGAATCCCACTTCTCTCACATGATCTGAAGATTCAGCCTCTCCACAAGATATTACTAACCAATAATGGCTGAGGAGAAAAAGGATCCTGGTGCCAGTGCTCTTAAATTCACTGCAGCATGAGTGAGCTGAACGGGTTGCTCCAAGAATGGAGTATTTCCTTTCTTCACCCTGAGACTGCTGTAGTACTCCTGAAGATTGAAGATCTACATTTGCTTTTGAACCCAGATTTCTGACATGGGGCAGCAGAGTGTGCACTCAAGCTGTGTAACCGATCCTGGTGCAGTACTGAACCTTTTTATTTTCCAATTACAATCAGGAGGCTGTAATTTAAAATTGGTTTTGGGATATTATCTTACACAAAGAAAGAATTAACAGATAAATACCCTAGTTCAGCTCAGATGTAAATTGTAATTGTGGCTTTACAGTGTACATATTAGAATAATGACCTGATTTGACACTACAGATATAATTACATTGATTCTTTACTGATGGCTATAAACAGTGACATTTCCCTTGATCTCTGAACAGAGTTAGTTATAAAACACATGCTCCACTTTTATATTCACGCACTGCATTCTCATCACTTTTGTCTCTTACTCCCTGAGGGCTCGATGTAGAAGAAGTGTCTGATTTAATGGGGGGAAAAAGATGAAACAACAAAGACAGCAGTTCAGAGCATTCCTAAAGTAAAAGAAGGTGTTTCGTTTTGATTATGCTGCTCAGAATTCATTGTTTTATATTTTAATCTTTTGCTTAAGAAATATGACCTTGGGCTATTTTCATTGTTGAAATTATTTTTAAATGTATATCTGCTTTCATTCTGTCTTGGAAAGGACTATTACTGATGTTAAGGCATATTGAACTGATTTGATTTAACATATCACACTTTAAAGTTCCCATCAGGCTAGAAAACTGAAAAGAGCTTTTCTAAGGAAGGGTAGAAATTGGACATGGGAACCTTGGAAATTGCAATTTTACTACTGGCAAATCTGAGTCATAAAAATCAGAACTAATCGTGAGTACAAAAATCATGATATTTTCAGAATTGCTGCACCCAATCTGCCCAGGTAGCTTGGGCTTTCATGGTAAGTTCTAGGGACAGACCACAGAGAATGTAAAAGTTGCAGGTAACTCAAAGTGCATGCAAATCTCACATTCTAAGTTGCCTTTGTTTTTAGTGATACAGAAGTTTTAGTTCACATTAATAGCTGAGGGGGCCTGAGCGTCTACTGTCTAACAGTGCAAAAATACTGTGCTATAGTCTGGTTTTGTCGGCTGAAATGTGTCTGCTATAATAGGACAGATATTGTTTTATGGGGTTGTCACTAAACAATTATGAAAAAGCAATAATAGACTGTTGAACATACCTCTGCTATTTGACTCGGACACCTGAAAGAGGAAGTTTGTCCCACAATATGCTGCATGTTTTTTTTTCTCTTTTTTTCCTGTCTCTCTCTGTAAATTAGTACAGGTGGAAAATTGTTGTGGTTGTTTTTATTGTTGTTGTACTTCATTGTAGAACCTAGGGGCTTCAGCTAAAATTGGGGCTCTCTTGTGCTTGGTGCTGTACATGTACATAGTAAAATATGTTTGGTGCTTCAGAGATTTTGTAATCTAAACAGACAAGACGCTGTGTGTGGGAGAAAGGAAGACTCTGTGTGGGAGAAAGGAAGTATTTTTCTCTAGAACTAGAAATTGAATTGATTTTTTTTTTCATTGAACAATGAGGTTCCACTGATTATGACAATTTTCACAAAAAAGCTACAGATTATTTTTGTTGAGTTTTCCCTTTCAGAATTGTGGGGAAATACCACTTCCTCACACTTGAAAAATGTTTTTTCTCCCATGAGTAAAAGGCTACAAGGAACAGGGAGAGTGGGGGAGAATGTTTATTTTTTTCCCTATACTTTCTCTCGTTTCCTCCCTACATGTTTTTCCAGGAGGAAATAAAACAAGAGAGTGGGATTTTTCCCACCAGAATGAAATGAAAATTGTTTTAAATTTTCACTGAAAAAACAATGAAAAATCTCCAGTGAAATACAAACTTTTGTTGTTGAAATTTTTCCAAATTTTTATCGGCTCATTTTACAGTGGGAAACTGGGACACAGTGATTTAAGGCTCCGTTAGTCAAAAGAGCTTAGTGAAGTTAAGCATCCGATTCCTGTTAAATTTCAGTGTGGACTTGACTTTTCCTTCCCCAGGCCGTTGTTGATGAGAGGGCACCCAGGAAGATCCATAGGACAAATTGAATCCCAGACTTTTGAGCGGCAGTCCAGAACCTTAACCATAAGACTGTCCTTCCTCTCATTAAAAACAATGCCTGGTAATTAATTGAAAGTCTAGAAAACAGCAAAAATGTAGTCACAGAAGTATTACAGTTTAATAAAGCCAGATTAGATTAATTTTGGCCTGCTGTATATTATTGCCATATATAGGCATTAATACTGCATGAATTACTAAATACAGGAGACTTCTAATTTTTGTCACAGTTTATTTTCATCCCTATGCAATAATTAATTGGAAAATAGAAATGACAGCTGTCTGCTTAAAAGACATCAGCTTTGCGTGCTTTCCTCTCTCCTTCTGCTCAGCTCACTGCAGAAGTAAAAACCCTAATTACAGAACTCTGGGGATATTCCTACACATATTGTGGTCCTGTTTAGTAGTACAGAGAGGATTGAGGTGGCGAGTTAACTATCACTAAAACTCTCTTTTTTCAGCCAATCTGGAAGATAGAGCTTTATAAATGGGATTTGAACTGCAAAATACATTGTCCCTACTAGGAAATTCTGCACAACGCAGTCCTGCTATTGGCCATAGTGGATGACATTTTTCCTGCTAGAGGTATCAAGAGCACAAATCCTTGAAAACATTAGACTGAAAACTGTAGAGTGGTTGAACATTTTTGTTCTTTTCTCCTTTTTTCAGTCTGCAGTGCCGATTTGCAATGGTGTTTCTGGTAACAATTTCTCTGACTTCTTTGTAACATTGTCAGAATCATCATCTTTATGTGCAACAAAACCAAAATAATTGTAACCGAGAATGCTAAATATACTGTCAATTCTAAGATTATAAGAGTGATTGTTCTGGAAGAATGCTATAATCAAGCCACCATGTTGTTTAACTTTATTTAAAGATGTTTTTAAATGTGTTTGTTTTTTAATCTCATTTTAGCAAGCTGCAAAAGGAGTCTTCCTCAAGCTAGGTTAGAAGTTTACCAAACACAGATATTGTCTTTTGTGTGGAGACAAATGCATCTAACTGCTTAAACACACAGCTGTACTGTAAATCAGTCAGCCTTTAATCACAATAACAACAGTCGCTGACAATACATTAAAGCATTTGTAAATATCACCCATTTCAGGAGCTGCCTGCTTCTAATTTTAGAAGCAGAACTATTAAAGCTAGTGGTTGTGTAAGCTCTTGTGCTATCTGGTTATATATTAAAAAAATTAGCAGATGTGAAAACAAGTAAAGGTAATTTTTGTACAAAAATTGGAATAGGATTTGCCAGTGCATCTCATTAAAAAGATTGTAGAGCAAAGCAGAGATGTCTTGATTATAATAACTGTCTTTCAAATAATGCAGCATTACATTAGCACTTCGGATTTCTATTTTGTAAGTAGATTTTTTTTTATTTTGTTTTTTAGCTTCTCGCCGAAGTCTAGAATCTAAATTAAAATGATCTGCGCTTTTGACCGTGAAAAATAAATGCTGCTGTTTCTCCCTGTTCAAATGGCTGCCTCTAGTACAAAGTTTGTGATGCTGTTAGGGGAAGCCATCAGTAACTGACACAGTAGACACTGGCATGGAAAACGTAGCCAAGGAGACCTTTTATCTCTAGAAAGATGGGTAGCTCTTCCTGTAGCAAATATAAGGGCAGACGGGGGATAGAACATTTCCTGACCTTTCTGTAAATACTTATTAGTGCTGCTCAGTATTCTGCGTGTTCAGATATCCTTGGCAGAAGTTTCTTTCATTGTCATTTAGTTAGGATTCAGATTCTGTGTGCCTGATATTTGAGAAGTTGTAAATGATTAAAGTTATTCAGTTTCCTAAGGCTGGCTTTGGAGAGATTTTAAGCCATGGTTAATTCTTTTCTTGGAACTCTGGAAGACATTCAAATTTGTGCATGTTTTCTCTCCTTTTTTTTAGTTTGGCCTTCCTGGTACTTATATAATTTCTGAAGCATTACTGGGATACAGCTCAGTACTGGTTAAATATTGCTTGCTTACATTTGATAGTGGAACCCAGAGCCTTGCACAACTACATCACTGCAGCCAGGGGCATTGAGTAAAATTTGCCTGCTGATGGGTCTTTGGAGATAGCATAACTATCAGTCTCAGCAGAGACCAAGAATTGAATGGGATGAAATTTAGCTGGCTGTTGACCTCAACAGGTAGAAAGATCCTATCCAGGTGGAGATTTTGGCATATTGATGAAACAGTGGTTTGGGGTGCGCGAGCCTGATACTTGACATACCCACTGTCCATGCTGTGTCCTTCCTGTGGGTAAATAGAGGATTTCATTCTGCAGGATTCACAGTGCAGTAGTTTCTACAAGCACTAGTTCACATAGGCCTCAGACCTGCCAGACACTGAGTGAGCTGGCCATGATCTGCTAGAGCAAATGCTTCAACTTAAGCATTGGGGAGTCCCATTGAAGACAGAGGAACTTTTCACATGCTTAAAGCTAAACCCGTGATTTAGTGCTTTGCTGGATTGAGTTCAGAGTGCTCAGCACCTTACAAAACAAGCTCTTAAATGCTAGGAGAAAAAGTAGAGGGTGGTTTCCATTTAAGGATTAGCATTGCCCCTTTTCCATATTGATTGCAGTATAGCAAAATGCTGCAGTTACCTCAAAAACCCAAGGCAGTCGTGACTACATTTTTAACAGTCTGCTGTATTACTTTACTATGATTAGCCTAGTGATATATTCCATAGCCTTCAGGCAATCCCTTTGAAATAGATTTCCATTTAAAAAATATAATACCATGACCATACTAAGGGGTGAATTACCAAGTTCAGAAGTCAGGAGTCTTCATTGGCATGTCTTGCACATACAACTTTGCACTGGCAAGTTTTTGCGAAATTTATTTCAGGCATTCAGCATTTTAGCGTAAAATGCTATTTGCATCATCAAATTGACCCCGTCTGTGGCGTCTGCATCTTATCAGAGGTTTTCTGGAAGTATTTGTGTGTATTCAAGGGAGCTTTACCTATCTCAAGTTGTTGGATCAGCTGATCTGAAACGCTACCCTTCTGCGCGGGTGTTTGGAGCCTTGTATCAGAATAAGCCATGAGCCAAATTCTTTTCTCAGTCAGACCTGTAAGCTAAGTTACTTAGGATTTAGCCCAGTATAACTGTCAGAAGATTCTAGCCTTTGGGGATACATCATCTAATCTCTCTTTCTGTTCCCCTGCCTCCAGCTGCACCTAGCCAGGTTCCCCATTCCCACTGACTCCCAGGGCCAGTGTTGCGCCTCAGCTGCCTTGTCTAGTTTTAGTGACCACCCAAGCTTTGTCTCTCTGTCTCTGCCCAGCCATTCCCACTCTCTCCCCACATCAGCTCCCAGGATCAGTTTCCTTCTTGCCCTATCACCTACCTCCAGTCCCAGTCTTCCCCTTAGGCTTCTTGTCCCAATCTACTTTGTCCATTCCACCCCTCCCCAATCATTCTCGTGTCCCCTCTGCATTTGAATCAAGCAGCTTCCTCCTGTACACTGTCAGGGTACCAGCTTTGGGGTACTTGGAGCACAGGAAAGATAGTCTCCCTTTTCACAGTTCCAGTGCACGGCTTGGCCCTGGCCTGGTCCGCAGCAACAATGTCAGGTCCTACTTAGCTCCAGGCTGAAACTTGCTCAATGTGGACAGAATCTTGAGGGTTTGTAGTTTAAATTCTAGGAACTCTCTACTGACGGAAGGCTGAGATTTTTCAAAGGTTTATAACTTGACCAGATTTGAGCAGATATTTACAGAAACAGCAAAAAGCACCCCCCTGCTAAATTTCAAGTCTCTGCTCCAAACCATTCAGGCATTTGAACTTTTCAAATATAGTCACCAGATCTTTTTTTAACGTGAGTGTGACGTTCCCATCTACAATCTGGACTGGTGTGTTGCTGTGTCACCTCAATCCCCCACACCTTGAGCCCATCTTACCCTCCCTGTTGTGTGAACCCCAACTCCTGGATCAGCCCCCCTCATCACAGCCTATGGCAAGCAAGCTGCTCTCAACTAAGTGAATGAATGCTTTTGGCGGTCACTCTTGGGATCGTGCACTGGTATGGCCCCAGCCACTTCCACCAGTCCCAGATGCAATCCTAGGAACTGCGGTCTTACAGTGCTCAGTGCGGCACGCTGAAAACTCATTGGTTCGTCAATTTATCAAAGAAGTTGGTATGCACCAGCCTTGTCGCTTCAAGTGGAGTCTTAACACACTTTAAACCACATGCACTGCTTTAGGTAAAACAAGCAAAAACAAATTTATGAAGTACAGAAAGAGTTTAAGTATTGTGAGTCAGAGGAAAATAAGTCAGATTTGTTCTAGATGAAGCCAAACATATTCAGAACTAAGCTTAACACTTGCAGCAACCTTACTGTCTTAGATGATTGTCACCACACGCTGGCTGGATTCCTTCCCAGCCAGGCTCTCCCCTGGGTCAGCATTTCAGTTGCTTGGTGGTATTTGTAGATGGAGGTGGAAGAGGGAGAGAGAGATTGCAAAATCTCTCTCCTTTTTAACATGTTCCTTTGCCCCCCTCTGAGGCCTTGGCCCCCCCACCCTTCTGGATCAGATGACAAACAATGACTATGTGCAGCTTCCTCCGTGCTTGTCAGTGAATCTTCCCTTATCGATGCTTATTGTTTAATGCAAAGTGCGTCATAAGATGGTTTTGGAACGCTCATGACATACTGAATATTATTATTATAGTAGTAGGTTTGTTGCAACATCCATTGTTCCTGGAAGAGCTGGTTTGTTTCATGCATGCCTTAGTGAGGTGCGAACTTCTCCTCAGCTCCGTAGAGTTTTGCCTGAATCTGCTTCAAGCTATGAAACAGTCCTTTGGTAACATTACACAGCGAAGCCTCATAGCCATACATATGACATTGAAACAAACGTATTACTATAACAATAATTTTCACTCTGTCATGAGCATTCCAAAAACATCTTACGTGACAACTTTGCATTAAAAAATACACAGTTACACTACAAGTATGAACATGAATGATACACAATCACACATAAGGGTGTACCTAGCGGTGTGGTGTGTCACAATGGGCAAAACATAATTTTTCCCTAGCCTTGTTCTAGGAAACAGATGAACCAAGTTGGCTGAAAATTTGGGGGGGAAAAAAATCCACCTGAAGCAAGCCTCAGTCAGATGGAAAATTTCATCCTAAACAGTTCAGTGCTAGCAAAGTTATTTGCAATTGAAAACAGTGTTTTATAATTGTGAGCGTGGGGCAACTTTAATAGAAGGTGCTACAAGTCCCATTTACAGTACTTATACATAGGACTAAAGTGTACAAGATTAACTGTGAAAGGTCCAATGTGGAATATAGACTGTTTGCATCATTTAATATTTTTTTTTGTTTAAGTGAGTCGTTGCATAAAAAACAAACTGATAGGAACCTGACTTCACTGAACTGTAACAGCAGATGTTCAGTGCGCATTAGTGTGCAATGAAAGTTAAATTTGGCAAGGTCTTTGCTTTCTTACATCTATGAAAGAATTGATTGGTATATTTATTATTATAATTACACAGTTTGTTGGATTGGATGTAGGCCGTAGCTGATGAAGAGTTATGACTCTATCCTGAAATGCAGTCCAGCATGAAGCACCAGCTTCTTTTTCCCTTTCCAATGCAAAACGTGCTTTCTTTCCCCCCACCCAGCTTGGTTTTATTTAATAATAATGAGGCAGTCACACCTGTGGTAGATTAGAATTGATTGCGGGTGATTCATATTTTGCTGTGCCCCCCTGCGGCATTACTACTTCATGAATTTCTCCACATTCTCTCTCATGCTTTATCAGTGGGATTTGCAAACACCTGTGGCATTAGTTTTTCCTATATGTCTGGCAGTGTGATGCTGTTTAGAATTTGCATGGCTAACTTTGACCAAAAAGAGAGATTAAGAAATACATCCTCATATAAACGTATTCCATTAACCAAAGATAAAAGGGGAAGGCTGCACAGTGGATGTTGTTCCATGGAAAAAATACATGTTTTTAACCTGTTAAATAGGTTGAGACACAACCATGGAGTCTGTGAGTTTTTAATTCTCTTTTAAAAAAAATATTTTTTCTGTGAATCTAGGGCACATGAAAGAAGCTGTATTAGGCCTATATTATGGTTTAAAAGGGCCTGATCCAAACCCCACTGAAGTGAATTAAGACTCCCATTAAATTCAGTGGGCTTTGGATCAGTCCCTAAAACTTTGTTATACATCAGAGATAAAATAAAGTAGGGGGCAGTTCTATTTTTAACGTTCCCCGAAGTGCTGCTCTGATATGATCTGAGAATAATGTACTTTAAGGAATAATGACAAGTTAAGTTGATTGTATTTGCTGGCTCGTTGCTGAATCTGTGGGCAAAATAGGTATGTGTGAGTTTGGATGTACTCGATGTCACTCCTCCTCTTTATGCATATGAAAGATCTGATGAGCAGTGGAAGGGATGTTGTTCTTTTGTGTGAGGGAAGAGAGTGCAGAGAGCCCATAGACCTATGCATCATCATGTCTCGTCTAGAGTGTCTGTGGACATATATTTGTAGGATGGCTAAGGAAGGGGATCTAGTGATCCAAGCATGGAACTAGAAGCCTGAAAAGCTGGGTTTTAATCCCAGTTTTGATGCTGATTCCTCATGCAGCCTCAGAAAAACCTCAGACTCAAATATTCAAAAGCACACCCATGTACGTGTCTATTTTGTGCAAACAGGGTGGATGCATGCCTATGCTATAAGATAGGATTGCATATTTCCATGCCTATGTACAGTAGAACCTCAGAGTTATGAACACCGGAGTTACGAACTGACCAGTCAACCACACACCTCATTTGGAACTGAAAGTATGCAATCACACAGCAGCAAAGACAAAATAAAAAAGCAAATACAATACAGTACTGTATTAACCATAAACTACTAAAAATAAAGGGAAAGCAGCGTTTTTCTTCTGCATAGTAAAGTTTCAAAGCTGTATTATGTCAATGTTGAGTGTGGCAAGGTGGGGCGGGGGGAAGAGAGATCCCGCCCTCGTGGGCCCTGCGCTCTCCCGGCCTGACCGGTGGTGCGGTTGGGGAAAGGCCCTGGGAGGGGCTGGGGCCCGCTCTGCCCCTGGTGTTGTGGTAGCAGCAGTTGAAGCTGCAAGCCTCTGCAGATGGCGGGCTGCTGGCTGCAGGCTGCAGCTGGCCAGCCCCAAGCTGCCAACTCCGAACTGCCGGCTTCGAGCTGCCAACCTCCCACCTGTAAACTGTACCTCCAAACTATAACTAAACTCCAACCTCCTTCCTCCACACCTCCTCTCTCCAAACTCCTCACTCTACTACCCACCACTGCCTGCTCGCACTGGAGGCTTTTAAGTGTTTGGGGCGGGGCTCCTTGATTGGCCCCAGGTGTCCTAATTGCCCAAACAGCCCCAGGTGGCCTAATTAAGTTAAGCAGCCCCAGGTGGCCTAATTGCCTAAGCAGCCCCAGCTGAATCACCCAGGGAATAAGGCTTTGCTGAACCTGGGGCTAATATACATGCCTTCCAGCACCCTTGCGTAGCCGTCTGGCCTGACCCTGTCACATGAGTTACACTTTGGAAAGAAAAACCATAACGCTTTGTTCAGAGCTACAAACACTCCAAAGTTATGAAGAACCTCCATTCCCGAGGTGTTTGTAAGTCTGAGGTTCTATTGTACTGTGAAAAGTACCCTTCCTCAGATCTAGAGATTCACACCTCTCCTGTTTTTTTAACGAGGATAGTTATTGTTAAAATACTGTACCTCCATAGCATGATGTGAGGCTTTGTTAGCTAATGTTTAAAGATGAAAGCCATCCCCGATCCATCATCTTTGTTGTTGCTGTTGTTAAATAATAAAATTACAAATACATTGTTGGAGCAATGAAAGCCAAACATTTAATGCATGAAAATTTGGAGAGTAGGTTAATTTTTAGGGCTAACAACTTTTAAGCATCTCTCTTAAGTTTAAACATCGTATGCCATTTTATTAATTTATGAATGCTTTCAATAATTCTTCATGCATGAGAAATAGCATAAAGACCCTATCAAATGAATTTCACTTCAGTGCAGGATAAGGTTGTAAACCCACTTACAACCTTCATCTGGACCTTAAACGGGGGTGGGGGGGTGTCTAATGGGTAGATTTGCCTTGTATTGACCCTCCATACTGAAGTGATTTTCACCTCTAATGATGAATTTCCATCAGAGGGTAAATTTAAGCAGCTACTGAGTAACAGCCAGCATCTTTCTTCCTACCCTGACTAGGTTAATTGAGGTGGATTTGACCTGAAAAAAAAATCTACAGCAGAATCGTACGCTGATGCTCTTAATAGTACTCACAAAGACTGAATCCATAACCCCAGGACACTGATATTACAATACATTGGAAAGAACTATGTTCACATAGCTTATGTATATCATATATAATGAGTATCTGGAACGTTTCCACACTGCTGATAAGCAGCCTGCAGCGAAGTAGATATAGTTCATTTTATCTTGATTTCAGAGCTGTAAGACTTGTCTTCTGGGACTCCAAAACTTAACAGTAAACCAAATAACACCCTTCACATGCACTGACTTTCCTTTACTTCATATTCATATTAAAGTTTGATGAAACTGCAAAGACAGATCTTTGCTGGGGAAACTGACCGTGGTGGTGGCGACTGTCATGAAGATTATCAGTCCTGAGATTTCAAAAAGGCAAAAATGAAAGTTGAATGTTTTAGAAGACGATTCCAGAATGGCTGCAGATTATGCTCTTGGATTATTTCTTAATAAATGAATTCTCACCATTCCCAACAGCCAATAACTATTAGGGACATGGTATGAGAGAGAGAGAGTGTGTGTGTGAGTGTATGTGTGTGTGAACGAGAAAGAGAGAGACTTTAAGGAAAAGAACGGTATGATGATTCCTTTGATGGTTTTGGTACAATGAATACAAAAGACTAAGACTTTGTAAAAATGAGGCTCAATCAATTCAATTGACCATATGTTCATCCAAGCAGTACATGTCCAATTGATATAATAGGCTTCTTTATGTCTAGGGCACACGAGAATGAGAGGTTAAATAACAAGGTTGACTAAAATGCACATTACTACAGTATTACTTGTGTTATGATCCTGTTCTGCTCTTGTGAGTCTTATGAAAGACAAAAGTAGGCGTTCAGCTGGAGACAGGTTGGGTGAAGAAAAAATGAACGTGTTCATAATCATTTTAATATTTCTTATGTAGGCAGAAGATTAATTAAATGGACTTACGCGGTTTTCAAAAGAACCTTTTAAATAGTAAATCTCAGTTAAAAAGATAAATGAAGAAATATATCATGCAGCTTATTACAGAAGTATCTCTTGAAAGCAATTACTTGTATTTGCTTATTTGAGCAACATTGTAGTCTAGAGGGTTGAGCTCAGAGCTGGGCTCTGCATTCTATTCCTGGCTATGTCAATGACTCACTCTTTGGCCCCAAGCAAGTTACCTCACTGCTCTGTACCTCAGTTTCCCCAACTCTGCAGTGGTGATAACAGCGACCCTTTGAGATGATCTGAGGATTAATTGGTTAATGTTTGGACAGTGCTTTGAACACACAAAGCTCTTTATAAATGCAAAATATTATTACCGAGTGGAAGAGAAATACTGTAGAACAAATATAAAGAATTGATTCCTTGTTACTCATTGTCTACAAACTGGCTATTATTTAGAATTTATCATGTGTATCATTCTCCTAAACTCATTCAGGTTTGATTTCAGATGCCTTTAGTCCTGATGAATAGCACTTAACTCCACGCATAGCCCTGTTGACTCAGCAAGGATGGCAGAATCTGGCCCTTACTATCTTTAATTGATTTTGATTAAGCTTCTAGACTTACTCTGCTAAGGAGAAATCCTGCTCGTCCTCACTGCATAGAAGAGCCAGAGGGGCTGTGCAGGGGCACTTTCGAACTCCAGCATACCCTGATGCCGAGCTCCACAGTGACTCAGTAAGCAGGAGCATATGTCATAGGAAAGAGGGCTTGCTCAGGCTGAGGAATGAGGTGGTTTTGGCTGCTAAATCAGAGAGCTGTACTCACCGCATTCCACAGAGGGAGGGGGCCAGATAGTTTGTATTCAATGTGGGAATTTCATTCCTAAAGACTGTATTCATACTTAGGCTTTGTTAAATGATACAAAATACATTTTTCATTTCCATTTCTAAATAATACAAAGTCCATGTGATTGTTCCTGTCCTGCAAATAACATATGGTTCAGAGTTTTATAACCCCATGAGTATAGTTCCACAAACAAAATGCATACTATTTCATTCCACTGTACATGCACGATTACTGCACATACCATGCATACATGTCATAGTAAGTATGTGCACAAATGATCGGTTTAATATTGAGTGGGTCTTTTTGCATAGATCTGGGCTGTGTGCATGCAGTTATCATAACTGTGGGCAAATTAGGCTTGCAGCAAATCAAGGGCAGATACCTAAAATACAAATCTAGCTTTATGAATCTGAATGCAGTTAATCTAATCAAATGTCATAGCTGCACAGTTTCTAATTAATTGCTCTAAACCATTTATCATATCAGTGATGGGAGGATTGGATAGCAGCCTTCAACTACCTGAAGGGGGGTTCCAAAGAGGATGGAGCTAGGCTGTTCCTAGTGGTGGCAGATGACAGAACAAGGAGCAATGGTCTCAAGTTGCAGTGCGGGAGGTCTAGTTGGATATTAGGAAAGCTTTTTTACTAGGAGGGTGGTGAAGCACTGGAATGGGTTACCTAAGAAGGGGGTGGAATCTCCATCCTTAGAGGTTTTTAAGGCCCAGATTGACAAAGCCCTGACTGGGATGATATAGTTGGGGTTGGTCCTGCTGTGAGCAGGGGGTTGGACTAGATGACCTCCTGAGGTCCATTCCAACCCTAATATTCTATGAATCTATGATAAACAAGCAAATCAGTACAGTCACATCCCCAGAGATTGTACAGTTCCCATTGCTTTCAGTGGGATCACTACTGATTCATAAAGTCCAAGGGCCAACTTCTGCCCTCAAATACATATATGCAAAATCCCACTGATTACAACAGGAGTTGTGAATGCATATTGCAAGGCAGAATTTGGCACAACAGATATGTCTGCACCGTAGTCAGGAGGTGTAATTGCAAAACATCTGGGCATACCCCAGCTAGCTTTGGTTTGAGCAAGCTTGCTGAAAATAGCAGTATAGCCCCAAGAGGCACAGGTTAGCCCAAACACAGTCCCACCCAGGACCTTAGTTCTGTGTTTTGGCATCTAGCCCGTCCCACTATGGCTTTGCTGCTATTTTTAGTGAGCTAGGTCAGTCAAAGGGAGCTCAGGTACGTCTACATGTGCTACTATCGTTCCTCCCGGTTGCAGTGTAAACGTACCCCTACTGGTGGTGTCAAAGATCAGTGGGCTATTTTTTGTGCTACTGATCCTTATTTCCCCCCTCATTTGGATTAGATTTTGCCCGAGGATAATATATGCACCCACAAATCACTGTGGATTTGCGCATAAACCTTCCGTTCAAGTTTTGCCATCAGACTTCACATCGGAGTAGCAGAGGGAAGCAATGGCAGCTGTGTCATTCAGGATAATACTACATCATTATCTCAAGATGCATTAAAAATACCTGTGTATTCTAGCACATTCTAGACTACAAAGTGTTTCCTGAAATACAGAATTTGAAATCGAAAGCATAGTCCATGAACTCAGGGGATTGTTTTCCTATCAGGAAAACAGACAAACAAAATAAACCACCTCACAATATCCTGATGAATAGTCTTTGCATTAATTTCCGCCTCCCCACCCTCTCTGCAAATGTCAATTGTAAGTAAGGTTTTCCTCAGGTCTCGATATCCTTCATGCAGCTGTAACTGAGCTGTATGTTTTAGGTAGAGATGTTACTGGACTGAAATTTCATGAACACTTCTACATCAATCCATGTGATTCTGAGTCATGTTACAGTGCCTGCTTGATGCAGGTCACTGAATTTCCTTTTTCTGTCACCAGTGGCAGTGGGCGGAGAGCGCTACTTGCAGTTATGAATAAATGAAACATCATTGCATTTGACTTCTTGTTTCCTGGAAAGAAAGGTGAAGAGTGGGCTATTTTTTCCAAGTAGTTTTGCCCTCGGTATATGCCCTCCCACAATTTGGAAATTCCATTCACACCAGGGAAACCTATCTACTGGGACAGAAGCAGATGGGCAACTGAAGACTGGTCCCCACTCTGGACCTAGATCCTGAGGGATTGGAGAACATGTAGGAGTCATAGATAGACAGAAAAATTCACTACCTTAAGGCTGTGGAGTTTGCACCATCCTATACAATTGGGGAAGAGCGGAATTTGGTCACCGGTAGAATGGGCATTTTATGTGCCAATGTATCACTTAACACTTGCATACACTGGGTGGTTTGTAAGTGCTGAGCGCCTGGTTTTTGCATAGAGATTCCTCTTTGCATTAGTAAATTCACGTTTGTATCTGTAATTACCTATAGAAATGCCATGATCCTGTATATTCTGGGCAAATTTGGGAAGCCGTTTGAACGTTTGCCCTTTAAAATGCCCCTAAAGTATGCAAAGGAGCTGCCCATCCTCTGTTTATCCTCTCAGGCCGCATTCCATTGACTACCTCCTGTTCAAGGTAAACCCATGTCTAAGTGCTTTGCTGGATCTGGCCTCAATCAAAAATTGTTCCTTTTTTCTACTTTTTCCCTGTTAAAATGAGATTTTATACAGTAACTGGTCTGTCAACCTAGTAAAAAATAAATCAGAGTATTTCTCACCCCAGTCAATAATCAAAATTCCCACTGTACTTCTTGCTGGGTTGGTGGTAGAGCTGGGTGAATGGGAGAGGGAAGGAGGGCCGGAAGATCAACAAGTATTCATTTGAATTTTTAAATTAATTCACTTTGGCCATGATTGCATCCCTTTGGCGTTTGCTTTCTACAAATATTGGAGCAATCAGGTTTTACAAAGCCAAGCTGCCCTTGTTCAGTGCAAATTCAACTGTACAGGCCTTAGAGGAAGAGAGAGATAATTTTAGAAACCTCTACAAATGACCAGAAATAACACTTCCACAGGTATTAATGCCCTTGATCCTTCAGTGAGCACTTCATGAAGTCAGTGGGGCTCTGTGCAGTTGCACACAGTTGCAGGATTGGAACGTAATATAGTAATTTTAAGACCTGCATCCTCAGGACCTTCAGTAGAAACAAGCAAAGTGTCATAGTCCATTAGAAAGTTTGGAATAAAACTGCAGAGGGGATGGAGGTAGGAGGGAGATCTGCAGAGTGGAGCCAGGTACCCATTTCTCCTTGAAAGTCAATGGGTGTTAAATGCCTAGCTCACCCCCCGCCCCCTTTTGTGCTTTTGAAAAATCTCTCTCACAATCTGTTTCCAGCCCTGATGGATGATGACAAACGAGATGTCAAATTGTTCACTGCCTGGAATTGATCCTAGACTGACACTTGCTGACTGTGCTCCTCAGAAACTCAGACCATTGTCATTTTAGGGAACGAAGAAGATCGTGGGCGGTCTGATGTTGATTTTATTGCATTCACATTTTCAAATGTTGGTCTGCATGGGATCCTGGCAACCACATTCCTCGTCCCTAGAATTGGCTTGCTGATTTGTTTTTGCTCAAAATAAGAATACAACGCATACACATATGTATTTATATATATGTAAATAAGCTGATAGTAACAATAGCTTGCCATCAAATAATAACCAAAAGCTTTCTACCCCACGCAGCTAAATTTGCAGCACCTGCTGTTGTTTGTTAATGTTAAACTGCTTTTCCCAGGTAGCGGTCATGTAATAAGGAATCTTACTGTTTTTCACATCTCTATGACTTTTCTACCAATAAAAGAATTCTCACATTGTTCTGGCTAAATGAAAGGTGTCAAGCTGGCTTCATAGTATTTAAACAACAGGCTTCTTTGATGGTTTTCTGTTTTCATCCCATATATATTATTAAAGCCCAACTTCAGCTGTTGCAGCATATTATTCTGTGGAAATATAATATTTCCCGTATTTAGCAACCTCTGCTCTGATTTTCGAATGCCACCTAAAAGGCTCCAGATCAATTGTTTGCTTATGTGCACCGTTCTCAATGGTAAAGTATTTGCCAGTAATGGCACTTAGTTTTCTCCAAAGGTGCTTATCAACTTTTTAACAAGCTGGAGCTCAGGCAGAATTAAAGTTACTGCTTTACAGTAAAAAAAATATGTAAAATGGAGAGTGCAGTTTCTGTCACCTACTGTTGTATTCATTAAAGTTTAATTTGATCTTTTTTAATATCGTGTTAAAGTATTTCCATCTTGGAATGACATGATTATAGTTAGCATAAATCTGCCATGTGCATTGCTGCTTTATTTTTATTAGCTTTTATTTAACATGGTAAAAGGTAATTTATTTTTCTTAATTGAATCATTTCCCCCCCTCACTCTGTAACAGAGCCTTGCCTGAATATTGCATTTGTATAAAATTGTAACAGCTGAAAGCCATGAGCTTTCTGCACTTTTCACCTTTTTCCTTGCTACTGTCTGCAGTAGTTGTTTTAATTGACTGTCTTGGTGCCTCTGTGCCCTTATAATCTGCTTCACTGCGCCCCTTCTCAGATTCTCTGTAACAGAGAAGATACAGGAGATAAATAGGTAACACTTGACCTACTGTGTGCTGATCTTTTCCAAACACTGACATAGTTTCAAGCCCATGTTGAGGCCAGCTCTTGTTGGTGCGGGTTCTGAGGATCCACAGCTGCAAAAAATAATTTGCTGTTTCCTGTGGACATGTAATGCTCCCGTGAGCTTCAAGAGAGGGTATTGCGAGCTTGGTTCAGCCAGTTATATTTGAATGATGTCCTGATATATGATGCACATATTGAACAGGAACTGATACAGGTACAAAATCTGTGATAAATATCAGAACATTATCTAGTGCTGGACTCCAACCAATGTTAACTAGCTTTTGGGCGGTAACCTTTAAAATGAAGATTTTTTGGCTGGCAACCTTGAAGATTGCCCAGCGCCTGAGCGAGGCTATTGTAAACTGTTCAGGAGCGACTGTTAGAACTGATAGGTTTTTAGGGTAGTCAAGGCTGCGGTAAGGGAATGAGGAGATTTGAATTTTAACTGGTTTACTTCCTTGTTGGGAGAGAAAATGCATAGATACAGATACAGAATGCTTTGCCTTGCTCTGATTTCTTCTCTGTGTGGACATGTGCAAGCACAAATCCTAGGTGGCAAAAGCAGGCCAACTATTATACTCTCCATTCTGCAGAAGGAGAAACGGAGGAAATTGGTGCAATTCAGAAGTGATTTCTTTTTGATCTGCTTATGCCATCTTACCAATGTGTGGCTAGGGGTGGCTCATGACTCCGCTCGTTAGACTCCCTTCTGCTCTTACTCCGTAGGCCACATTCTGAAGTGATGTGTAAGGGGAAGGGAAATTACACATTGGTAAGTGGCTTTGAGTCTAAGTTTCTGTAATGTACCACTTTGTGGGACAAGGAGTTGGTGTGCAGTGATCATCTTAGATACAGTCCCTTCTGAAGTGAGTTGTACAGGAAATGTGTATAATGATCCAAATACAGAGGTAATGTATCTAGTCAGTTAAAGAAATCGGAGCAATGTGAAGCATGGCTATGGCGTTAGACTCCTTCTCAACTCATTTAGACTCACCTCTGAATTTGGCCCTCAGGGAGAGAGCCCGTGCCAGAGCTGGGAATTGAACAGAGTTCCCCTGACTCCCAGGGCTGTGCTATAGCTACAAGATCATTCTACCGCTCCTTAATTCTTATCCCCCCAGAGTCTTCTACCCAGGCTGCGATGTTTGCCTTGATTCCCGATGAAAGTAATGTTAGTAACTAGAGTTGCACACAGTCTTGCAGACTTGGAAACAGATATCCTGCAGCTTACGGGGGGAAATACAGACAGGGAGTTAGTGTAACTTTTCACTACTATGCTAGTAATTGCTGCTGGATCAATTCCTTGCTTTACCAAGACTCTGCTATGAGGGAACTTGCAGAAGCAGTACAGACTAGGCACCTACTGGGAATTGACAGAATCATAGATGTAGGAGAATTTAGAGGTAACGTAGATAAAAGAATATATATATATATATATATATCTTTTAATTATAAGCCATTGATTCTACGTGCAGAACAGTGTCAAAAATGAATATCATATTTTAACTCCAAAATATTTCCTTATTTTGATTCAAATAATGTTATTGTTTGTTGTTGTTATAATTAATAGAAATAGTTGTATTTTTATTATGGTTGCATCTGGGCACTGAGATCAGGGTTCCATTGTTCTAAGCATTGCACAAACACATAGGAACAGATTTACAACCCTGAAAAGCTTACAAATTTAAATAGACAAGTAGCATAATAGTATATTACAAGATTGCCAAAGTTGCCCAGAATCTGGAATGGGTGTTTTTTTATGTAGTGACATCTGTATAAATAAATACATATTGTGTTTGTATTTAGAACTCTGCAGGGAATATTTAAATGTAAAAGAAAATTAGTTCTCATTTTGTTGGATGTTTGTTCCTGCTTTGCCACATTTTCAAAGGCACCTCAACGTGACCTGTAAATTTGGACTGGCAAATATAAAACTGCGAGGTCAGAGTTGGAGGCTGTTTTTGGAATTAATATTTGATGACCAAAAGAACTACATTTAAGGCATAAAGGCTTTGATAGTGTCCTTTCAGAATGTATGCAAAGAATGTTAAACAGTTTAGTAGCTTCATATAACAGTTTGTCATCATTGTTTTTTTACATTCAGTTTTATCATTTCATTCATGTTTTATATTTTCTGTAAGCACCAAAGAGAGTGATTTTCTACATTTTATCTTAGTCCCTATTTGGTCCCAGCCCATAGTCGCCATATAATAGGTCATAATTGCCAGTCTGCACAAGACTGGAATATTAAAGGTGTGTTAGTTGAGGATTGACATACATTAGTGGACGTTTATGGAGAAATCTGTGCAGCTTTCATTTTCATTAATACTGTTCTTATCCACACATTTTCCTGAATTAAATTATAACAACTGTCTTAAGAGCTGGTGGTATTTAGACCTAATATAGGAAATACTGGAACACATGGAAAAAACAGAGTAGAATCAATTTTTGTTGCATACTAGACATTTTTAAATAGTGTATTATTTCCAAACTTCCTAAAAATAACTTTTCACCAAACTGCACAACTGTACCCAGATGACTAGTTTTCTGTGAAATTGAAATTACTTACATGTCCATTTCAGTGACTAACTTCAAAATTATCAAATGATGTGTTTTAATCCAATTACATTCTCAGTAGAGTGAAACTTGCCTTAGACTTAGCATGTATACAGCTAAGGCTTTGGTCCCTGGCATGAATTTTTTATTAAAAACTCAACAGCGTTCAAAGACCTGTCAAGTTATCAGTTATTACTTTTTTGTGGTCTCAAAGAGAGTCTTCAAAGCAGAATTGGGTGGACTTTACAGTGTTTTGCTAAAGGAAATGATGAAATATCAAAATGTATTTTATATAATTGTGCTAATCATCTTAATTTTTGTAACATATGTACAGAAATACTTGGCAGTTTTATGTAGCCAGAAAGAAAGAAAGTTAATAGTGGAACCAACTAATGTCTTACATGGAGTTACAGGGAAGGGGAAATGGAAAGTAACAGCTTTCTGAAACTTACTTAAGAGATAAGCATTTGTGAAAGGAATATAAAAATTAAAAATTGTGTGGTACTTTGTTGGGATTTTTGGTTACACGTATGTGCTGAAAATATCCGAAAGAATTATAATGAACAGGCGCTAATTAAGAAACAGGTAATAAAACAGATTATTCAGGCGCTGCTGTTTTATTACCATCTCATTATGATTAAATAATTCCTGTTAAATTCTGGATCAAAGAGAAAATATCTCACAGGAGAGCTTACAGCGTACTTTAACAGATTCTATTTATTGTATGATCCCAGGATGAGTATTGAGTTTTATGCTGTCACATTAACTTATTGTGTCAATGCTGTGCATTGTATCTATAGGAAATCGAGGAGGCTTTTTTATATTGCTGTCCAACAGAGTACAGAATAAATAGTTAGATAGAATATTTTGATCCTCATCTTATCTATTTTTAAAATAAACAAAATAATATGGTGATATCTTAAGGCTCTCCTAAAAATTAATCGTGTGTAACCTTTTGTATCATTTAAGCTTATGTTTGCAAGGAGAGAGCTGTGAGTTTTTGTCCACCGATACAGTTGGGAATAATTGACATTTAAAAAAAAGAAAAGTCATACGGCTCTTTCCACCAGTTTATTTCATATGCTTTATGAGCCCTTGGCACTCTTATTTATGTAATTTTGAAGGTCTGTCATCATTTTGCAGATCAGCTTGTGAAATCTACCGCGCAGATTTGTACATTAAAAAATTCATTCTGTTCTGTGGGCCATGCTGAGCTGCGACCCCCAAGGAGGAGTTTTCCCAACAAGTGGGAACAAGCCCAGGTCCAGACAAGAGAAGTCTCCTATTGTTTTCAGGCTGCTGTCGCTCAGCATGAGTGAAGCACTGAGTACTGTCAATGGGTCTTGAACGACCAGGTCGTTTGGCTCCTCACTGCACAGCCAGTCCTACAGCTGCTGATGCAGTTGACTGGGAGATCCATGGAGGCTGAGGCAGTGGGTATTTCCTCTCCGGCATCACCATGAGTAATTTCTGCTCTGGTCCTGTTGGCTCCATCTGCCCTACAGTATGTGGAAATCCAGCCATCATCCAAGAGGTGGCTGTTGAGGATGCATGTGACTTGAAACAATAATTTTGAGCAGCTAGAACAGGGGTCGGCAACCTTTAGTATCAAAAGAGCCATTTTGCGAGCCGCAAAACATAGCTTACCGCGGCTGAAGAGCCGCATGCGGCTCCGGAGCCACGGCTTACCATGGCTGAAGTCGCATGCGGCTCCGGAGCCGCGGGTTGCCGACCCCTGAGCTAGAATGAGGAAAGCAAGTCTGAAGCTGTGTGATGTACGTTTGTTGTTGCTGCTGGTGGTGGGGTGGTGATTTGGTGGCTAGGCCTTGTCTGTTTTCAGCTGGGATCTCACCGTTGAATACATGCTAACTGATTCCAGTGACCTGTACATTATGATCATACAAGAGGAATAAGATAAGAGCTATGCAAAGCAGAGCAATCACATGGCCAAGCGGGGTCACTGTAGCAGGCTAGCCAAACTGTAAAGCCAGTGACACGGGAACTTCAGAAAAGCTCGCGGTATGGAAGCTTGTCTAAACCACGTGTACAAGACCCCACTAGTCTGCTCGGCAATCTGTCCTCAAACGATCCCCCCTTTCCTTCCTTTATCTTGTCTTTGCTGGGAAGAGCTTGTCGTCTGCTCCCATCCTCTGGCATTTTTGGGGTTGCCAACTCTTTTGATGTCTCATAGCCCAGCTTTTGGAGTCATATGACTCAGGTTTTTTTAAAAAGTAGGTTTCTTACCTCTGGGATTGTGAAGAAAAGCTTGAAATCCAGAAGGCAAATAAAAAGCCTTAGCCTGTCTAATGTTTTTGGTTTTTCGGGGGTGGGAGGGGGGGACAGAAGGAGAAGCTGACTCATGATATTTGATTGCTTGGAGCTGGCAATACTGGGACCAGTATCAATACCATGTAAAGAAGGTGCCCAATCAGATCCAGCCAGCCCAGCTTCAAATACAGAAAAGAAGGCAAAGATTTGGCACAAAGACTTCACAGTAATCCTGATTGCAGGGAAACGTTTGCATGAAGTTTTAATGTAGAATTTCAAATGTATGTGCAGTTTACTGCCTTTTATTCCATATACTGGGAAAAAGGGATATTTTGATGGGGAAAAAATTTTCATTATGCATTTATTTTCCCATCCTACCAATGGTTCTGCTCAGTAATATAACTTGCCACATCACTTATAGCCTCAGAAATTTACTTTTCTGTGGATCTAGTCACATTATTCCCAAAGGAGGAAAGGAATTAACCATTCCCCTGCTTTTTGTTTTTTAATTGGGTATTATAGTGTATAAAATAATTGTATGCTATACTTCCAAGCATCAAGTGCATTTCAAACCCTGTATTAGAACTACAGGCTGCAGCCATTTGTTTATGGGCCAGATTTAATGATAAAGTTAGATGTGAAAGTGTGCATGTAAATCTGGGGCACAATCAGTGTGGCTGCAAGTGTAAATTAAGGTCTTTCTGTGCACAAATACACCCAATTAGCCATGTTTACATATGCAGTTATCTGACTGGTGTCAGTGATTAGTTTGATTTCACAAATTAGGTGTACAAATTGTAAAATACAGCTGTACATGCTGTGCTGGATTCGATCAGGAGTCCTATATTGCTCTTGGATTGGCTCCTTCAGAGCAGAGCCAATTGGTATATGGCCTTGTGGCTCACAGTTAATCTCCCAAACAGGACAGAAAATAAAAACTGAAACCAGGCGGTGATTCCAAAGCATTTTCAAGCTAGGCCAGCTACCATACTTTGAGAAAATGTATTTAACAGTTAAATATTGCAGGTCAGTACATGTGTCTGCAGTAAGTAGGGTCAATATAATCACACTTACACCTCTCTCAAGATGACCTCAGAAAAGAGGTCACGGGAGACCCCATACTTGCATGGAGAAGCCTGGCTCTTTTCCTTGAAGACCCACTTCCTTCATGGTATGGTGCCTGATAATGGTTCCATGCATTGCTATAAAGGTTTAATAGAAAAGCGAGGTGTGGAAGGTTGTGTCACATCACTGCAAATAAACACTTGTGGCAGCCAGTCTCTGGGCTTTGGGCTCTAAACCCAGCCGGGGGGGAGGTCTCAGAACCTGAATGGGAATGTCTACACTGCCATTTTTAGTGCAGTAGCATGAGCCCAGGCTCTGCAATTTGCTACTGCAGGTTGGTTGTTTTGTTTTGTTGCAGCTTAGACATGCCTCAAGTGTGCCCTCGATTAGCATGCACCATCATTGTGGCTGCATGTGCAAATTCAGGTAATTCTATAGACAAATAATACCTAATTAGGCATATTTGCATATGCTATTACCTGTTTTGTGCATGCAGTGACTTTGATAAATTTGGTTTAGGGTTCCCTCTTGAAAAGCATACTTAGATCCTGTAGCAGAGGAAGAAGATGGTTGAGTGCTTAGGATTCTGCCCTAGGTGTCAGGAGATGGAGATCTAGTTACCTTCTTTGCTACAGACTTCCTGTGTAACCTTGGGCAAGTCATTTAATCTCTGTCTGTTACCCATCAGTATAATGGGGTTAAAAGCACTTCCCTACCTCCCAAGGATGTTGTGAGGATAAATGCATTAAACATGTTGATGCATTCAGACAGAACGGCACAGAGCCGTAGGAAGTATCTGAAATAGAGAGCATCGTCATTGGCCAATGGGAGTTACCTAGCCCCTCGCAGGATGGGACCCAGAGTGAGTTGAAGCTGGAATTCTAAGGAGAGAGGAACAAGATACGGCTTCATAGCTGCTGAAGCAGAGCGGTCCATTGAGCCTCATGACTTGGCAGCCTACTTGCTGAATAGAGCCTGTAAATTGGACGTGGTGACTTTCTTCCCCTAGCTTGAGTCAGGGAAGCACAATTTTTAAGGAAGGATTTAGATAAAGTTGCTTATTAGTAAAGTGAGGATTATCTGGGATTTTAAAGTTTGTTCTTATCTGTAGTGTTGCTCAAGTGTGGAAACTTCAGTCCTTCATCGTGGATCTTCAGTTGTAACATTTCAGTCCTTCATCACCGGTCTTCACCTGTAAAAACCCACAGATGGCCTCACTGGAATGAAACCTGCTTTCAGCCTGAGGGCTTTCACAACTACAGAAGTAGATGCAAGTTTAAAAACAAAACAAAAACAAAAACAAAACATAACATAAAACTTCACACCATGTACAGAGTTCTTGGGTGAGCAAATAAAATTATTAGAAGTAGCATCTTCTTGATTGTCCACCACTTCCCTTTTCCCTTGGCATCAATTAGATTATGGCAATCAGAGAGAGCTGCAGTAAAATAGACCTTTTTCAACTGGATTGCTTTATTTTCTCTTGGAGTGTCTTCCACTATAATAATCAAACTCTGATGAAGTCCTTTCCACCTTCACATTACCATCACCACTCCCCTTGTATACCCTACATCAGAGTATGTATGTCTATATGTCATGGGTATGTCTATGTTGCAATTAAAAACCTACAGCTGGTATGTGACAGCTCACTGAGGCTTAGCTTGGGCAAAGGGTCTGTTTAATTGCAGTGTAGATGTTCGGACTTGGGGTAGAGCCTGGGTTCTAGGACCCTGCAAGGGATCTAATTTGCAATGTAGATATATTCAGTATGGCAATATGAGTGCTAAGGAGTGGTGATGGTGGTTTTCCTCCAGACATCTGAAATAAACTGCACCATCCAGAAATATGAACACTCAAACTTGGAGTGAATGGTCCTTCATTCCAAATCTGTGTGCACTTCACATCTGTTAATTTATCAGGATGGCATTTCCCAATGGCGTCCAGGCAAGGTAGCTCTTCTAGTCCTCCATGCTCTGTAGACTGTAAACTTTCCGCTAAGAGGCTCCCACATACCTGCAGCACTTCTAGATGGACACTTACAACTGAATTCATTGAACAGTCCAGCAGCAACAGGGACACTTTCCAAGGAATCCTTAACTCATGAGCACATGTGCCACTAAGGAGAATTAAGATTCCCCATCAGAAAATTCATCTGAGATCCCCTACTGCTCCCAACGTATTCAGATTCACATCCCATCTGGTGTGACATTCCAGGAGTTAACAGTCCACTGTAAAAAGAAAATGTGATGTACAGAGTGATAGTATTTTAGCCATGGCAGCAGAGCCAATCAAAAGGTTAGAAAGAGGCCAGCTGGGAAGAGGGAGAACGGAATTGGGGTGGTCATAAAGCTGCAGCTTTGAGTTGCACAGCGGCTGTACCAGTATAGGTGCTGGAACTTGGGGTGCTAGGAGTGCAGAAGCACCCCCTGGATTTAAGTGGTTTCTATCATATACAGGGTTTACATTTTGGTTCAATGACTTTTTGCACCCCCCACCCCACTATACAAATTGTTTGAACACACCTGTGTTAGCAGTACAAGACATTTGTTATTGCTACACCCTGACTGTCTCCTGCCTAGAGGGGAAAAAGCATGTTGTATTACAGTCCTGTAACTCAACCTTCTTGCATAACCCCCCATCCCTACTCCCTTCACACTTCTGCTTCTTGTCTCTTTCTTTCTCTAAGATGAGTGTATTTGATGGCAAAACTGTTACCATCTCTCCTTTGTTGTTAGCTGTATGCCACACATGCATAATTTCTGCCTCCTTCTATTACATTATTGAGTAGGCATCACTTTAGGGCTAGAAAAAAAACCCTGTTTTTCAAGGTGAAAAATAGGGTGAATTTCTTTCTTTTATGTGGCATAACCTAACAAAGTGAATATTATCCAGCTAATGTCAAGGTTTTTTTCTGCTGTCTATACACAGTGTATGCTGTGCTTGAAAAGGGGACTGTAGGAAGCAAAAGTTCTGTTTTCTATTGCAAAAGATAGGGCCATAAATTTAGGTCGATTTAAATTAAATCCATTAGCATGTTCAACTTTAGGAATGAATGAAATAATGCAAGTTATTGTTTTTCTGAAAAATAAAATAAAATTGCTTTATCTAGTGTTTGAACATGATCATCCTGTGTGTGCTGCCAACTGGACATACTGATTTTTTTGAAGATGTGCATTACAGATTAGATGTAAATGTTTTTGCAATGTGCCAGTATTACTCTGTGGATTAGAAATATTGTTTAGCTTGGTATTCAAGCAAATGGTGAAATAATAAGAACAAATGTGAAACTGTCTTTATTGGCAGAATTAGCCGTAGACCTAAGAAGAGTGCTGCAGCAGGAATAAAAGGGAAAATTCAAATGATGAGTATGAGATATAGTTCAGGCAATAATGGAGGAGAATGCTGTGAGTAAGAGTGGAAGAACATGGCCTTCGATTGCTACAAGTAACAATGTGTATCAGCCAGTTTTAATAACACAAATAAGGTCAGAACTGGAAGAAATTTTCAGATTTTGCAAACAGCAGATTCTGACTTTACAGAGAGGCTGGTTGATAATGGAATAATTTGTTATTTTTTGTAAAATGTGAAACTTTTATTACTAAATATAAAGCATTCAGAAAATGTGGTGCTTTCTTCAGATGACCTCCTGTATTTTTTCATACCGATAAAGTTGGTATGTTACAAGTATCCACATCTTCTTCAGTAATAAAAGGAACATGGCCTGGATATTGATTATGGTCTTGAAGTACAGCATCCTTTTATGCCTAATCTAATATTTTGGACCATACAGTAATTGATGTACTTTCATTCTCCTGCTTCAAGTCTACATTTGATACCCAGGTCTGACTGCTCAAGCCACAATTCTGCAAAGCACTTAATTAAGCACATTCTTAAATCCATTCTTGTTCAGCAAAACATACTGGCACTAGCTTAAATCCAGTTGATGTCAATGAAATTTAGGTATATTTATGTGTATTTATAAAACATGCTTGGCTGAATCAGGCCCTTTAGGTGAAGAGCAGAAGGGCTACAGAGTGTCCATGCCGGTGGTAGTATGAAGCAGTTCTGTTTTTAATACACGCCACATTCATGAGATTCAGAATAAAGGAAACACTGGAACAAGTTGTCGTTGCCATGGAGCAGCTTCATTGCTGTGGAGTGGGCATTTCAGCTCCTGTTAAGGGGAGTATAGGCTGAGGTCTATATTTGTCCATTGCTCTCCAAGCTTTCTGATGATTTCATCTATTTCCTTTACCCCTCACTCTTTCTGCTTTACCTGGGTTCCGTTAGACATGTGTTGGTTGTTCTCATTCTATTGTAGTGTGCGTTGTTATTTATATAGCACCAGAGCATGGTGCTTAATTGAAAAACAAAATGAAAAAAAGGCTATTATTGGCAAGTGAATTTGTAACAACTGAAAAAAATGTTTTCACACAGGAGCCAACTGGTGGAATTCATGACCATAGTCTTCATTGAGTGAAAGGGTCAAATTCTTGGCCCCATTGTGTGCTCTGATGGCAAGAATGGGCCATAAAGGTTGGTTGGCCAGCCTCTTGAGCTGTCGATTGGTGGCAGCCTGTGGTGTAGGGGGCGTGTAGGTGTTGGAGCTGGGTGAGGGTTGTGGCTGGAACACAAGGGTGTGGCCAGAGTGCCACTCTACTCCAGCTATCCCCAAGTGCTGGAATGGCCCCTTGATTTCACTTCCCCACAGGTACTACACAGAGCACAGTTTTGCTGGGCCCAAGAATTGGGTCCAACTACCATTTTGTAAAAAACTGGATGATTTTAGACCAAGATAAGGGAAATCAAATATTACGAGTTCAAACGTAAATTTAGAATATCACAGGGATTGAAAGGAGTCTTGATTTCCCCTTCCACCCAATAATGTTTTCAGTTATTTATGTCCTTGTGTAGTTTTTCTGGGTTTTTTTGCCTTCCTGTGAAGCAGGGACTGGACGCTGATGGAGGCAGGATATCCGACTTGAAGGACCCATTCCCTGACCAGTATAACAAAGCCAATAGGGAGGTAACCCTCTGTTCCTGCTTCATGGTCATGGCAACAAGGGCCATTTCTCAAATCTAGCCGGGGACAATCCAAGTGTTGCCAAGGGAAGGTCTGCAGGCCAAGTGCGCAGCAGCGTCCAGCAGCATAACTTTTGCTGATCCTTCAAAATATGAGGCAGTAAATAAAGCGTTCCCGGCATGAGGGTTGTCCCCTATCTTTCATATATTCCTCAGGAGGTAATGGTTGCTATGGCAATGCCTCATTTACTTTTTTTTTATTGATAATTATATTAAGCACTGTGTAAAGCCTGCTTGCTGGTGCATATTTGTAATGCTGTCCTGGAGCTGCAGCACACTGTGCACCCTTCGTTTTTAAAATACAACCCATTATTTTTGGTAACAGACAGGCTTTTTATGTTGCCTTGTCACCCTGCTTCTTTTTCTGAAGGGACCTGCTGGTCATGTAGCCCTGTGTAATATTAACCTATAAAATGAACATGATTTTAAGTTTGTTTTTTTTACACGTGGCCATCCCCACCACTACCCTCCAGCCACTACCTCTTACTGTTTTATGTTCAGGCTAAAATTAGAAAGACGTTATTTTAAAATTAGAAGTACTTCCTCATGTTCTCTCATGCACCTGCTCATTCGTCCCATGCCGGCTGCCCTGCAAAATCCAAGGCATCTTTCGTTATTATTTAAAATTTTAGGGCTTCCTGAATTATATGTGCAAGGGCATCCATTTAAATGCTTGCCAAAACTTGCGTTGGCCTGGGTGTGTTGGCAGAATAATTCCAAATATTGAAGCCAGAATGTGGAATGCAGTGCTCTCCCCTATTTGGACATGATCTAACTCTTTTGTGTGCATGCATATCCATTTGTGTAGGCAAATGCAGGTTGTTGCATGCATGTACGAATGGATGTACTCACAAATACAATACAATATCTGAAAGTGTCACAGTATTTTGGGGATCTTCTGTGTGTGATTATACCCCTCTTGCCTACTTGACATTATTGTCCTGGACTGATCTACTAACCTGGTAGTAATCATTTCAGATGCTGTGTGTATCTGTTCATATGAGGACTAAAAGGGCCCAATTCTCAGGATGCATAAGTGACATTTGCTCTTACTTTAAGGCCTCTTTTTGCTGCCGATGTGGTGTAGAGTGGCCTTTGTGTAAATGAGAAGCTGGTCCAAGAAGAGTGAGTGCTGAGTGAAGAACCTCGATATGTTCAAATAGGAGCCAAAGCAGAGAATTTAAGGTTACATTATAAGGAAGGAGTCAGGCTGGGAAATTTGATGGCAGGGTATAACTTCCCATATCATCATCACGGCAGAACAGAACAGATTTAGAAGGTAAGGATGAATAAACCCCAAGCAATTTTAAATCAAATGCCAGTGAAGGGAATGACAATTGGTTTGAAACTGTCAGAATTTGGCTCTCTAATCTCACCCATTTTGCCCATCTTTAAATTAAATACTTCTGTTCTATGCAGCTGAACTAGAATCTTATGTCATCATGCTTTGTACATCATCCAACAATCACTGTAGCATGTAAGTACTTCAGAAGTAAATTGGACTAGCACTGGGAAGCTTGAAGTGGATTTCCTAGAGAGGATTCTGTTCTCCACCCATTCCATCTTATAGGAAACTTATGGCATCTTATAGGCATATGGACTACATTTCTTAAGTGTTTTTCTCTTTTTGCCTATTTTGGTTTTAAAAAAAACCCACAACTATCTTCCAGTTATGTTGAAAGGGTCTCGCAGCATGTTCTAAAAGCCGCTTTAGCATCTCAATCTCCACTGCTGAAGTCTCCTTGATTTACAGTGTTTTTTCTCCAGCTTTCGTGGGCTTTATCTGGGGTTTTGTTAGCTGCATTGTCACAGAACATATGCTGCGGAGCCAGGGAGCCACCTGGGTTGCGGTCCAACCGCTTTTTGGCTGGATTAGACCTAAGTGGTGCTGTGGCCCCATGCACCAGGTTGCTGCGCCACTCACTCCAATTTTCGCCTGGCTGCCATTCACTCAGATTTGAATGAGTGGTGTTGCAGCTTGATGTGTGGGGCTGCAGCATTGCTCAGGTTTGGCCTAGCTGCACCTCTGCTATCACAGAGGGGTGGCTGAGCCAAATCTGCGCGAGCGCCATTGTGACCACTCACATGGGTTAGCAGAGTGGTGCTGTGCCACACGCTCAGATTTTGAGGGGGTGGGTGTAGGAGCTCATGAGACAGTGGGGTGCCTAAGAAGGGAAGAAGAGGGTCAGGTAGGTCCCCCTACTTTAAATGGTGCTTCACTGCCCCTGTCCCAGAAGAGTGAAGCTGTCTGGATCGAGATGTCATTGCTCTTATAACCAGGTCCCGGCCTACTAATAGTTTTCAAAGATCAGAACTAAGGCTTGGGATGGGCAATGGAAGTTACTGAGAGCTGGTGGAATGGGTGGTCTGCCATGCTTTGCACAAGCTGGAGCTTCTGTACTGATTCCATCTTTAGCCCCAGGTATAGTGAATTACAGTCTCGAATCTGGAATTGGTGAACTTCTGAGCCACTATAGTCTGATCCTTGCCAGAGAGGAAGAGGCAAAATCTCTAAAACGAAGGGTTGGTCTACATAACAGAGTTAGGCCGGCTTATATATATCGTTCCAGGACTGTGAAAAATTTCACACCATGTGCAAAGTAATTAAGCTGACCTAAGCTCCAGTGTATACACCGCTAGGTCGATGGATGAATTTCTTCCGTCAACCTAGCAGCCAGTTCTTGGAGAAGTGGATTTACTACAGAGACAGAAGAACCCCTCCCATCACTGCAGTAAATGACTACGTTTCGGCAGCGCAGCTGTGCCTCTGTAGCGTTTCTAGTGTAGACATACCCTAGGTGAACATGGAAGAAGACATCTCTTGCCACTGACACCACCTGGGCACCAAGTTAGTGATGAGTCCAGCAGGACTCAAGACTTCACACCGCCTTCACAAATGGGTTTGTGATTATAGCTTTCGTCTTCCAAACAAAAGCTATCTACTCTCAGCAGATGTTCTAGCAGCTAATTTAAAACATGTTGTTTGGATATTATTCCCTCAATTGTGTGAACCCACAAGAACAATATGACTGGGTGCAGGATTATTTTATGTCTTTGGTGCCAGCGGCTAAATCAGTAACCTTAATTGGTTTGGCAGTTCCCCATTAGTACCAGAATTAAGTGGCTTCCAAATGATTGCATTGACTTTCAGTTGCACTATTATAGTAATAATCAAACAAACAGGCCATTCCATTAAAAGCTTTTTTCCAGGCTCTTGAAACCCATTACATCTCTGAATTTCTTATGCAATGAGTTACATCAAGGGGCCTGTCAAAAAGCAAATGAGAGTGGGAGGTGAGGCGGGGAATTTGACCATTTTCTGTTGTACCAAGTGGCTTGTTAATTGCAGTATACTCAGGTACTTTCAAAGTTTAAAAAGGTTGTTGTCAAATTGAAAAAGTATCAAGAAGAACTGGAAAAAATCTGAGGGACCTGTGTTGTCTCAGTTTCTTTGATATTTACTGTAATTATATTAATCTGAACACATTCATCTGGGTTAATATAGAATTGCTGACTAGTTCCAGAGGCATTCCAGTGAGATACAACAATAAATAACTGGAGAATATTTGTTTTTTGTTTTTTTAATTACTGTATAAAGTAAAGAGCCCATTTTCATATTTCAGTTGACTACATTTTGAGCTGAAGATATTATGATTGTTGCATACATTTGAAATGATTAGAAAATTAATTATATTCTGTTTTCAAATAGCAAATGCAGCCATGTGAGTGTAAATATAGGTCAGTATGACCAGGATAAACACATGAAATGTGGAACTTTCTTCCTGTGGTAAAATTTTTAGCAATAAGTTACTTTTAGTGGTGGGGAAAAGATGCTAATTTCCTCAGTGTCACTTTCCTTTGTTTAATTTCAAAGCCCTAATATATTATCTTCATGACATTACATGTCTGGCACTATTCTGCTTAACTTTTTAGATTTATTTTTATCACTAAAGTAGATCACAGCACATCTGTATTTGTTGGTGCTAAGAAAAACAGCGAAGAAATACATTTTAAATAACTGGCGTCTTTACAGCTATACAGCAAAATAACAGTAACCTCAAACAATTTCCTTAAAATGCTGCCTTCTTAAACATTGTGTGATTACAAGTAACCCTGGAAGTGTAAATTGGCCTTTTGTAATGTTTATTTCAGTTGAACTACAGAAATGGTACTTTCTTTTACCCTAATGCTGTTACATTAAAAAGACAAACAAACCCATTTGTCATGGCTTGCTGTGCTAATTTTTCACAATTACTTGAATTATACTCAATGTTCCTATGCAATTCGAGAAACTTCAGCTGGGGGTTTTGACCTCACTTCCTTTCGGTGATCAGCCGACTTAAAATTAAAATATCAAGCAGAACAATTTCTGTAGCAAAATTGGAGAAGTTAATATAGTTGAATTTACATTTACATTCATGTTCCCATTCAGTCAGATCTATTAATGTTATATATTTCTGAAGCAGAAAAATATATTAAAAAAAAAAGTCACTAATCTTTTGATAGTCTTTGATGTAGCAGATAAAAGAATTGGCAAAGTTTTAAATTAAATATCCTGTATGCATATTTAATATTTTGCATATTTGCATTTAATCCAGCAGGTATTGTATGCTAATTAAATGGGAAATTATCATTGTAATATATTTACTGAGGCTTACAATCTTCATGTTTGTAAGTGATGACCTGACATATTTCAATGTGATCTTTTTTGTCACAAGGAGCCAAATTCTGTGCTGACCTCCACTCCAGATATCCTGAATTTTGTGGCTGTGGGCTTGATTTTGCCCTTCTTTTTTCTCCTGATTAACACCATACCCATAAGAATCCCAAAGACAGCAACACAACTGCTTTCTGATTCAAGTACTGCTCAACATGGGTGAGAGTAACACAATGCCTCCGCTACTTACATATATGGACTTGCTGAAATGCATGTCACTCCGCGCTGAATTTGGCCCTATATAGCAACACATCAACCACAATATTTATAGATGTGAGGTGTTCCACACATTTTTAAAAGGCTTAGTTCCACTGTTTTGACTGTTCCGTAGCCCATGTAGTATTCTGTATGGCTAGTTGTGAAGTGATGGAAAGTAGATGGCTTTGTCTAGTAAGGCAGAATAGGATTTAGATTGAAAATAATGTCATGAGCTGGGAAACTTGTTATGGGTTGAGTTAAAACCTAGTTCAAGCTGATGTGTGAACATGTCTTTCATTTAGGATTGTTGTAAGAGACAGCTAAGGGGCAACAACTAAAACAAGGCATGAAAGAGTGTCCGGTGGGAAGTTCCACGGGGTACTATGATGTGTGTGCATGTGTGTGTAAGAACACACACAAATGGGAACAGACGAACAGAGATGTTGTAGACAGGTCAGCCGTACATCTTAGAGACACAAGGTGGCCAAGGCAATATCTTTTATATAGAAGGGTTGCCAACTTTCCAATTTCTTATAACCAGACACTACAGGCCCTTCCCCCACCCCTGTCGCTCTCTTGTTCACTCTCCCTTCCTCCAGGACTCATCTGCTACTTGCAGACTGGGCTGGGAGCTGAAATGAAATGGAGCCTGCCTGCTTGCCCAGGAGATGCAGGTACGAGGTGGCCCTGACTACAAATGGGCTGGCGTAGGTTGATGACCTGGTGTTCCTCCCACCCACACACTGCTCTTCCTCATGCCCTAGCCCTTCCCAGTCCCTGGATCAGGCTGGCGGGAGGCAGGTTAGCAGTGGCATTTTCAAGCAGCGACCCTCCCTCCCCCTCTTTCCCACCAGGATCTGGAGCTCCTGCAGGTCGGAACCGGGCTTTTGGTGTCCAGATCATAAGTACTGACTGGACACTGTACATGTCCCTTTTCAATTGGGCTTTCCGGTCAAACACCAGACACCTGGCAACCGTATAAAAGTGCGCCAATAAAAGATTTTACCTCACCTACCTTATCTAGCTAATAACATAGGGAGGCAGAGAAAGAAAGCAAAAAAGCCACCCAGTAGCCTGAGAGCACAGTGTGACTCTGGCAAAAGCCAGGGAGAGCTTTTGAATCTGTTGGCTATAGAGGCTTGGGGCTGTAAGTTAAACTATTCCTTTTGTTTTTGATTTCTCCTGTGTTGGGAGAAGCAGGACTTCGTACATTCCTTGTAAAAACAAAAACAAAAACAAAATTGCATCAAAGAAAATTACAGACTCCATCCATTTCTGCTTCCAACTGGAACATCCCAGGGGCTCTGAAATTTGATTAGCTGCTTGAGTGGAAAAGGGCGAACAGTAACAATTGATCTCTATTTCGTACTGCTGAGCTGAAGTGATAGTAAACTGCCACGTGTTAAGCTGCCACTGATGGTTTTGATAGGAAATCCAAGAGAAAGCAAATTTGAAAAAGGGACGGTAATCTGATGATAAATATATTTTTTAAAGATATGTACACTATGATAAATTACACTTGTCACAAGCTGGATCAATACTCTCAGCAAGCCATAAGAAATGAAGCTGATGGCCACTTAATGAAGTATAATTAGTATTCACTAAACCAGTGCTAAAATATATGCTGTGCTTTAATTTGTCTTGATTGTATTAGCGTTTAAATATCCTATTGTGCACTATGCTATGTCTTCTCATATTATGAAACTGTACTCTCCAGAATTCACAACGATTCATTTATTTTAGAATATGTACAGTGCAAAGATTTAGTAATTCCTTGTGTTTAATAATTATTTAGTAGCCAGACATTTTATTTCATATCAGCACAAGGGCACTGTTATCCAGTATTATGTCAGTCATTCTAATAGAGCAATAAGGTTTCCATTCCCTCTCCCTCCCCTTCTGCCATTCACAGTTTCTTACCAAAAAGGACTAGAAGGGTTTCCATCACACCAGTACTGCAGAAACTCATTTCACATGTCATCCTACATTTTTTGGCCACTGGAACAATTGACAGCTGGATCAGGTGCATGAAATGCCTTTTGACAAATCTGCACTTAGCATTTACAGTCAGGAGTACAGTTCTGACCTACAAACAAAATCTTTCCTCAGCAAACTGACTTCTGTTTTTCTCTCTCTCCTTTTTTTTTTCTTTAAGAACAGACACTCCTTCCTCTTCACTTGCAAAAGACATCAGACAACACCAGCATAATTAAAACTCAGCCTCTGAATTTAGCCTGTACAACATGCTATAAAGACTTCACTCACTAAATCAGAGTATTTATGAAAAGTCCTATATAATTCTAGGAAATGATAGTCCCCCTTGCTTGCATATAATCTAACCTTTTATTCCCTTCCTACAACTGTGAATAAGTTATTAAATACATGGCAGCTGAGCTGGTAAAATGATTTCATCATGCTTGCAGGCCCAGCCTTGAATATGACAAGTTTCACTGTCTAACAGATAGAGCAAAAGAGGAAAATTCTCCAAAAAATTATGGGGCAACCTCTCTGTTAGCTAGCAGGATGTTGAGAAAATCTGGTAGTAAAAATTCATGTTGAGTTTGGTTGACTTGGGGGCAATTTATTGTACCGCCAGCGTGTCTTTGGAAAAAGCAACCTACTTTGCAGGTCTCAGTCCTTTGTTTTTGGGGTTGTGTTTTTGAAGTAGCGACAGAAACAGCTACAGCTCATACTCCCATCCCGGAGCCTCACATTTCCATCCGTGTTAAGTGTTTATATGGAACTAATTACCATGCTATCTGAGCCTCTCACAATATTTAGTGCACAGGAGGTAGGGCAAATCTGTTATCCCCATTTTACACCTGGAAAACTGAGATACAGAAAGACTAAGCCCCAGATTTTTAAGATATTTAGGCATTACTCCACTCAGTGTTGGAATACTTAACTGATTTGGGAGCCTCAGTCTCATTTTCAAAATGACTTAGGCCCGGTCTAAAGTGGCCGTGAATTTTGGCGGCAGTCGACGAGATACGCAAGCTACATGCAGCAACTTGCATATCTCCCTTCAACTTCCTAATGTCTACTTACCATGGTGTTTGCACTATGCTGCACTGACGGGAAATGCCCTCCCATCAACGCAGCACTATGCTTCTTGCCAGGGTGGATTTACAGAGTTGAATTCCGGGTTTGATTGAGTGAGTCTTCACTGCTGCTCAGTCAAACCCGGAAAATTGATCATGCACTGCCGGCAGTGCAGACATAACCCTAGATTCTTAAATCAGTTAGGTGTTGCAACATTGAGTGAAAAATCTGGGCCCTCGCGACTTGTTCAAGGTCACACAGGAAGTCAGTGACAAAGCAGAGAATTGAACCCGGGTCTTCCAAGTCCCAGGACCCAGCAACCTGGGTCATTTACTTCTCCTGTCTCAGACTATAGGCTCAGATTGCAGTGTAGCCACCTCTCATGAATTTGAGTCTCACCATATATGATTTACTTTAAAGCCCCAGCTCCTGGAGTCCTTTGATTATGTGACAATCTCAGCTTTCTTTAAGAAAGGCAAGTCTGTCACACTCATAGTTGTGGAGAAAACTTGAAAATGTGGATGTGCACCCTGAAGGTTAAAAAACTAGAAGGTAAATAAAAAGAAGCCCACATATATTTTTAATTCATTGTTTTAAGCCATGAGTTTTAGAGCCTGGCTCTTGGTGTTGGCAATACTAAGATTATGCCCTTTAGACCCATCCATGAGTCCTGGTCATCTCCTCCCGTAGAAAAACCCTTGGGTTAGGGAACCCACAGGAAAGAAAGCTCTTGTGAGGATCCCTCTTAGAGGTCACATCTGCCCATTGGAAGGAATTCTTTGATCCTTTGGGTCCTGCTTGAAACCTGATAGGACCCCCTACAACGGGGATGGGAGTCTTCATAAAGAGAGTCTTGCAGTCAAGAATCAAAATGATTTCCTTCATCCTGAGACCTCTGCTATGGGTTTTCCCAAGGGAGAAGCCAATCTGGGTTTAAGAAAGGAAGCCAAATGATTGGCATCTGTATGTTGCCTGTAGGGATAGAACGCCGGGCAGTAAATGCTTGGGGATAGAGTGTGACTTGAGGACAGGGAATGTTGAGCAGACTACACACAGCAGTCTCAGGCGCCTTAGCAGCCCAGAGGAGACAGAATGTTGTTTGTAGTATCTGTGCCTTTTATCTCTATTTGTCATTGTGTACTTGACACATTCAGCCACTAAATGGCATTATTAGGAGGAGGATCTCTGCTTGAAGTTAAGCTTCTGAAGCCACTCAGAGAAGAGGCATTTGTCTTTTGAGAGAAGGGGATGCTCTGTACCTTGCAACATCTGGTCTTAGATATCAGCTATTTTTAAGGTAGTGTTTTAGAAAAGGGTGTATGTACCTAGGAGTGCTGTGGATAAGAAATTTGTGTGTAGGAAAGTGGTAACGTTGATGAAGACAGATGACTCCTCTCTCTGCTCCTGAGGAGCTCTTGACTTTTTTTTTGGTGTGGAAACCTTGAACTTGTCATTTCAGTACATTGTTCCTAGTGTCAAGCTGTGAGGTTCCTGACTTTGGGCAGACTGGCATTTATTCCTGCGAAGTAAGGGTATGAAAATGGTCCATTTGCCTGAAAAGACAGAAACATGAGCCAGAGCTACACTGAGCCTTTTGGCAAGGAAGATGTAGATGATCAGCATTGCCCTTTTCATAAAATGCATACAAGAGAGAGGAAGAGTTTAGCAAAACTCCTCACTCTTACCATCTGAGATTAACTGTTGTAATTTTATGCTGGCAAATCTAAATGTGGATCTAAAGAAATTATTAAATTAAGTAATCTCTTTCTGTTTCTTTGTTTTCCACAGTTCAGCTTTTAATAAAGGGGCAGGAGGGAAACTGTAGTTCAGATCCTTAACTATACACAATTTAGTAATTTTGACTAATGGTTTCTGGACTTCTGCAATTCACCATTTATCAGAATTCTAGTTTTTCTTTCTTTGCTGTTTCTAAGAATTTATCTTGCAATCACATGGGAAAGGAAAAGTAAGAGTTCTTTACAGCTGAGATTTACTTGGTTGGATAGTAGTTATGTTAAAATTAACTTCTTGGTAACATTTTGTGCTTGCACTAGGAAAATGCTATCACCTCTTTCACCATACACTGCCCAGGGATTTGGAAACAGCCTGCTGGCTGCTTAAGGTGTAGTATTGACGAGTACTAAAGAAAGACCTCTGTACCCTTCCTTAATAAGAGGGATTTTGGTTCTGAAATGGGCAGTAAGAATGTGGTGGCGAGGGGGAAGGGAGGTGTTTTATTTCAAATAGGATGTTTCTGTTGTTGTATGTTTTAAGATCCTTATAAGTAGGTATAAGGTGCAGGAAGAGCTTCATGGAACAATACTTATGGTCACTGAAATATTGAGAAAAACACTGGTTCCAGTCATTATAGGTTTTTTAGACCAGGATCTCTGTTCTGTACCTTATGCAGACATGTTTGACCTCAACACTATGCAGAACAATCAAAAAAACTCCTCACTTTTTTTTTTCCAGAAAACACACCACTAATGTGAAGTTTTAAATGAAGGTTTCAAATAATGCTCTTAATGATAAAGCACATTTCACAATAGTAGTACGTTAATTGGTGGATTTCCTGTAGAAGTGTATATTATGTTCTCAGTAATACCCCATTAGCACACCATAATTAGTATTAGTAGAGTGAATTCCAAATGAATTAATGCCATCTTGCAGCTTATTTTAATGTCTCACCCCAACTCATTTGCACCTCTAGCATGAAACTGGTACAATAGTCCACAACGCTTAAGGATGTATTATCATTGAAATCATAGCAACTATTAGCTCAGGATCGTAGCTCAAATGAAATCTACTCTGATCCTTTTTAAAAATAAAAGCTTATTCTATCCTATCCGTGGTCCATTCAACTGTGATGACTGTACCAATAAGAATGTCATTAGAGCCAACTGTGGTGATGAATTTCTTGATGTACTGAGATTACTGTCAGAAGGTAACTTCTTGTGGTCATGACTGACCTAGCTAGCATCTGAACTGCTGACCTAAAGGCATCCCATTCTCAATGCCATGGCCCCCGCAGTGCCTCTTCCCCACAGCTCAGTGTTTATAAAACCAGGTTACCCACTGCCTGTCTATCCAAAAGGAATGAAGGAAAAAGGAAAGGAAGACCGCAGGAAAGCACTAAGCAAGCTAGAAGTGGTTCCCTGGATGGGCTGAGTCTTCATTTGGTGGCTATACTAATTTACACCAGCTGAAGATCTGGCCCATTATTTGTGTTTTATGTAGTGTATCTGATCCATTGGAATAAGAGAGGGGGGGAAATGAACATTCAGCATCAGGAATATTCTTGAGCAGGGGTTGGCAACCTTAACAAAGGGCCGTGCCCAGTCCCCCCATGCTTTTGTAAAAAGAGGAGGGAAAACACAAATAAAGTATAAGGAGACATAGGAGATTCCATTCCCCATTAGGAAGCCATGATGATATTAATGTTCTTCAAAATATTTTTTTATCTGTGAGAACCTATGATCTTGTTAGGCCCTATTATGGTACTATATGATTGCATACCACAGGGTAAAAGATTCTATCCTTCCATACCTGAAAATATAATATCCAGTTGTGTGTGATGGTTCTGTTTACAAATTTAATTGAAAGCAAAAAAATAGACAATAAAAAAAAAGTCACGTCGTTGAAGAGGTGTAGGCTGAATGCACAAAAAACATTGGCCCTGGTAATTTCCAGTGCAATACATATTTATATCTGTATGCAATATGCAATACATATTTATATCTGTTGGTGAGATGGATCACTTACTTGTCTACCAAAGGGCCATACCTATCTAAAGCTCTTGTGTCTGATTTCACCACTTTGTTACTGCAGAGATAAAATCAGCATATCATCAGATCCATTGACTCCATGGGTCTTGGTCATAGAGGATTTTGGGTCCTAATTTTGTCTTTGGTCTTTGACACTGGCTCCACCACATGCTGGATGTGACCATATGCTCCCCCCGCCACTCTTCCCAACTTGTGTCCCCTTTTATGGTCATGGAAGGTATGAAATATCACAGCATTGTATAACGTTCTCACTTAATTCGTGCATGAGCAAATCTCTAAGTATGAGCAGCAAGGACCATGAAGAAGATCATTCACATAGACTCTTAAATATCTCTCTGTTAAAAATGTAAAAAGGAAGTAAAAAAATGCTGATCCAAGTATGCTTAGCCATTTTTTTTTTTTTAAAAAGTTCTGCAGCTTACATAGCTCAGCATGTTGGCAGGTCCCCGCTCCCCTGAAGCTAGTGAGAGAGGCTGCTAGTTAGTCCAGGCTGGAGGTGGATTAATATTCAAGGCTAAAAATAAACTACCAAAAAAAGAACCCTCCAAAACCTAGCCACCTCCAGCCAATTTCTGACTTTCCTCAATCACGGGTGAACTAGAGAGACTTGTTGACATTGAATTTCCACCTGACGATTAGGTCTCTGCTGCCCAGCCCATTTAACAAAGCATGAAAAGACTCTGCGGCCTAGCCAAATTCCTTTATAAATAGGTTGTTCTGGTGCAGAGCCAGGGTCCATGGATTTATGTTGCATGGAAGGCTGAAAATTGTTGCAGATGAATAGAGCTCTAAATCATTGTGCTTGGAGTTGTAGGAGATAACTGTTCTACAGATATTAAGCCCTTGCAGTAAGATTAGCTCTTGTAATAAGGAAAATCAGGTCCATGTTTTCTCAACAGATGGCAAATGTTTTCATCTGCTTTGTTACTGGCTGAATAGATGGCCCTCCCCAAACAAGAAAATCTCTAAACTAATTCTTGATAGTACTTGTACCAATTTATTCTGGACTCCAAACAGTGATTATTTCAGTTATTTACTTCTTTATTTTTATTTGCATTTGATTGCAAACATTGTCTTGAGGAATGTGTCTTTGTGTCAGTCTGAATATCGCACTGTCATCTTAACACTAGCATCTTAAAGTGTATTTACAATATAGGTCAAGATTGGAAAATGAGCTTTATTACACATAATGGTCTTTCTCTTACAAGGAAACCTCCTGCCACATGTGTGCAGTTATGTTCTGAACAGTAACTATCCTATGTGGGTAAAAAGCAGGTACAATTTTCTTTGTCCCCTGAAATTAATCATCAAAAGTCAAATGTAAATTTATGGCACATTAAATGCTGAGAAGAATATAAAGAGCGTTTTTAGTGATATAAAACTGTTGAAAGGTTTGTTGCAATGGAAACTGTGTTTCCTTTTGCAGAAGTACATTCTGTCTAATAACTGATGATCAAAGAGACTCTGTGATTGGCCACATATAAAGCTACAAGTGGAGAATACTAGATTAGATTCAGTGAACTGCATCATTTTAGCTGATTAGCAGACCAAGGAGGAAACTGGTGAATTCGTAATTTCTATATTTTTCTTTCTTCATGAAAGTGACCTGTTGCTTGCTGTGCTAGACCCTCATGTATCTTTTCTCCAAACTGTTGAGAGCACAAATATGGCTGTGTTGTGGATTTTTTTTCTTTTTTGTAAACTTCAAAAGTTGGACGAGACCTGCAGAGAATTCAAGTGGAGCACAGATTTTATGTACCCCAAATTTGCAAAGCTGTGCAAGACATTTTAAACCTCAAAATTTTCCTGGATTTTAATGGAAGCTAAATTGGGTTAAATGCCTACGCCACTTAGAAAATGTAGGGGTACATCAGGTGATTTAATCTATCAGCTTCCTGTTTGATTCATGACAGGAAAAATCATTCATGGATTAAATTTTTAAATATAAAAAATGAATCCTGCTCACTGCTGAACGGCTCCAGATGGTCATCATGATAACTTTCATTTTTTGACCATCTTTCTTCACAGAGGGCCTGATCCCTTTCAAATCCCAGGGAGTCTTTCCATTGAATACAGTGGGCTTTGTAACAGGCCCGTGTCCACCTTGAGTTGGGCAGTGATTTTCTTCTCCTGGATTATGTTGTGCACTGGGTCACTGTGGCACAGAGTAAAACAGAGACAAGAGATGGCTAAAATATAACCTTTATTTTAAAAAAATTGTACATAAATAGTGGCTATAATGATGTTATTTTCCTAAATTAAGCCTGATGAATGAGTTATGCATCTTTAGTAAGGTAGAAAGCATTTTGTCCCATATTAAGTGTATTTATATCACATGAAATGTACACTTTTAAAAACAGTTTATCTAGACCTGAAGAAATAGTCAGCATTGATTTGGAATGAAGAGTGGCAAAATTTTGTTTTTAAGGCGATTCACATGATTTGCAATTATATGACAACTTGATTCTATTATGCCTTCCCTGCAGCTACAGGCCGTAAAGATTGATTATGCATTTAGAAAGCTATTAAAAGAAGATAGCACTTAGATATTTGTATGTCTTTTCTTGCTCCTTGTAGCTACATTTTTGCTTTCTCCCTTTCAAAAATACAAGCATTCATCATGCATATTTCATCGGGGCCGCATGCAGTAGACACCAGTAATAATAATACTTAGCACTTATATACAACTTTACATCTTTGGAGTGCTGTACAGACATGAATGAATCAGCTCTCAGAACAGCTTTGAGAGCAGAACTATTTGAATGTTGCACCCACCAAAAATATTCATCAGCGATCATATTTGTAACCCCTGTTTATTCACTTCCAGGCACATCTGTTCAAAAACGTTGCTTTTATAAGATAGCTCATACATGAGAAAGTGTTGCAAATATGCATTTGCCTGAGTATTTGCGTGAGAAGTGCACTTTGATAGCTCTTTCTGAGGTGAGGCTCATCCAATGAGGCAGCAGAAACAATACCATATGACATGAGGTGGCTCAATACATAGCTCTAATTACAAATAGGACATCCTCAAAAGCTCAACAGCCTACGAAAGCTTATGCCTGCAAAAATTAAGTTTTTAAAGTGCTTCCAGACTCTCCTTGTTTTTGCTGTATACAGACTAACGTGGCTACCCCTCTGGAACTTTTCAAAAGTAGTAGTTCCAGCAAATAACTTGCTATGTTGATCAGATTGGGCCAATCTGCAGTGACTCAATGAGCCAACAATTTTTTCTTCACAAACTAATGCTTGTGCTGTGGCAGCCAAGTGGTTCAGCTGCTCAGCTACCATCTTGGAAGTTGTCTTAGTTCATCTCACGCAGCAAAGGCCACCTTCAGTCAAATCAGTTGCAAATGGATACCTGAGGCATCAGATTAGGAGAATCAAAGGTGATCCAATGTGGTGCTAGCCACATCACTTCCTTGTGTCCAGTTGACTATGGAAACTGACGTTTCTGAACTACGTGAGCCTGATGAGCCAAATACAGCTTTGGGGAGATTTGGACTGTTTTGATAGCTTCTGCTTTTAAATCTAAGTTTTCATATTAAAAAAAAAAGAAGGAAGGCATTAGTTATTTCGACTGCAAAGTTAACGTTCAAAATGTGAATCAAATGTCACCAGTGATGTGTTTCATGAATTACAGCCAGCCTGAAAAAGCTCTAAGAAAAGTGTTTCTTCTTTTCATGTCATGTGGGTTCTAATTCTGAAAACTAATGATGGGAATTGAAGTGTCAGTATTATTTACTATTTCACTGTTTTTCAAATTGCACAAGAAAGAGGAGGCACAATAATATGAAGATCTGCAGAATATGCTTTGAGTGAATTTTGCATGTACTAAAGCAACTTCTGCACACACAAGTCATGTATGCATTCTTGTGGATTCTGTCACTGTTTGCACACTGAAGTGCTGGTTTAGTGCATGAAATTTTCTGTGCATACGTATGGGCACTGTTTAGAGCTACAGCTTTGAAAATCTGCCCCATATTATCTGGGAAATGGCAATTAATTCCTTAAGTGCTCTGTGAACTTGTAATTGAAGTAGCACCTGTGTGGACCAGTGAGCATGCCATGACAACAGAACAAATAGTTCATTTATCAGGAGTTATGCCTTAGAATCAGTGCAAGTTATTGTGTAATTATTGTAGCATAACATGATATTAGCTACTGCCAGGTAACCCAACAGCTGGGGGGAAGGGGGTCAACTGGACCAACAACATATAGAAAAAGAATTTACTCAGGACTCATAGCTCAGATGTTGAGGGATGTGTGATTTATTTAAGAACCGACTGCAAAAGGAAAAATCTTCTTGAAGTCAAAGCCCCAGACGTAAATGGGGAAGAATTCCTATAGTGCAAAGGCTGAAGGAAAGAAAGAGATTGTGCAGCCAAAGCCCAGTGTGGGAATATATTAGGGAGTTCTGTCTGTTCTCAGGACTTCAAACTACCTGTGTGTTTTTTGTACTACTGCTGTTTCTTGCCTATTAAAGTTCATCAACAGCTTCCCAAAAAACTCCTGCTGGCCAGTGACAATAGGCTTTGCAGTACAGTTGTTTGAAGCCACAGCATTAGCTAGCCAATGCCCCTGGATTCTTAACACTGTTTGCAGGGCTATCTTTAGAGGACAGAGTTTTAACCCAACGTTTGCTGGATAGTGTGGAAACCATCCAATTGGTCACATGTGACCTTCTGTTATTCTAGTCCAATGTTTAGACACAGATGCAGTAAGTGTCACTAAGAACTTGTAAGGATCTTCTAGACCAAGCAGAGGTATAGTAATGGAGTAAGTTACAGAATGTGTATATATTTATTCTTTGTGCTGTATGATACCTCCCATTTTTTAGTTTGTCCTGAGAATTGTCACGGAAGGGATTAAAATGACATTAAATGCTGATGGCAGAGTTGCTGTAGCCCTGTCAGTCAGGATATTAGAGAGACAAGGCGGGGGAAGTAATAGCTTTTATTGGACCAAATTCTGAGACACTCGAAAGCGTCTCTCTTTTACCAACAGAAGTTGGTCCAATAAAAGATATCATGATCCACCTTGTGTCTCTAGTAAATGCTGAGGCATTTTTACCAGATTCCTTTAATGTTAAATTAGTCCTCAGTGGTCATCTTTGGTTTTTGGTTTTGTCTTTTTCCTTTTCTGTAAATAGTGCCGATCTTGACATCTAAACACCTTTGTTATATACTTGAAATACAAGTCAACCTAAATACAAGCAAAAATATGTTTAGCTGCCTCTCTAGAGCCGATGAGGTTTGAGCGAGAACTCGCCAATCTCAACACTTACCCACGAATACTTTATGCATGTGCGTATACCATTGAACACAACTTCATGCACGTGAGTAGTTCCTGATGTGCATGTTTTCAGGATCAAAGATTTACTGTGCAAGTATCTAAATTTTAATTATTGTTGTTTAACATTTGTATTGCAGTAGCACCTAAAGACTCCAAGTAAGTTAGAGCTCCTTGTGCTAGGCTCTGTACAAACATATGCGATGGGGAGATTAACTCCAACCACAGCTTCCTGATAGGGAACATTACTGAGTCTAATAAAGTGCTAAAGTAGAATTGAGGTTTAGAAATTGGGCCTTGGAGCTATATTATCTGTGTAAAGCCAGTGTTGCTAAATGAATGGCTATATTATCGCCAAGGTAATTCAAAACAAATTTCAAGCTGCGACCATAAAATTGTTCTTGTAGTAGGTTAGACATGATATTTTAAATTGGCTTGTTTGAAATGAGGACAATGACCAGACATTTCTGTTTGAGAAGTCTGGTGCATTAATTTTTCATTTCATTAAACTCCTGAAGAGTTTTACCTTTTAATATAAAATAACATATTTGTTTTGAAATGAAAGCATGAATGTCAAAATTCTACAATGACAGAATAGTGGAGAATAAATAGAAATGATTTAAGAGAAAAACCTCAGAATAAAATAGAAAAATTAATTAGATGCTGATCAGTTAAGTGTCTGCATATGCGTGTCCCATTCAGTTCAGTTAGACTACAGGTGTATGAAGCTAAGCAGACGTGTTTGCGGGATTGGGGCTTAAATCATTAACATATCACAGAAATATGCAATTCAGTGCATATAGAAATTAAAACACAAGAAAGTAGATTAAAAATGATGGTGAGAAAACTATACCGTTAACGATAATAAAATACTCTGTTGTTTAATCCCAAATTTGGAATAGCTAGGGGCCTAGTTCTTCAGTACAATAGACATATAGTGTCCCTGCTCTAAAGGACTGAATGGAAGTAAACAAGGTATCTCATTAGAAAGTCTCAAAAGAATTATTTTTCCTTCTATTTCAGTTCCCTGTAACTGAATGATGGCAAACCTACTGCATAATAACTTACTGGTAATATGGCATGATCTGATTGATAGGATACTGGACTGATTTCAGGAGACCTGGCCTGGGTTGTATTCCTGGCTCTGGCCACTGACCTGTTGCGTGGCCTTGGGCAAGTCATTTCCCCTCTTTTTCCCTTTCTACCTTTTCTCTCTCTCGTTGATGTAGAGACAGGTATTGCCTCTCACTGTCCGTTGGTACAGTCTCTAGAACAGGGGTCGGCAACCTACCGCGGCTGAAGAGCCACATGCGGCTCCAGAGCCACGGGTTGTCGACCCCTGCTCTAGAACAATGGGGCCTCAATCTCAGTTTGAGCCTGTAGGCCCTACTCTATTATAAATAATAAGAAGAAATTAAAGCAGTGTTGCACTGGCAGTGACTCACAGCCTACCTCTTTCACTAGGTAAGAAAACAAGCTCCATTTCGCTCAGCCTCTTTAGCAACAAAAATGTATTCAGGCATGAATTTTATCACAGCCCAGTGAGCGGTACAATTGCGGAGGTCTGAGCCACGCCGTGTTTTACTGAAAATAAACAACATTCAGAAAGTAAGGTGCAAATCTTCAAAGGTACACCTGTGCTCATGTCTGATTTACACCAATGCAAATCTCATGCTGGGCTGGCCAGTGCAAAGGTTCATTTTAAAATAGTGAGGCGTAGATACTGATGTCTAGGTGCTACTGCAGCGATGTTGTTAATAATAAACTGATGCTAAAATCTTTAGCAGGATTCTACAGACTGGAAGGGTAATTAAAATGGAAACCTAATATCTGTTCATTGTGGTGGGGAGGAGGTTTTTTTTTCCCCTCTTCTTGCTGAAAGAATAATAAATTAAACCAGTGAAAAGAGACATGCTTATCAGAAGTTTTAAAAGTGTGAGGAGGCTTTAATGAGATGTGAAGGGTTATGCTCCCACATAGCTAGAGAGTAGTTGCACAATTGTTTGAAAGACCATACTCAAAGAGTAGTTATCAACAGCTGGCTGGCAAACTGGGAGTGTGTGTCTAGAGGGGTCCTGCAGGGGTCTGTCCTGGATCTGGTACTATTCAGTATCTTCCTTTATGACTTGGATAATGGAATATAACATATCCTTATACAATTTGTGGGTGTCTCTAAACTGGAAGGGATTGCAGGCACTTTGAAAATGGGAGAAGAGTTCAGAATACCTTGAAAATTAGAGAATTGGTCTGCAATCAACAAAATGAAATTCAGTAAAGATGTTGGCAAATTGGAGAGAGAATACAGAGGAGCGCAACAAATATGATGAAAGATTTAACTAACCTGACCTACGAGGAAAGGTTTAAAAACTGGGCATGTTTAGTCTTGAGAAAAGATTGAGGGGAGGACCTGATAAGTCTTCAAATATTAAGGGCTGATGCAAAGAGGGTAGTGATCAGTTGTTCGCCATGTCCGCTGAAAATAGGACAAGAAATAATTGGCTTAATCTGCACTGGGAAGATTTAGGTAAGGATATTGGGGAAAATGTATTAACTATAAGGGTAGTTGAGTTCTGGAATAGGCTCCCCAGGGAGGTTGTGGAATCTCCATCAGTGGTTTTTAAGAACAGACTGGACAAACATCTGACAGGGATAGTCTAGGTTTATTTGGTCCAGGGGGCCTAGTTTGATGACCTCTTGAGGTCCCTTCCAGCCCTATATTTCTGATTCCATGAAGAATAACTAAAAATCAGGCCATTTTCTTTTTCTCTTCCTTTTGCCCTCCGTCTCTTCAATAGTCTATATTGAGTGACCTGGGGCCAAAAGTGATATTGTAGCACCAGTCACTGAAATCACAGGGCTATAAATTATGTATCAAGTGTGCTTTGGCTGTATGTAAAGAGATCTGAACGTGACCAATAACACTGCCTAGTGAGTCACCTGTCTGTAGCAGTCAGCAAACTGCCGTCCCAGCGGTGAGTGTAATCGGCAGGCTTCAGATGAGTTTTTTTGCAGCCAGCTAACCTCAGACTCTAGTACTCATCTCTGATCAGTAACCATCTGTTCAATGCAGCTCTAATGACTAAGCACTTTTGTTACTGTCAGGGGTGACCTGGAGAAAATCAGCGGGGAAATAAAGCCATCAGCCACTGATTGGAATACTGATGGTCATCATTTAGTGAGCTGCAGCAGGAAACCATATTATGCCTGCATTCCCTGGCTTGCTACTCAAGGATATTGTCAATTTGATGTTAAAGCTTCTTGATCAATATGAACTTAATTCTGCCACCCTTTGTTATATGGAGCAGTATTTACTAATAGGAGTGAGTTCTGTGGTACACGTCTTTAAGAAAAGATAATCAAATCTATATATAATGAGACATTTAAAAGTAGCTGATATGTTCTCTTACATTCATTACACTTGTGCAAATCTGGAGTAACTTCCTTGAAGTCAGTGTTTACTCTGGATTTACAGTGGTGGAAATGAGTTTAGAATCTGGGCCATTACAACTAATTGTGTGTAATGGACAGGTTCAATATTTGATTTATCTCGCTCTTCTTTCATTTATATAAAGGCAAAGCGCTGCCCTCTGTAGTGTAAAGCCAGTTTACTCATTTCCAGACTCTCAGCTTCTGCACATCATAAACCATAGTAGCTAACATTTTAAAATATGGATCCTTTGCCAGTCATCATCAATTTATGAACACAATTTCCCAAACATCTGTTCAGCCATTACCCTATTAAATCTAAGTTACCACAAATGTCTGCATATTAAAATACATATATACATTTTAAATACTCTAATTGAGTTTAAATATAATTTCATTACCCACATCTTAGGCTGCAAAAACAAGGGAAGTATTTGTGCAAACCATGAACCAAATCCTGAAGACTTACTCAATACTTACTTGGGTATAACTCCCACTGACTCTTATTGGACTTTTAATTGAATAAGTTCTGAGTAAAGATTTCAATATTTGGCTCCATGTGACTGAAGTACAGTATTTTTCCATGGTCTTTCTGACACAGGAGCTTTCTAAACCAAAGCAATCTCATTTTTGTAGATCAGTCATGGATATGGATGTATTTCTGGTCATGTTTGATTTTTGGAAAACATAAATGGATTTGTCATAGCAAAAGATCAGAAAGACCAATCGGTCTGTTGTAAAAAAAAGCACATGAAAAATAAGTCACTTATACATCTGTATATTGGAACCTCACACCTTTTTATTGTCTAGTTCTAGGTCCAGATTTTTTTAAACAAAGGTGACTCATGGTTTTACAGGGTAATTTATAATTGGCACCATTTTGCTGTGTCTTTACTGCCTTCTTTTGTGATATAGAGATGATAGAGGGCATGTAAAATAGCCTCTTCTTTCTAGTTTAAAAAAAAAAGTTGTCTTCGCAGCTTGTGCAGTCACTTGCACATTTGCTTCATTTAGCTCAAGATGCACTTGTATATCTGTTTATGTATCTGGTCTTCAAAGTGCAGTCTATCCTAATGAAATCTCTCAGCACCCCTGGGTGCTAGCCAAGTAGGTGGTGTTCCAGCGTTACAGATGGTGAAATTGAAACACGGAAAGGTTAAATGACTTGCCCAAGGCAACACAGTGAGTAGTGGCAGATCCAGGATCAGAGCTGAGGGGTTCTCGGCCTCAAGTTCCTTCTGCAATCCTCTAGTCCATGCTGCTGTAACTGGTCAGTTTGGTCACACATGCTTCTTGTGTAAAAACTTTCTCAAGCAAGAAATCTTGTCTCCGATCACCGGAGGAATATCAGTCTCCTTTCGCTGCACCTTCAAATCATGTCAGTGTGCTTTTTTGGTATGTTATCCTAACATCTCATGCTACCCATATATTTTCAGGATCAGCTAGTTGATCACACAGGGCAGTTGGTCATTCATGCACTACCGGTAAAGCCTATTGGTGTGGAATGGATTGCAGTTCTCGTATGCTACATCAAAGCCTTCTCTGCAGCATTCCATTAGTGTCATTTCAGACCAACTTCAGGCACAGTTGGTTATGTGCACGTTCCCCAGTGGTTTGCGAGGGGAGGTCAGGTATGTGTATACGCTGGATGCTGACACAAATATCAACCCTGCCCAAAGAAACTGACATTTTTCAAAGATGTTCCCGCTAAAGAGCCAACTTCCCACTGTTAAATGTGATGTCGTGTTTTGCCAGTTCAATTCCAACTCATTCAGACCTGTATGCCAGCCGGTCCTGCTGGGTTGTGCCAGGAAAAGTGTGGGGAGCCTTCCCCAACTTCACCGGACACACAGTGGATCCGAGCAGCGTTCCTCTAGCATCTCTCCTGAACGCACAGATTAGCACCGCTAGGGCACCCAACAACACTCCCAGATCGCAAAAAGGCATGACCAGCCACGCTGAGGAAGTGGTCAGGACACCAAAGCCCGGGCTGTGAACCTGCTGGTGTCTAGAAACAGACAGAGCAGCAGCAGAAGTGTATGCTGCACCTCCTTGATGCAGATGTTAGCTTTGCTATTCCGTACACTATTTTGCACTCTCTGGCTAAGTCTACATGACAAGCAGAGGCCCCTGGAAGGAAGTCTGAGAGGCCAGGTCTACAGACTTGGGTTACAGTGCTAAAAAATAGCGGTGTAGATTTTCAGGCACATGCTGGAATTGGGCTCTGAAGCCTGGGGGCATGGGAGGGTGGGTTTGTGCCCGAAAGTCTGCACCGCTATTTTTTAGCACTGTAGTGCAAGCTCAAGTTCAGTAGAGTGTATAATAAGTGATTAGCGCATATTCTAAGAGACCATTCAAGGCCACTTCACCTTGAATGGTCCCTAGAATATGTGGTAACTACTTATGCTAAATAACCTGTTCGACCTTATGTTTAGCTGGATACCTTTCCCAGACCTAAGCATAGCTCTGCGTAGCTCAGAAGCTTGTGTCTGTCACCACAGAAGTTGGTCCAATAAAAGATATTACTCATCCACCTTGTCTCTCTAATATCCGAGGACCGACATGGCTACAACAACACTGCATCTAGCTAGATAGCTCCTTTCAGAAAATACATTGTTCATCAGTTCTCATGCCATCTACAGCGTATGAACTGTGGAACGTAGCTCCCGAATAGGGACAGGTGAAGAGATTGAGATAAAAGGTAAATCCTGCCCAAATCTTCCCCTCAAATTGAAACTAACCTTTCAGTGCAGTTTAATTAAAATGTTTTTCTCTTTAATTATCAGTATTGTGCATATCTGCGCTTCCAGCTTCACGCTGCTACCACAACATGAAATGTCAAAAACGAGAGATTGTTCTTGCAGGATTTCCAGCCCAACTGGAAGCAGGAAGTGCCAGAAATGTTAGGAGAAAGCCTGTTCTCACCAGTCTGCCAGTCTAATTTTGCAGAACCAAGTGGTTCAGGTAGGTTAAATAAGCTTTGGATAAGTATCCAGACTTCTGGGCACTAATCTGAACTGAATAGCCAGTGTTTAAAGTCTGCCCATGGCTGCTTGAGACCAGATGTAATCCCATATTTTGCTTGCTTAGATAGTAGGAAGGTTGGCATGCTTGTATCTACTTACTTAACAGTTAGTAGCATATTAATTACAATCATCTATAAGATAATGTATGGTTTCAAAGCAAGCTAAATAAAATATTTTCAGTTAAGAGTCAAACATATCCCTTGCGTTCAAATACCCCACCTTAAATTCATTTTTTATCAGAACTGAGTGAATAATTCACAACAAATATTTTATTTGATTAATTCCCTATTTTATTTCCTCATGAAATAAATTGGCCACAAACCAATAATAAAATTCCAACGGTCATTCAATGTTTAAAATTATTTGCACATTCCATCAGTGCATGGTTCTGGGTTTTCACAGTGTGTGGATTGTGAATGTTGCCAATTTATGTATTGTTGGTTCACTGTGTAAATCACCTACTTTTGTTTCTTTTACTGGATTAGATATTTATATAATTAACCAATACAATGCAAAGTGTGGCATTGATAATCAAATAGATTATCTGAATTTTGTTCAAGCTCAAAATAATGCTCTTTTGGTGAGCATTAGCTATAATGCATGAGCGTTTAAATGTTTTGTGGAAAGCAAATAACTGTCATGAATATGGCTGAACTGGAAATTTGTTTTCAGATTTAAATAACATTTGTTGCTTTCTATCTCCAGCTATCATTTTCATTGTGTTCTAAGTGTATATGGAATCAGAGTACATTAGTTTCAGCTATATCTGTAAATTGAGTTGCATTTACCATAGTGCAGTTTTCTGCAGGGAAATTCTTTGAAACTTTTTTTTTAGCAATATACAGCTAAAATAGGGCTATACGTTGAGCCCTATTGAGCTATAGTGTGGGACAATAGTTCAGAACAGAGAGAGAGAGAGAGGGACATAAGTGTTATGCTGCCCCTCAGCAAACGGAAGCCCAACTTCTGTTTCTGATTTCTATCTAAAAGGGCTCTCTTGCCATGTCATCTCATTTTGTAATAACACAGCCATATGAGAAGAGCCAATCAAACTTCCTTTCTTAATAAAAAATAAATAAATACAATTCCCATTTAATGTGTCCATGTGGAAGGAAATACAATATGGTGTGGAATGAAATTCAAACTTTAGGTATGCTGTCGGCACTTCCAGAGCGTAGAACTCCTTAATTCTGGGTGAAGGGTAGGGAAACTGTTATCCATCATTTGGCACAATGGAACGCTTAGATTGAAGTTTACAGGGTCCAAACACATCTTGCATCTGGTACTTTCTAATCCGCAAGTAGTGCTGTTCTGCAGAATAGCAAAAAAGAACTCTTAAAAGGGTCAATTAAAAGGTGTGAATGGCATTTCTATTGCTTTGTTCTCTTACAGGCCAATAAAGCATTCAACAATAAAACAACTCTGCGTATATAAACACACTTTGGTCTGCAATAGTTGGCTCTGATTTATGGGTTTTAATTAAAGGGTTTTAAGGTTTAATTAAAAAGTTAAATGTTACTGTCTTCATATCTAAAAAATAGCATTTGTAGTTACTTCAATTCTGCAGTACAAACTACAGTCTAATGCCTGTTTTCTGGTCAGAGTTTGTAGCAACAGCATATCATAAAACTCTTCTAAATTCCCACAGTATAAACAGATTTAAAAACAAAATGTAGGTGCACAACACTGCATACATTTGCATATCTCATTTGCTTGGTCAGTCGTTGCAGTTTGCTGATTTGCATGCTTAATACCATTAATTATTTGGGTAAACTAGGCATGCATTGTGTATTTTTGCACATGCAGTTGCATGTTCACATTTTTTTTGAAAAATCAGGCCACAGCATCTATTTGTACTATACAAGAGCATAGTCTAACTATCCCATATAACATAATAAGAAAATTATCTGAGTAGTGCTGAAGTTTAAACTGCTACACTGCCAGGAAGGATTTCCAGCATGCAGTTCCTCTAGCTGTGAGCATATCTGATTAAATTATCTGATTCTAGAGTGAAGGTTGTCAGTGTAATGTAGATTTATGCCCAGGCTAAAGGCCAGAATTTCAAAGGTTGGGGACCAAACTACCCTCTTCTCCTTAATTTCCATGGAAAATAAAATAATAAAAAGATAAAAAATGACAATGAACAGAGGTTTTTACACTATTTCTGCAGTAGAAGCGGTTGTCTGATACAAGTCTCTGTAAAATCCAAATGTACAATAGCTATTTATCTTCTGGAAGAAAAATAAATTTTGCAAATCCGCCTATTTTTAGGGTGATGTAATGAATGCAGGCTGCTCTGTTAAAGGTATCTAGAAACTAGATGGGGTCAGGGTAGATTAGATTAGGTCAGGTTATGTCTGCTTGCCTGCCAGAATACTTGGAGCAGGAAGAAAAATTGCTGATCGTGAACTGCCCTTTCTCCCCTTGCTGCTGAGATAACAGTGGCAGTTTTGGGTAACTTTTCTCCTTCTTATGCTTCATTTCCCTGCACTGGGCACTGAGGCATCTTGCTGCTTTGCAGTTTTTCTCTTGGGAAATTGTACAATTCTAGCATTGGTACAAATTTTTGTCATTCGTTAGATGATGTCATGATTTCCAGGAGCTGCATATGTTGTCTTGCTAGGTATCGTTTAGCAATGTCTGGATCCCCATCTGCTACCTCCATTTGGCACTTAGTGCCTGGACTTTAAACTCTAAAATGTTATGACATTGTTTCCTATGCTTTTCAATGCCAGGTGGATGGAAGCCTTTCCTCAAAGGCTGTGCATGTGCAGCGGAAGAGAGTAAATAATTTAGAATGGGCATAAATCCTTATTGCTAAGGATTGGGTATGTCATTGTTTGATTTCTGAATACCATCCATATGCCAGCTACTTCCTAGAGTATGACTAGAGCTTGGTGCTGATTATTTATGGAAAATAAAATACTGTTGATTGTTGAATATGATAATCTGTGTTCTGGTAAATTGCACACACTTCATACATTGTACGAATAATGCTTCTCTATTAATGCCTCTTAGTCCAGCACATAGATGCATGTGTGTATTCTCTGGACAAATTTGCCTATATGTATTTTTAATTTTTTTCCACGTGAATCATAGTTTCAGTATACACAGTGTAATGCATATACAGCCAACATTAGCCACCCACCTTCACTTCCTTTATTTGAATGGGCCCTTTGGCATGTCAGGAGCTCATGTCATAAATTGAAGTACTAATGCAGTTTTTCTTTCCTTCTCTCAGATCATCATAATCATCTCCCTCTTTTTAGAGCCCTTTTCTTACTCTCTCATTCTCTGTACCTTACCAAGCCCTCTCTTCCCCTCTCTCCTCAGCTTAAACCTACACTTTTTCCTCTCACACTGCACCCCCAGCCTGTTTTCGGCTCTCACAGAATACATGCTTTCACAACCAGCCTTGACCTCATTCATTTGTTCCTGTTGCTCACATGCACTGTACTCTAAGCTAGATCCTTAGCCACTCTACACATGCATTAATCCATCTTAACCAGTCCTCTTCTATATGGGGAATCTCCCAGAGGCACGGATACAGCTATATTCCAGCTCCTTTTCCCCAGCAAAGGGACATCCCTACATCCTACTGATTCCTAGTATCAAAGAAAAGTCGAAACATTTTGAACTTTAGTATAATATAATATTTGAAATGATGAAGTCAAAATAAAATGTTTTGACCTTATTGAAACTAAATGTTTCAACTAAATGTTTCAATAATAGTGTGCAGAAGGAGCAGATACTTACTAAGACACATTTTGATTTAGTTAAATCAGCATTTTCCAATGGGAAAACTGTTCCATCGGAAAAGTTTTCAGCCAGGCCTATCCAAAATCATTTCCCCACCATTGGCCCAAATCCTGTTTTGTCACATGGGTGCAACGCCCCTGAAATCAGTGTGAATTACTGCCCTGTGGCAGAGGACAGATTTTAGCCCACATTTTGCTTTTCATGAGATTGCCAAAAAATGGGGTTTTAAAGGGTTGTGAACTGGAGATGCTAGTAATCTGTGGTTTGCAGACAGCATGAACATTTCAGCATTTACCCATTAAAAACACATTATTTTTAATATATGACATTTCACATCACTTCACATTGAGATCTAATGTGACACTATTTATCAATTAAAAAAAAGAAAAAGAAAGAGCCCAACATTTTTTCATGGTGAATACTTGTTGTACGTCAGTATTCTGTAAGGACTAAGGGTTGGGGTAACATTCATTACTCTTAGTCCCTGACATTTCCCATATCATACCTATGTAAATGTATCAGTGGTTCCTATAACAAAATATCTCTAAATCATTTTTATAATTTAACAATCATTTCTGAGAAGCCCAAGGAATTTAAGCACAAAGAACAGCTGAATAAGGCAAATTCCTATTAATTGAAAGAGAAACAGAGCTGGAAAACAGAACATTGGTATTTTATGTCTTTAGGTTTCTGTTAGTCTCATGCACATCTCTTTGATGGCAGGCTGATCACTTCAACCTAGAGGGCCTAGTACTAATAATCTCAGGATTTGTACCAACCAGGAAGAAGTTCGAGGGGAAAAAAGGATTGGCTCTTCGCAATCAGACAGTATTAGGGAAATGATTATTAATGAATGCATCACTCTATCGCTATAGGGCCAAATTGTAAGTAAGGACTGAAGACTGCAGGATTTTGCCCATAGATTCATACCGTGGCAAGCAAAACAACAACAAAACAACACACCACACAGCCAGTCAAGCTACCAACCAAACACCTCACCTACCCCCCAGTGCATCCATTGATTTCAGAAGGGGTTCATGTGAGCATGGCAGTGCCACCTATACACAGTAAATTGCGGGATCCTTCAGAGCAGGAATTGTCTTTTATCTGCACCCATTATGTTGTAAAGACTTAACTTTATGCACTGTGTGTAGTACCATTAATGTCAAGCATTTGCAAGACTGGCATATAATTTTGTACAGAGTCCAGCACAATGGGGTCCCAATCCAAACTGGGATCCTCGGGAGCAATCATCATATAACTATTTACTAGTATTAATAATTGGAGGGTTCTGAAGGCCTCTTAACAGATGAAAGCAAAAGAAAGCACGGGCTTGTTTTTCAGGTGCAAGGTTCCATAGGCCTTGCAGAAGTGAATTTTAACTGAAGCTAACTGAACAACATCCTCCAAAAAATCTTTCCTCACTGAGCATTTTTAAACAACTACAAAAAAGGGAGGGGTGCAGAAAATTGTGTGCGCGCGCCCGCACGTGTGCGCAACAGACAAATCGAAAGTGACAATCACTGACCCTTAGAGTTGACCAGGTGAGAGTGAAATGATGCTGGGCTGCAGAAAGCAAATTAGTGAGTAATGCCACCAAAAGAAATCTAGCTTTTTATGGAAAGCATTAAAGGTTTGATCCAAATCTTAGTGACGTTAATAGGAGTCTCTGCAAGTTATTTCAGTGGGCTTTGGTTCAGGCCCTTAATGAAAGGCAGGTGGTCTATACCAGCACTAGCGCAGGTCAAACAGGTTGAGCCAGGTCTTTGGCCCTACTATATAGGCTTTAATTCACTTTAAACCTGGCCCATTCTGTAATGGGAATCTCCATATGGCGTGGATGCAGCTATATTCCATTAAAAGCAGAATTTTTTGTCAATATCTGTGGATCCTCAGTCCTGATCATTTGTTTTGTGGATGCCAACATGAGAAGCAAAAACAACCAAACACCACCTGTCCTCCAGCCTCATGTAATCTTACATGGTGATGATAATACTTTGCAATTATACAGTGTCTCTTATCCACTGATTTGCAAGCAATTTACAAAAGTGGGGATTATTAGCTCTCTTTTATAAATAAGAAAACAGAAGTATAAAGAAGATAGATGAATTGCCAGAGGTCACACAGTGAGTCAATGGCACAGTTAGGAATAAAACAGAAGTGTACTGATGCCCCAATTCCCTGGTCTAACCATGAGTTCTGCCATAAGCCGTGTTTTAACTGCTACTAACCAATGATTGACATAAAAATAAAATCTGGAAGTCTTCTGAAGCCTCCAGATCTTGAAACAGATTTTGAAACTCACTACTATAAGCTCTTCCTAAAACTGATAAAAGTGAACTTTGCACAAATTTTCTCAGCAGAATTTATGAGGAGAAGCCAGATGGTGCTGTGCTAATGGAATGATCAGTACACGATCTACTTATTGCACTGAGCTGCTCAAGATGTAAAAGTGTGATTCTCTGGTTTCTGAACCATAAGCATCCAGAAACATTGTACAATGTGTATTATGGCAACAATGCCTTTCTCACCAGCATGGTCCCAAATTGTCCTGCTCTTAAATATCTCTGCTTTGCCACTAAATGAAACTTTAATACACTAATATCTAGATGTAGTGAGAATCGAAAAGTAGAGCTCCTGTACAAAGAGCGAGTAAAGCGGGGTGGGGATTGGGGGACCACAGCTGGAGCTACCTCCTCTCATGCAGAACATGTTGAGATGTGGCTCTATGCCAGAGTACACGTGGTTCGTAAATTTCAAGTTCTGCCAGATGAGATGTTGTTCAATTATTTTAAGTGAACTTTTCAGTATTTGATCTTTTTCCCCAGAGACTGGAACCCAACCAAAGTCACTCCCTGTCTTTCAACTGGTGGTTGAAATGTAAAACGAGAAAATCAGAATGTGTGTTTTCAATAGCCTTGAAGTTTGGTTTTGTACTTTTTCCAGAGTTTGTTTTATACAGTTGTTAACTCTTTGAAGGAACTTCAAGGGAACAACAGAGCCCAGAAATCTGACTCTGAAAGAATTCTGCTTTTAATAAGACTATTTGGTCTTTAGTCATTACACCATTAAACCGCAGCTTTCTGCTCAATTTATTGTTACTGAACTAAATGCTAATTCCTTTTTTCTTGTGGCAATATAAGGGGCAACTTGTGTATGCATTTTAAGTGCTCCAGAACTTGATATGTACAGGTTGTTAGGAAGTTTGGCATCCTTTACAGGAAATCATCTTATTCTCCATAGTTAAAATGGAGAGGGAAAAACGCATTACATTGTGGAAAAATGTATTGTTAGCTACAGAGGAGGCAAATAAACTCAGCCAAATCCATGTATTTATACAACCTTTGCATTTTAAGCACAGAATAGCAATTGTTGTATCCCTAGATTTGTTTGTAATGTTTTACTGCTTGGTAGTATACATAACATAGATGTGTAATGCCTTGGCTGTCCAAAGCCATTCTTGTTCTTTCAATTCAGGCATGGAATTCCTAAATTTAGTTGTTTTTTGTGAGCTGACTGGAAACACATTTGCACAGAAGTGTCTCTTTGCTTTGTGTACCAAGGAAAAATAAAAATATATAATCAGGGAGAATTATATTTGGCCAAAGAAATGACCAGCTTGAAATATGACTTACTGGTTGCTGATCTCATTGTCGAAGGAAGAGACGCTGTTGTCCCACAAAGGATTAAATCACATAGCCTCAAGAAAGTATCTGAAGTTAAGAGATTATATTGGAGCATAACTGAGTTATTGGTTTCAGTTGTGAAGTTTGGTATCCATTTTAAATAGTTTATTTTACTTTTTTAACTAGACCGCTTTAAAAAATGGACAGCAGTGTTTATACCTCTGAGTTTCTCTTTCTCTGCTAATGCTTTTGTTTCCTAACTATTTAACTACTTTAGAATTGCCTCTGAACTGTGCTGAAAAGGGCAGCTTTTCTCCGGAGGCAATAACATCTTGTCGTCATTGAATCACTCCTATTTGCATTTTGTATGTACAATGCATTGAGCAGCCATTGGGACAAATTCAGGTCCAGTGGAGTCACACCCACATACACAAGGACTGATTTTGGCCCATTGTTCATCATTTAGTGAGGTAAAATATACAAAGTGAATTCTTGCAAGAAGGTACAGGACTTGAATGGGCTCATCTTGTTGTACCAAGAGGCGGTGCAGATTCAAACCATCTCAGAGGAAGGGAAGGTGGAGCAGAGAACTTTTCAAAGCTCCAGGATACTCGGAGGCTTTATGCCCATTACTGACATGAGGTGAAATTTGCTCTCTGCCTCTTCCTGCTCAGCTCTGCTGACTAGTGCATGAGGGAGGATTGTGGCCAAGCCAGGGCACAGGGATTTCAATTGTGGTTGAAGTTGCCTGTGTCACTGCAAAAGATGGGGGAAGTGGCCCCTTATCCCCCCCGTCCTCCTTTGCATGGCCAAACAAAATCTGGCCCACCATGGGAAGACTGATTAAAGACATTGATTTCCAACCAGAGAATGTGCATTTCCCCCTCTGTCTTTCCTGTGCTTTGCAATGTCATCTCCTAAATATATCACAACATGCTGTTTATTCCGAGATCTTTCCCTGTGGATTGCCTTTCTGTGGCACTTTGACTAATAGATCGTCAAATGCATATCAATGTCCTGTGGGCACAGACATTACTTTCAGTTTTAAATCAAGGAAATATTGTTCCATTAAACTGGGCATCAGTGAATTCTTTTAAAATTATGGGCCAGGTGCTTAACTGTTGTAAACCACAGTGGAACCATATTTGCTTACATTTGTATTAATGGAGTTGAGTTCCAATTGACAATTACAATCTAAAATGCTATATTAACTTACCAAAATTTCTTAGGTAAAATGAAACACTATGTAAAAGGAACAGAGTTGTGTGTAGTGATGTAACCTCTTACGTACTACAAGAGGCTTGAAGTCCCACGTCCTCACTCAGATCATCTTAAATTCACTTCCTACCTTTAAGCAGGCAGGAGCTGTGTTTTAATTGCAGCTGCCTATAGGTCAGATGTAGATTGACCTTGAGACTGATTGGGTCCTCCAGAGAGAGCCAAACTGAATAGAGCATAGTCAGCAGGAGTAAACTCCAGTCAATTAGTTCCCACTGCTATCGGCAATGCCATGGGATATCCATTTTTATCAGTAATACTGCAGCTTGCATGAGCAGGCCTCCATTTCTCATAAGCAGATCATTGACTTATAAAATCTTCTGGTGTGTTTGGAATATTTTTCCTCTTGGCCTATTGCATGTACTGAATTTGAGAGGACATATCACTAATTGTAGCAGAGCCAAGGCCAGTTTCTTCATTCAGAATATTGTGTTAAGTGTCAGCTGAAACAGTCAATGCATTTTTATGGCATGTTTCACTGTCACGGGATTGCATAGAGGGATCAGCGCATGCCTCAGCCAGCAGTCCTATATTTTTTCCAGATTTAATGGAGTAAATGATCAGGTTTTCTAAAGATGGATTGAAAGTTTTGTCATGTATCTAAAAAACCGTCTAAAGCTCCGGGGCGAAGACCCAGGTCGACAACCTCGCTCCTCTGGCACAATGGAAATCGCAACAATCAGAATAATGCAGATGTGATTGGGTATCCACATCACACAAGCTCTGAGCAGCTTAACATAGGCCAGAAGGAGCCAATTAACCTTAATGCTGCACCTGGAGGGAAGCCAGGGCTTGATAAGCACTAATGGCAGAGGAAGCCCAGCTGGAGGAGACGCGCTAGGAGTGTAAAGCCAGGAAGCGAACGCAGGAAGAAGCTGCCGGGAGTAGGTCTTCAGTCATTCCCTAAAGGCACAAGGAAGAGATCCAGGAGGAGCATAGACCTGGGATCTTGCCTTGGACTAGGAAGATTTACAAGAGGCTGAATTAGCCACAGGAAGCAGAGGAAGCGCCAGTGATTAATCCAGTGATGGGCAAAGAGAAGCAGGGTAAGGAGGAATTCAGGGAAACAGCAACCAGGACTGAAATTTAGTAGACCTACATTGCTAGTCATAGAGTCCATGGGCTGGAACCCAGAGTTGTGGGTGGACCCAGGCTCCCCTCCCATTCACTGGCAAAGTGGCACAGACCTGGCGCTGGAACAGAAAACTGCCTGAGGTAGCTTACAGACAGCTCGTCCAGGTAGTTCCCCCCACCCACCTCCCACTGGGTAACCATCTAGTGACCTGCCAGAGGGCCAGATCACAAAGAAGGGAGCTCTCCCAAGTCATGGAGAGAGAGGGGCCATAGTGCGAACAACCGATGGAAGGGAGCGCCAGAGGAGGCAAAAGCTAAATCCCAGAGCCAGCCAGAAGGAGGCGAACCTGCAGTGAGTGGAGTCCTTCCTAGTGGCAGACAAAACTTTCTCCCAGGGTGATCTGAGACTGTGGAATGAACTCCCACTGAGAACCAACACAAACCTCTCCCCTTTCCACTGCAAATGGGTGGCCCGTTTGTTTGGCCTCGCCTTCCCTAAAATACACACATGACTGGTATATTTATATATTTTTAAAAAAACTCAGCACCTGCCAAACGAGATACTCCACTGCACATATTCCTCCCTCTGGGGAGAGAAGAAGAGAACAAACAACATGTGACAGATGTTTAGTCACATTGCTTAATGCACTACTGAAAGGTGCTCAGATCCTACAGTGATGAGTGTGGTTTAAAAACCTTTTATAGAATCGAATGTATTACCCTCCTTTAGAAAACATTCAAGCTTAGTAAATCAAGACAGTTGATTAAATTCAATCCTGAATTAGTATCTAAATACTGAATATAGCCCGTGATGTTTTTGTGGGAAAGAAATGTATTGTTGGCTTCTTAAATTAAAAGGCACAGTGCTGCATAAGAAGCATATACTGGATTCACCCAGGACAGAAAGTGCACTTGCCAAATGGTGGGCAGAAATCCAGCTAGAGGCAGGAACTGGTATGGGCCAGAACTGGCTGCTGAACTAGTGCATGTAAACCCATGCAATGCAATTAATTGTGTGCCTGAGGCTGCATCACCGCTGGAAAGCTGACCATGTTCTGCAATCAGTTTCCAACAACTGATCTGGAGAACTGTATCAGGTAACACACTACTGCTAGCAGGTGCCAGCCAGGATGTACAGTGCCTTTTATTTGACTGAAGGTTGTTGAAAACTCACCTCAAGACATGGGGAGCAGGAGTCCTGACCGTGCATCTTGAAGCCATTTTCAAGACCAGTTCTGAAAACCTGTTTCAGAAGATGGTTGAAGGGGGCACAGTGCTTAATGCAGTTCAGGTCCTGGGTTTGATCATTTGACCCTTTATTTATCATCTGTGTGCCACCTCAACTGAAATTGAAAATCAGGGCCCTGAGTTTGCCAAATGAGCTAGAGGAAACCCTCCATCTGACTTTGCCAGCAGGAGCTGAAGTACGCTCTGCTTTTCTCAGCTGGAAGTCACTCTTACACAGCATATATGAGAGCAGATAGGCATCATTAATGCACCTCAGAGAAATGTATTCCAATTCCTGTGGATTCGCAGTACAGAGAATTACTTGTCTGGTTTAAGAATGAAAGCGTTTCAATAAAAGGTTTCTTTGCCCCCACACGCGCACACCTACACTTTGAAAGCAAAATGTATATCAGTTTACGGAACATCCTATCTAAGACGCCCCTGGCATCTTACAGTAAAGTACTTTGTTTTCATTGCACTTTTGAAAGCTTTGCCCAACAGGCTTTTTGAAAGTGTAGGAAGTAAGTGTGAATTGATGCTTAGCCTCATTAAGCAATGAGAACCCTGTGGCTGTCTTGAGGGTGCAGGAGATCGAGAGCCTCAGTTAATCCAGACAGTTTGTACACTTTGGAAAGCAATAGTGCAAGCTTCCCTACACTGTTCACGTGTCTCATTGTAACCCTGGAGAGAGTACATTTGCGCGCGCACACACAGTAGAGCTGTTGCTCTGCCAATTATGATCAAGACATTAAAACATATTATGAAATATATTTAATGTCTTAACAGTAACTGAAGGGTCACTGGCCTTAATAAGGAGTTTGAGAAGAAGCTTGTAGTTAAGGTACTGCCTACGTTCAGTTCCTGGATCAGCCACGGATTCCGCATGTGACATGGAGCAAATCATTTACCAGAGCTGGTCAAAAGATGGAAAAGATTTTTACAAAAATTTCTATTACTTGGGAAATCTGAAAATTCAGATTTTTTTTTCCTAGCACTTCTACCACTTACTGTCTGTGCTTCAGTTTCCTACTAGCAAAATGAAACTTTCTTTCTTTGATTTGCCTATTTAGTTTGCGAGGACTATATATATATGGCTGTACCTTGCCTAGCTCAATGAGGACCTGATCTCAGTTGGAGTGCTACTGTCATACAAATAATAATAGTAATGTGTATCATACTAAGATTTTTTCAAACATATCAATAAAAATACGTTTGTGTCTTCAGTTATGTATATTATATATAAAGAAAGATGGATATGTGAAATGAAAAAGGGGTTATTCCTATTATCAGCCCTGTCAGTTGAAACTAAGTCACATTTTCTGTCTGTTGCTTACAAGCAAGAGCAAATAGAAAAATTTTGAGTTTTATTGGGTATTTAGATTCAGCATTTTTTGCATTAAGATATCCTTTTTTTTAAATGTGCTTCTTGCTCATTTTCAAAATGGTCTCCAATGTATTGCTTTTACTATGCAGCAGATCTATAGCTAATATCCACTTTCTTTGCTTTTATCATAAATGGGGATGTGAAAATAATAAATAAAGTAGTCCACCAAAGTCAGTTAATTTGTTTTTAATGGAGATGGTTTTCCTTGCTGATGTATGCATTTTGCTGAGAGGGTGTAATGGGCATGATATTACCCCTCTGCAGAAACCCTGCCCAAGGCTTTTGTCTCTCTTAAGTCTGTCTTAAACTTTATTTTGAGTTTATTGGGACTTAAGCATTGTCCAGGCCATGTGTAAGTTTTCATTGCACACAGGAGGAAGTTTTCTGTTAGTGTTCTATAAAAGCAGTTGGGTTGACTGCACTGGAGACAAAATTTTTGTTCATCCAGAGATCTTGGATGAAATCAGGCCCCAGTGAAGTCAGTGGAGTTTTGCCATGGACTTGTGCGGGGCCAGGATTTCACCTCTTCTGGATATTCATCAGAGAACAGCTCTAGGTGCAAGAAGATATGTTAGTCTTCATGCCTATTTTATCCCAGGTCTCTTTGTTGAGATGGGTAGCAAGCACTACCAACAAGCACATGGAGCCTTTTATTATGTAGACTCTTCTGTGTTAGGAACGGGATTTGAAACTATCTACTCATTTCACATAGGTTACTCAAAAGTATCAACTTTTGGTTAGTGTTTGATGAAGTGCTTTTAAGATCATGTTGAACACACACAGCTCCCCACTCATACTAACACGCGCACACACCGCTCCTATATTCACATCATTCAAAGTCTGCTGATGCCAAACCATATTTTTATCACATAAAATGGCTAATTAGACCACAAACTTTCAGAATGTAAAATATAAAACCATAAACAGCTGTGCACTTGAGGTTCATCCAGCCCCTTCTGCACAAGTTGCATATTGATTAGAACAAGAATGTCAGCTCACTGCTCTTCACCCTTTCAGAAACGTATGCCTTGCTTAAAAAATAAGCAAAGAATTGGTAGGAAGCTGGGAGGGGGAAGATTTTTCCTTAGAAACTGTCAGTAAAAACATATTTTTGCTCCAAGTTTAGTAACATTTTATTTTTTATTAAACCAGTTAAACCAGATGATGCAATGTGCCCTTTTAAAGGAGGGTCTGAGCAATTCCTTTCAACACTAGTGGGACAAAGCTTTTTCCTCCCTTGTTCTCTCTTCCTTTCCTTTGTTAAGAGCATCAAGACAAAGCTATTTATAGTGCACAATGAGGTTTTTTTTGAGTCCTGCAAAACCACAACATGTTCTTGAGCACTATCTATTGGTACCTTATTCTGTAACTCTTTACATATATACAGAGAGAGCACTTCTGTAACACCCAGTCACTTATTATCTTTGCGTGGATCACACACTTTGCAAAATACTCTGTGTTCTGGGTCTAGAGCATTGAGTCAGTGTATCAGAGATTGCTGATCCTACATGTGAAATGTGGCTTGCATAGAAATCAAGGGCCACAGTCTAGTCCTAAAAGTTCTATTTCTTCCAAACTGATATCCGTATTTGAAGTACTTGGGGGCAGGATTCCTCAGCAGGGTAGATTACAGACTAGGCTGGGCGTGTCCTCTGTTTGTTTGTTCTTCATCAAGTTCCTAAGCAGCCCTAGAGCGATGATAATGGCTGTTCCCTGTGCCGCTCACTCAGAGGAGATACGGAAAGACCAGGAATAAAGTGTACACTTGCACAAGCCATTCTGCAACTCCCTCCTCTGCAGTCAGTGACCCCTATATTCACATTGGTTCTTTTGTGTAGCCAGCATAGAGGCTCTTCACTGGGCTTAGATTCTCTAGAAAGCCACTTCAAATGCCTTGATCTGGATAGGGTTCTGCTTGCTCTTAACACCATGTCTCCTGTATACTTATGTCTTGTGCTGATGCGGAATCCCCTTTGTCCTTATTATATATTATCAACACCACTGAAATTATTTTATGAAGCCTGTTCAAAAAAAAAAAAAAAAACCCAAACCAGACAAAAATTCTGCCAGTTAATACTGAACATTACAAGAGAAATTGGAAGACCCAATTATCAGTGTCAAGTTTTGGGGTTGTTTTTTGTTTTAACTGAAGCTGCTGAAATTACAAGTGTTCATGGCAGCAATGTTTAGACAAGTCTTAGATTCACACTGCAATCAGCAAGTCATTCACTTCTGATCTTTCTTCCTAATTTAAAATGTGGGTTTAAAAGGAGAGAGTCACATCTATATGTGTGTGTGTGTGTGTGTGTGTTTTGTTGTTGGTTTCTTCTGTTTTATTCCTGTTGTTTGCAATACAGTACAGGAAATGTAAATAATTTGTTCTTCTTTGGTTTTATCCTTTAGCATTTCTGGCAAATGTTTATTTGTTCCCCCATTATACAATATTCCCAACACATTTTGCAGGTTTTATTTTCCAGCATATACTTATTTGTCTGTTCATTAATGATTACCAACAGCATTGATGAGGCTAATGGTAGATCTAGGCATAGAGACTTCCCAAAAGCACTCTGTGAATAGAATTCCCATTGAAATCAATGGGAGAATCAAGACAGAACACTTGCAGAATTTGACTTCAGATGCTTATAGGTAAGCTTTCACTATGGAAAGAATAACAATAGCACAAACGTGTGTGTAGGTTCTACTTAAATGTGTTATTTTATTTATGAAACTAATAAGTCAACCGCAACATACTAATTTCAGGTAGATCATGAATATTATCAACATCGTATTACAGTAGGCAAAACGTAGGCCGGAAGGTTGTGATTTGCCCAAGACAAGCCAATATAGTCTGAGCTGTGATTAGAACACAGGTATTCGAGGTTCCCAATCATGTGCGCCAACCACTAGTCCATGACAATTTACTATACTTAATTTATAAGACTGCAGGAAAACAATATGCAAAAGTTCAAGTTCTGTCCTTGTCATCATGCAGTTCCTAGTGATGTCAATGGAAGTTGCAGGTCTAGGCAAGGACACAATTGACCCATTTTCATAGGTGTTTTGGAGAATTTTTTCAGTTTTCTTCAGATAACTCTTGAACCTATCTTCAGTTAAAAGCAGTGGAGGTGCTTTAGAAGTAGGGAAAGGGAATAGAAAGGGAAAGGCTAGCTTGGTGGCACAAAAACCAGTTGCATGATGTCTTGATTTGTGAGGGGGAAACATTTTTTAATTAAAGCAAGGCTCTCACGCCCCAGGAAGGTATGTACTGAGTCAACACCTCCCGACTTCCTGGAGGTGGTAGTGATAGCCGCTGTCTTCCTGCTGATTGATTGCTGGAATGGAATTAACAGCCCCAGACGAGCAGCTGAGTTGTCCTTCATGTTGATAGGCCTGTGCTGCTGAAATGAATGCAGCCGTTGAATATGTTGGTTATGGAAGGAAGGATTGGGCCAAGGGGCAGGTCGTCCTTTTCCATTCTTGATTCCTGCATGGCTCTGCTGTCAAGGAAAATATCAGACTCTTGTTGGAAAGCTAAGAGTGAGAGACACAAGTTGACTTTCCAAAGATTTCACCCTGAGACAGACTCAAATGGAATATATTTTGCGGTGTGTTTGGCCTAATAAGAGCATTTTTGTTATTTATACAGAAGAGCCAAGAGTGGTTCACAAAGCAGAATAAGCATTACATTACCATAATTCTGCCTTTTTTCTTTACAAGAAAACGTAGAAAGCCCATGAGGAAAAACCAAGCAAATTTTAGCTCAAATGAGGGAGATGTGTTTTTTTTCTTTTCCAGAGCCAAGGTTTCCGAGAAAATGCGATTTGAATATTTAGATCTTGGAACGCATTCTACTACCACCACCAATACCACATGTAAGTGGTGCCCAGCTTTTGCTATAAAAATGCTGGCTGTAGGTTGTGTGATGCTTTTTCTTTCTTTTGGGGACACAATTTTAGGCCAAATTCTGCATATACTCATGGGAATTTGGCTTGAGCAACAGGAATAAGAGCTACATGATTTAGCTTCACCCTGAGAGCATTATTTCAGAGCTCTCCTATTTAAATTTTCATTTCAATCCCCTATTTTACTTCTCTCTGAAAGGACACGAAGATCAATGGGATTTGTGAGTACCTAGAACCTTATGAGATCAGGCCATGTATTTATTTATGTTTGTGTGTCAGATTGTATGTCTGTGGACAGATACCTGAGTGATCTGTTTAAAGATGTGATCCAATTCCTACTGAATTCATTAGGAAGACTCCATGTATTTGTGAAACTTCTATCATGCGTTAGAAGAATGTAAGAAGTAAGGATGACTGGGGACAGAGTGGGAAGTTACTTTATGAACACTATTTTAGTCACTCCATAGTGAAACAGGAAGTTAGGGAGTCTAAGCCACGTTAACCATACACTACCTGAAGCTGCAGTTCAGGAGGTCAATGACGTGGATGAATGGACTTAGGTTCGAAATGTAACTGAACAGACATTTCCATGTAAATGGACCATGGATGCCTTTCTCAAAGTGAGATTCGGAATAATCATTTCACTGGATGGAGGAGGGGAAAACAAGGAAATGCTAAATTGTACTTTAACGAACACTGTGAATAAAAAAGAGCTTTTTAGTGACTGCTTCAAGCTTATTATGTAGTGAAAAAGCTACTGCAGTTTGACTGACTGCTGACCATTACTGCTAATATTAAACATCATGTGTTCAAAGTGGGAGAAAAGTACAGTATGAAAGCAACTTCAAGAATAAAACATACACAAGTTCATTCTGTTCTGTGTTTGTACAGCGTCTAGCACAATGGGGTCCTTGCTCCCTGAGCAGGGCTCTCTGCCACCACAACACTATAATAAATTAAAAAATGCAAAACAGAAAGAATGAAGACAGAATAATTTATCATCCTGCAAAAATGTTGTGTTTTCATTATTTTTCTAAATGTAATGATAAGCTGCACGTATTTATTTCTGAGTATTTTTGTCATACGGGATTGTCAAGGCAACCAGAGTAAAATGTATCTTTGATAAGTGCCTTTATTTATGGCAAAAAGAAAAATTCCAAGAAATACTCTTTTCTTTGGGAGCACAAACCACAGTAACAGAAGAAGGGTTAAAAATCTTTTTTAAAATTGATTTTTTTCCCCAGTGTTTAAAAAGCATTAGACAGGGTCCTTCAGCACTGTGTAGGTTTCGAGAGAGAGAAAGAGTAACGGTAACTCATTTAAATTCCAAATGCATCCCCATCTGTGTAACCAGCTTGTTGTTATTGTACTCTGCAGAATTGCTCAGTGTGGATTAATTTTGCTGACTAAATTCAGAGGGAGCAATTGTGGAAAAGACTGAGCTTTGCTGGGGTCTGGATTTTCCCTGTTCTTTGAAAGAGGGGCAATAAATGCAGAACAGCCATGAAAATGTTTTCACATCATAATTCAGTGTCTATTGGCTGAGGGCAGAGAGAGGGCACAATTTGCTTTAAGTGACGTCACTACACTTAGTTACTGGAGGAGTGGGTGGTTGGGAAACTCCACATGGTGTTCAAGCGCCATCCTTTTATTTAAAAATAAAGACATCTGTCTATGCATGGTAGCTGAGATGGAACGTTAATTAACGCAACACAGAAATCCTTAGGAACAAAAGTGAAATTAATCCCTTAAATATGCTATTTTTGTTCTGGGATGCTAGCCCTTCCTCCCCTCTTGTGTGCGTGTTTCTCTGTTTCACACAAAACAACTGCAGCTAATGTACAAGTATTGGCAACGTTAAGACTTCCTTTTGATCCTGAGTCTTGAGGGAAAACGGCAGCGAACTTGTGAGCTTTTCCAAGTGAGCTTGAAAAGGGTCTGTTCACCAGAGTTCATATTCTAGATAGTAGCTGTTTGCAAGGAGCTCGGAGAAGCTGTGATCGAGCTATATGTGCTAGTTAGGCTGTCAGCGGGGTGTCACATCCAAAGATGTGCTTTAAAAGGCCTCTGTCCAAATGGTTTGGTGATTCGGTGTGGTGCAACAATGCTGTGGTAAAGGGGTGGGGCTATGCAACCAAGATGTATGTGGCCCTCCAAAAAATACCTTCCGTACATCTGTTAGGTGGAATTTAAAAACACATTGCATCTGTATTAGATAATTATTTTAATTCCATGTTTCTGGCTACAGCCAGCTTTATTAGGAGAATAATGAATGTCTGACACTTACACTATATTATTCCCTCTGGATTGTGAATAAGGGTATATTCAGGTAGCCTGAGGAAAGTGCTTTACTACACTGCATAATTAGCCTGTGGAACTCACTGACACAGCATTGTCACTGGCAGGATTCCAAAAACTATTGGCCATTTTAAATGGATAATAAGAACATCCAGGCTTAGAACAGAAAATATTAAAAAATCTTCCCCTTCCCACTCCTGTGAGGTTTTGGAAGGGGTATAAACACCCATACTTCAGTGCATAAGCCAAACTTTAATTAATGGAGGTCAGAAAGAAACTTTCCCTGTTGGCAGATTATTCCATAACCGCCTACTACAGGGTTTAGAGGGTCTTCTGAAATACCTAGTTCCGGCCATTATGGGAGACAGGTTAGTGGAGTAGATGGACCCCAGGTTTGATCCAGCCTGGCTATGCCTAAACCCCTTTTAAAAAAAAAAGTTTTTGGTTTCCCGGGAACAGTGGCAAGAAAAACAATGGAGGAGGGAGGCTCCCCCAGGGAGGCTGAAATACTAGTATGTCAGAGGGCAGCCACCTTTGCACTCAGGAGCAGCACCCTGCCTCTGTTTCCCACCCCCCATTAAGAACTGCAGAGTCCTCTCCCTGGCATGGGGATGGTTTAATAACAGAAAGAGTTCAAAATAATCCTTAGGATCCCAAAGGAAAGTTCATCACTGCAACACAAAGTTCATGCTCAGCTCTGACATCTATCACAACCAGAGCTCTTCATCTGTCCCCATTTCTTCTCTCAGCCAGTCCTCCCAGCTGGAGCTCAGCCTCTAGGCTGGAATTCAAGCAAGGTTTCCCCCAGGAGCCTCCTGCTCCCTGCACTCTGGTCTCCAAACTCGCCCATGTCCAGAGGTTTCCTGCAGGGGCCGGTCTCATCCCTACAATTTCCTGGCTCTGGCTCAGCCAAGTCTGTTCTCTTCCAGTTCTGCCCTCAGTGAAACTCCCTCTGGCCCTTTATAGCCTAGGGGCAGCCCTGACCCCTTAATTGGCCCAAATGGGAGCATCTTCTCTGGCCTAGGGTAGCTGGAACCCACTTTCATCAGAAAGGGCAGCCCCCCTGTGACATGGTATGTTTGCAGTTTTTCCCAGCATGAAAAGCCGCCTTTAAGCAGTGCTTGAATTTGTATCGGGACTTGCCCGGGCTGAGCTCTGGCCCCTCAAGTCTTGGCAATTCGTAGCCCCGGCACCTGTGCACTTGCTGCATCAGTTCTGAATGTAAAAAAATGGCCTGCGCCCCAGCAATTCTTTCATTACAAATTAAGCCCCGTCTTTCAGGTGCAGTTGTAGCTCTCCTCTTAAAAAGGAAAATATGTAACTGAGCTTTTTAGTCCTTCAGACCATTGTTGAAAATGCTGGTTGCTGTTGGCCTGTTATTTTCATTGTTCCCTCTGTGCTCCTCTGACTGATCACTCTTGTTCTGCTCTTTTGTGATCGGTTGGTAGAAATGTGATTGATTTAATCTGGTAAAATGCAAGGAAAATGAGTCATCCTGTGCTTTTCATGGTGTTTGGCTGTAGGTGTTGGGACTGTAAGAAACTAACTGTTTGGTCAAAGCTGACTCACTCTCTCTTTCGTGCCTCAGATCCCTTCCTCCATGCCTCTTTTCTTTTCCTCCTGTGGATTATGGAGCTTGTCCTCTGGCTGGTAAACTCTTTCCACACTCAGTGATATTATGCTAGGATACAGACCTCTGGGTATAAGTGAAGACTTTGGGTACCTGTGATTAAAAAGCAGGCTTGTGCAGCGTGATGTCCCCTGTGGTGTCAGCTACTTCCAAGAGCCACAGCCCCTCCAGCCTGCTAAAATGTGGTGCCTGAGATGGGTGCCCATCCACTTACTGCCTGCAGCTGCCTCTGCCTTTTCTGCATACAGAAGCCAGCGGGTGACAATTGCCTCCCTTCCTCTTAAACTCCCTCTCCCATCCCTTCTCACCACTCTTTCATGGCTGCTCACACAAGATTTCCTCCCTCAGCCATGTTCCTTGCCAGAATGGAACCCTGTCCTGGCCCCGTGACAGCTGGCACAGCGAAGGGGAAGGCTAGACAACTGGTGTGTGCATTGTGGAAAGACAGGGGAGACCAAGCTAATGGTCACGGACTCCGCTCGTCCAGACAGATTTGATCATGCCTGGAAATAACAAGGCGCTTTTAATGAATGAAAAATGTGGAACAGGTTTTATTATAATTTTCAATTCGCTTTTGAGCTGTACAAGCTGAAGGAATATCCAAAGACATTTCTCTCTGTCAAGAAATAAATGCCCTCAGAATTTTTAAGGGCAACGTTTTGCAAAAAGGAGAGATGTTAGTCCTGGCATTTTGGCTAAAGTGTAGTTTGGGTAATTCCATTTTACCTACCTCAAATCCCCCTATAGTTTCAGCTGGATGAATCAGCTTCTCTGATTTCTGCCCTAAACTGTCATGTAGTCTTACGCTATGAAACAGCTGCTGGTCATAAGTAGATGAAGCATTTTGGGATTCTCTGGGATGAAAGGCACTGGTTCAGTGTAAAATACCATTATCGTGGTTGCAGTGAGATTTGATATAAACAAAGGATTGCTGCAGTAGATGGTGGTCAGCAGAGTTATTGCAGTCAGGCAATGCTGGGGAAGAAGCATAGAACCAGCAATCCGCCCCACTCCAACCCCAGCATCTTGCATTATCCATGAGGTTCTGGCGGTGGGAGTACAGACAGAAAGTTCCTTCTCCCTTCCAGCTGGTAGAGCAATGGTGCTTGAGATGTATCCGAAATTAGCTAGCTGGAAGCTGCTACCATATGCAAAGCCCTCAAGTGAGGTTCAGAGAAAATACACAAACCCCAGCCCATTCTTGTCCCTGTCATGGCAGTGATGGGGCATTGCTCCTAGGCCTCTGTGAAGGGACCAATGATACCTCTGGCTAGCAGATTCTGTTCTCCCTGTACAGGGGTCTGGTCTATATTTCAAGCTCTGGTTTAGCCATCAAGAGGGTGGATTCTATCACAGGTCCGTTTTCATAGCTGCTGCTGGTCAACTTGCCCAGAGATCAGTGCAGTGAGGGAAGCAGTAATGAACCGCAGTTGGCTCTCAGACGCCGATCTCGTGTCTTGCCCAGAGATCAGAGCAGTGAGGGAAGCAGTAATGAACCGCAGTTGGCTCTCAGACGCCGATCTCGTTTCTTGCAATGCTCCTCATGAAAGTTGAAAATGTCACTCCCTTTACACTAATGAGGAAATACTAGGTTGTAATCTATGAACAGGGGTTTGCTTATTAGAGACAGTGAATTACAGTGGATGAAAACAGGCTCTCCAAACAAGACACACGTTTCAATGAATGTAATGCAGCAGGTGCCCTTAAAAATGTGTCGTTTACTGCCATAACTGATAGTTTGCGATGTTGCTTTGTAATAATTTTCCATTCCAAGCATCAGGAATACCGCAAATACCGTCAATAATGGCAAATGGTAAAAGGGGATTCTCCTGTAATTTGTACCGCATATAGAACAGGTACTTTCTGGGACAGGAGCACATGGCAAGTCTCTAAATAAGATGGTGGAGATACAGGCTGTTGATTTCCTGGACTGCAGCCGTGTTATCTCCTCTGCTGCTGTGGAGGGCCCTCGGTGGAGGGCAATTTTTCTCCACTGGGGCAGGAGTTTTTCGTAGCCTGGGTAGGGGATCTGCAGTCTGCTCATGTCTTGGATCCCAGTTTGCTGGGGCTCCCTGTTCATTCTTATATAATGTATAGTTGACACAGAGGCATGTCAGAGGAGGAGTAGAGCCGCCACTGCATGGAACTTCCGACAGGGAGGATCCTAATGATGTTACAGGGGTCTAACAGTGACCATGGACTATCTGAAGGGAGCAGGATTTCTCTGTACATCAACTTGGCATGGTTTGAACTTCAGGATCTGGATGCTAAAAGTTTACTACAAACATTTTATTGAAACAAATTCATTATTTAAAGAAAAAGTTTACCTTTTCAGTGAAAGACTTTTCGTTCAAGCAGCCTCTCTCTCGTCATTGATGATAGCCCAGTAAAAGTTGCCACATTCACAATGTACCATCAGCAGGAAAGTTCCTTTGTAAACAGCAGTGATAAGCATTGCAGTGTAAATGTGGATGTATTAATTAAAGCCAAGCAAATGAAAAAGCAAATGAAGCAAATTAAAAGCTCTGTTGTGCCAAAGGAATTGAATGAAAGTATTTTTAGTGGGGCAATTTTAAATACTGGCTGAATCTTGTTTGGCTAGTTAATAGTTTGCGTAAAGAGATACATATCAGATATTTGCAAATAGAAGCTCAAAATATTTTTCTTCACAGTATGTTGTTCATACAGGAAAATGCAAACTGGTAGATTTTATGACTTCTTATTAAATGCAAAGGTGAAATTGGCGAGGTGTCCTAAAAAAAAAAAAGTAATAAATAGTAGACTGCTCATTATGCTGGTCTGTGACAGATTTGCACTTAATATAAATCTGGCAACAATTGGCCACCTTATCCAACAAGCACATTTAATTTCTGTGTCGGGAAGTACAATTTATGTTTAAGCTATGAACAGGTTGGCAAGGTGTTCCTTAATCTTGTTTTGGAAATGCTAGCAATAAATTTAGCAAGTGGCTTGAATCAAACCAAGGTTTTATGGAAGTTACATCTGTCATTTTTAGAGAGAATGGAGAAGTTTGAGAATGAGGCAGAAGCATCAATTGAGTAATAGTTAAAACTAGGAAAAAATGTCCTACAGATTGAGAGTACACTGCTCTCAGACGTCTGATGATGAAATCCAGATTGATTTAAGAAAACCTCTAGCCACTATTTTAAAACCTTTTTGGCTATACCAACTTTATTTAAGTAATTTGTTCCATATGCCCCCCACACAATCCAAAACATGATAAAAGAGGTACAGGACTTCCCCTATCGGTACTTTTGTTCCACCTATTTGAAATCGGGTCTCAAGTCTCTGGCAAGTTCTAGGATGACAATTCCACATCATGTCAACTTTTTAAGGTTTCAGAATTTATTTCTGTTCCGAAACTTTTTGAACATTTTTGCGAAAACAGAGTTGTATTGGAATGTCTCTTTTCCCACTGAAGCCTGAGCTGTTCCGTTTGAGAAGAATAGTGGATAGGTGGCTTGGTGGTGAGGGCACTGGCGTGCTCGCGCATGTCTTTCTCTTCCCCCCTCTGCCTCCCTTTTCCCAACAAAAACTGTCAAAACCAATATCCATGAAAAGCATATTTTGGTGAAATTTCATTTCACTGAAAATGTTCCGAGAGTTCTACTCAAGTCCTCTGCTTTTGCATTATACTGCTGGCAGTAAATTTCTAGTCTTCATTTGTCTCCTATATTATAGGAGTGTAAAGTTTTCTATGCACATCTCTGTGCAACGGAAATTGCACATTTTCAATAATTCTATCCGGAGTTTGACCGAACAAATTGGGAACATGCGTAAGTTTATCACTTATAACCAACTTCCTCTGTACATAAAATTTCATAAGTAAGTATGCTGCTTGTCTTTCTTGCAGTAATGGTCTGCCTAATTATGATGTTACCACTGGCTATTGCTATGGGCATAACTTCAGGAAGAACAGAAATAAGCTGAACATGTCAGTCCAATAAAAACATGGAGATAAAAACTTTATCAAATTATTTATACCCCAAGCCAAAATCTTCCTTGAATTATATCCCAGGCAATGAAACACTGCACCTGCGACAGTACACAAGTGAAAGTTCAAATTCTGCCCTCAGTTACACCTGTGCAAGCAGAGTGGAGTTGCATATTGGGGCAAAATTGGGTTTGGTTTCTCTGATGTTAACACAGACCACTGTGCCATGGTAGTTGTCCAAGTTATAAATTAATAAATGATGGCCCCAAACTTATTTCCTTTTAAGTCAATGGGAGCATTGCACATAATATTTGTAGGAAGAACAGCATGCTCATTGTAGGATTAAATATTAGAAGCTTTGCACTAGTTTTACATTCTAAGATTGATTAGTCTTCCAAATGCCTCCTTTAAACTTCAGTGATTATTTTAGGGCTACAAACTCACGAGTTAATATTTTAAAGATTTTAAGATTTCTGCAGTGATTTTAGACCATGTATTACAAAGTACATGAGTTAACACCTTGCTTTGGTTTTAAAATGTAGCATTTTCAATCCTTGTTCGACACGCTTGGGGCTATTCTAAATCCTGATCCTCAGAGGGAACAAACTACAACATTAGGCTTTAATATTTTATTATGAAAGAGTCAAGCTGTTTACAAGCTGTGTAGCAAAGTGTATGCTATTTTGTCACAGTGCAGTTTTCCCCCCAAGATTAAGTATGAGGCTGTATATAATGGAATGGAAATTTAGCTCCTCCCTAACAAAGACAAAATAACACAATTGAGGGAAAATATGCTTGTTGTGTAATTTGAATAAATCGGCACTGAAAATAATTCCCTTGAACACGCTCAGATTTGTATTGATCCAAAGGTTTAGAGTATTTATACAGGCTATGTAATATTTTTGCCATATGTATTACATATATATATCTGTTATACATCCTGATTGCATAGTAACGATGTTGAAAGAGAGGGGGAAAAAAGCTTTGACACATCTAAACCTGCAGTTCACTTAACATACACTTAAATTGATTAACAGGATTTAAGCACGTACTTAAAGTTAAACACAAACTTAAAAGTTCTGCTGAATCAGGGCCACATTCAGCTCAGGATCTATGAAAGGCCCCCTGGCTAGTCTGGAAGGTCCTTTACTGCCACAGGGAAGGGTCCATATAGTGAGAATGCAGCAGAATTCGGCCTCTGCCCCTTCTGCTCTCCCACTCCTCCCAGCATACTCCCTATACCTGGATTTAGATTTGCACCATCATGGGATTTCTCTGCTTCTGATTTGCAGCCAGATTATGGCCCCCTTGTGCCACCAGAGTGGTGCGACAGAGCTGTAACTCGGCTTCAGAATATGACCCAATGGCTGCTACTTTGGGGGAGTGGAATGCCTATATAGGACAGTGGATTGCTCTATGCCACTCTATAAAGAGTGCTCGATGCATAATTTAAACATGTTCCCAGAAATGTCATTCTGGGTTATCAAAACCAAGTTTCAATCCCATTTATTGTACACTTGCTTCTCCACGCGCTCTAAAATGTTACATTTATTTTGCAGATAGCACAGGGGGGTTGTTTTTTTTTTTAAATATATCCATGTAGAGAGCGGTGATGCACTAGTTCTCTCTCCCTCCATTTCAATGCACAGGCTTGTTATGCTTTAATTGGGTTTTCTATTAAATAGTTTCTTAGGACTCAGGCAGTGATTACTGCAATTTGAAGATTGGATTGTTATCATCCCCAATAACTTCCTTAGAAATGTCACCCCTTGATATTTTTTTAGCCTTCTAATAAAGGGTGACCATTAAAAACTGAGTAGTGTTCATGATTGCAGCACTGTGATTATATATGGTATGAATTACGGTAAGTAAATGTATAATGTATTACAATTTCAGATTTAGATAATAAAGGCTTAGCTTGGATCCCTCTGGATTACAAAGGTGTTAAATGATTTTCTTTCTGAAATTTTTCTCATATTTCAAATTTCATAGTAGCATTGCTGTCAAGTTCTATTTGACATTCTGTAACACTTTCTCAAACACAGCCTGGCTCTCCTCCTGACAGAGAGCATGCTTTGAATGAAAGTTCATTAGTCTATTGAAACATTTCAGTTAATTGCTAAGCTCATACCCAGAATTGTGAAGTTCATATTTCCATCTGTGCATAAGCATAGTAATAAAGAATTTTTTTTGGACAGGTTAATTTGCCTAAAATACCATGTAGTCAATCAGAGTAACAAAGTTGTTGATGGGAGCATCTGTCAAACTGTAGCTTTCATCAGAGCTGTCCCTCTCTGCGAGACTAACATCTCTGGCTTCCACAAATTGGCAGAAATACAGCAAACAATAGCAGCAGCTGCGCTAGAATAATGTTATTCTGAAGCTAAACACCAAACAGCTGGGTGTTGCATTGGTAAGAATGGTTTTATAGTTCAGCCTCTTATGAAAATAATATTCACTCATTCAAATATGGTATTGTTTTAATATTTAATTTAGGTGGTTTATATTATTTACATTTGGTTAATTTTATGTTTCATATAATTTGCTGGAAAATAGCACCCTCTGAAATTTGTGTGTGTGTGTGCATGAATATAAAGTTCCCTAATAAACACTGCCTTTCTTTCTTTCTTTCTTTCTTTCTTTCAAATAAACAAATTCAATGTATAAACCAAAATTATTAAAATGAGTTTTGTGTGAAAAGCTGGGAACTTTCATCCATATATCAAAGACATGCACTACACAGGCCACAGTGTGCCATTAATTTTCTGACAATCAAAAAAAAAAGTCATTTGCAATTAGGTTCCAGTCTTCTGCTGTATTTCTCTCATCAGCAGTGCGTTTGGTGACTACAGCCAATATTTGTTATATGTCAGAAATACAGCATTGGTGATGGAAATGAGAGTAGAATAACTTTATTTTGATACATGTAGGGCTATGTTATGCTCCTTATCGCTAATGTAAAACTGAAGTGAATCCATTAAGTCAATACACTTAACTTAGGTTTACACTGGGGTGAGTCAGAGCAGAATGTGACCTATCATAGTCACAACTGTTGAACTTAATGTTGAAGGAGAGTGGTTCGGCTTGCAGAATCTTTAATTAAGCCCCGGTGTGTGTATTGTTCACCCCTGTTAAGAATTACTGAGTCCAGTTTCTAAAGAAAACTTTGAAAGGTTTCGCGCAAAATGTACGTTTGTGGTGTTTACGCAAGTAAAAACTCAGATCCGTGTGCAGATGCACATCTACGCATGCCCGATATGCAGCTGTGCCCACAAGTGCTCTTTTATGAGCATATATACTAGTATTTTTGCATGTACAAATTTGTAAGCACAATTTAGAATGCTGCTTTGAAAAGATTAACCTATGGTTTTCAAGTGATTAAACTACCAGAATAAATGCTAATGGGGCTGCTTAATATATAATATGGCACCATTTAGTATAGAGTATGTACTACTTCTTAGATCAGATACATTAACCAGAGTAAAGCTAATGAGTCCATGTTGAAATAGGTTCATAGATTAATTGGACATTGTAGTTAATGAGAGAGACAAGGTAGGTGAGGTAATAGCTTTTATTAGACTGACTACTGTTGGTGGAAGTTTCAAGCTACATGGAGCTCTTCTTCAATTCTGGGGAACACAACCACACAGTTTGAGCAAAATATAAATTGAGAGAGATTATTACGCATAAGGGGTTAACACATGTTGTGGGAGACCACCTGAAGTGGGCTACTGAGGGCTAGATTAAGCACAAGAATTTACACATGCTATAGGAGACCACTTAAAATGAAGTGGGCAATTAAGAGCTAGCAGACAATGGGGTGTGTTAGATTGTCCTAATGAGCCATAAAGCCAGTTTCTCTGATGAGTGCGTGGTTTTTAGTGTCTAGCAGATTTATGAATTTGAGTTCCCTGGCTACAATAACACTGCGAGCAACATTTTAGTTCATGCACAGGTATATGATGGACTGAAGTGAAGCTGGGTTCCATTGACTTTTCCTTTTTTGTCATTTTGGAGAATTGGCTTGTATTTTCTATTTTATTTTCTTTTAAAGAAATTCTACATTTCTGTTTTCCTTTGTTCATACAGGAATGAGCATCTGTGATCATTCTCACAAAATAAGAATTGTATAATTTTATTTCTTGCTTAATGTTTTTCACACTGCAATTCTGGGCAGGTAATAATGAGGTTGATACATTTACCAGGCATATCTTCATTGTTCACTTTTTCTCAAGGACCTCAATATCATTACTCTAAAAACAAATCTTAATGGTACAAACTGAACTACTAAAAATGGGAGTACATAGTTAGAGCGTATGAAAAGAGATGAATGATAAACTAATGGAAAAGCAAAATTATATGTGATTGTTTTCACTTGGAACTGTGCATTAAGAACATTTACAGAAGGTACATTTTAGATATCCTGTGGTAAGGCAAAGGACTGATTTATACAGGCTTAGTACAGCTACTTGGCCAGCTTTTCATAATGTGAACAAGTTCAATGGGTAGAGTTGAGACAACATGACAAGTCGAATAAACCTGGGACCATCAGCAGAAGTCAATGTTTGAGGGAACCCGTGATAGTTAACATTCAGGTCGACGTAGAAACCAGCGCTTGGCTGGCAGAATGAAAAGAGTGAAATCCTAGCCCCAATGAAAGAAATTGGAGTTTTGCCATTGACTTCAATGGGGATAAGATTTCACCCAGGAAGACCAACGTGTTGAATAGTATTGAGAGCCAGGTAGGACAAGAGAATGTAAGCTCTTCAGGCAGGGACAGTCTCTTTGCTATGTGATTGTACAGTACCTAGCACAATGGGACCTCCCAGCTCTATGTCAATACAAGTAATTAATACGAAGGGCCCATAATCTGAGATGAGGCATTAGCTACAGGAAGAAGCAGAGCTAAAAATAAGGGGTGTGGGGAGAGGAAGGGAATGCTCTTTTGCTAGAAGCAGAGGAAAGTTCCCGCTCCACTCCTTGGCTTGGGGTAGCAGCAGTTCTCCACAGCTCCCACTTCTCTGTGTATGAAGTCATGAAAGCTTCCTCTCCTGGCTGTTTCCATCTACTTTAAGCCCTAGGGAGCAAGGTAGCCAGGTGGCAAGTAGTGAAGGAGTGTTGTTGGACAGAGAGAGGACAGAAGATCTCCCTCTCTGATTCTTGCTGAGTAAAGAGAGGTTGGAGAGCGATAATTAGCACATGACGAAGGTCAAGTGAGGATTTTTCCATTATAAAAGAGGCTGCGCTTTTGTTCGTTTTTTTTTTTTAAGAATATACTCCACAGCCTTCAGGAGGCATTGATGGGTATGGCCTAGTGGCTAGAGCACTAGACTGGGGCCATACAAAATAGGCACAATACTACTTAGCTAGCCGAGATGGCCATTGTGTGGCTTAATTTGTTTGCAGAGGACTTTGAGATGCTCAGCCAAATGAGGCTGTAAATGCACCAAGCCTTATTGCTATCATAGTCCCTCCTGAGCACACAGCTTCCCTCCAGCTGTGCCCAGCCACTTTTCCACCATGGCTGCGTTCCCTGGCAATCCCTGCAGTGAAGACAAATGTGTGTGAGAGAGCTGTGCTGGTCAGGCTGACAGCTCTGTCACCCCCTGCCCTGGGTTCTGTATGCCATGTCACTGCCTCATCCTAATTTATTGAGAGGAGAAGACAATGGAAGGCAGATTCATGGGACTAGACAATCAATACGCCATGCATTGTCCTGCTTATCTCCATCCTTCATAGTAGAGAGGGGGAAAAGCATTTGGCAGGGGGAGATTTCACCACTGTGCAATAAGAAAAGGCCACGATTCAGGAGAAGTAACACTCCAACGACTACTCAATATTCTATAAGGTACAATGCTGGAAGATTCCCTTACTGTGTTTTCTTAATAACGATAGAACCGCATTCACTAGCATTAAAAAAAAAAAAGCTACAGTGAACAGATAACGAGATCAGGAAAGATAAAAGGTCGGGATGGGGAGAAAAATGGTCTGACTGTTATACATGCTTCCATACAAATTCACTGAGTTTCTTTCCCTCCTATGACAGAGTGTGTGTTCTTAGAAAAGTCCATGGCAGATTGTAGGAGACTTATCTCTAGGTGCGAGTTCCCAGGAAATGCAAGTTTCGCCCTCATAATGAACCTTGAGCTTCCAGGATCAGAGAAGAGAGATTTAGGCTGCCACCCCGCCCCGCTTCTGCCTTCTCTGTTCCAGCTCTCATAGGTCCTCCAAGAGGCTGAGTGGGAGTGGCAAGATTTCCATACTTTACAGGACTAGGCCTACCAGAAGAGAGTCATGTCTTTTTATCCATGTTCTCAGGATAATCCGGGAAACATGCAGAAGTGGTGGCATTGCTGTCTTGCAGCAGCCATTTCATGTCTGTATTACAAAATCCGCTGCTTTGTAACATAGGGCCAGATCTTTACAAAGCTCTACAACGTTGCCAACAAAATTTGTGATTGCATTCATTGACACGTGCAGTTACCACGTTTGTGTGCGCAAAGGCAGAGTTTTGCAGATATAATGAATGACTGCACATTTTTGCAGGTGTGCCTGTTGCACCAGGCTTGGAGAACTAGACAGCAGAACATTCCCAAGCTAAAAAAATTAATAGTATTCCAAGCTCATTTGTGGTGTTACCTTATCTCTATGCCGGCATACAATTTTCCCCTTCACTTACCATTGACTTCAGTGCAATGTTTTCTGATTTGCTGGTGTAACAGAAAGCAGATTCAGGCTCAATATGCTGTGCTTAGAGTTGGCTTGATTTATTCTTTTTTAAGTGAAAGATGAATTGGAGACAGCTGTGAGTTTTTCAGGTTTATCCTTTACTCCTTTGATCACTTAAATTGAGTTTCATTACATTTATTCCCTTTAATTTAAAAGTAGAATAATTGACCGTTTGTTAATGACTAACTAGAGAAAACAGGGCTTGATCCCTTTGTCTGCTTCTCACTCGGGGGGGAGACAGCTTCTTGTCCAACCTAGATAATATGTTGCTAATGCATATTTTGTCTCATCCTACCATTGGCCTCCTGGGTACCATTAAGATATAGGGCCACACACTGCCCTCAGTCCACATACGCCATTCCTGTTCTTTAACCTCGGGCTGCGCACAGGGCTTGTGGCTAGTGTGTGATAACAGCAGTGTCAAGAGTTAGAGGTTTGAATAGGTACAGCTCTACAGAACTGACCTGACTAAAAGAAATACTACAACTGCCAGAGAGCAGCAGAAAGAACGCCAGTCACCCCAGTATTGAACTCATAAGTGGTTCCAAAAATAGAAGCTTTGCAGCAACTCACTGAACTAAATCCTGGAACCAAACCCATGGATCTCTGTTCAATATCGATCTATTAACTTGTTCGGATGTGATCATTTAGCCTGTTGCAGCAGCCAGAAAGAAGAGAGATCCAGCCATGTCCATTTCATTGGGAGTGGGAGCGCAGGGATGACATAGGGGTTGAAAGACGTAATGTTTCCACACTACTAAAGGATTCATTTACATTAGGGCAAGCGTACTGTCTCTAAGCTATGTTGTTGTTAAGATCTTATGCCAGAAATGGTTCCACACAGAATCTGGGCTGGTTTCTACAAGGAGCCATTTTACTAATCATATATTTATAGATTTTAAGGCTAGAAGAGACCATTCAATCATCTAGTCTGACATCTCGTTTAATACAGGCCGTAGAATTTCACCCAGCTACCTCTGTGTGGAACCCAATAACTTGTGTGTGACAAAAGCATGTCATCCAGTAAGGCCTCTTGTCTCGATCTGAGGACATCAAGAGGTGGTGAATCATGATTGGCCTGGGTAGTTTGTTCCCATGGTTAATCAAAGGTTCCAAGGGCTACCAAGAGAGGGCATGGAATTCCAGGCAGTGGCAATTTTTAAAAACAGGTAAACAAACACGTATCAGAGATGGCTTAGATATACTTGGCCCTGCCTCAGTATGTGTGGGATAGTCCCTTCCAACCCTACATTTCTATGATTCTACCATCACGCTCTCTGTTGAAAACCTGTGCCTTATTTCTCCTTGTGACGATACACATACATTAAAGTGAAATTGGTTATGAAAGCTTGAATTCTCTCTCATTCTAGACAAAAAATGTGCCTGGCGTACTTACACATTCTGTATTACATTAGCACACACATTTTATAGATAGATAAGTTTTTGCTACCCTGTTTGAACCTAAAGCTTATTTACCTTGTTATAGATTATGTTAGAAAAGAGTGACAGCTTTATTTACTTTTACTGTCCACTGTGGAAGCATTACGGGTTTGATTCTATTAATCTTTATTGTGTTCTTAAATTTTCTCTGATTCTTTGATGTATCCTGCTATCTCAAACTTAGCTTTGTTGGCTACAATCAATTTATTATTCATAAATTCTCTGTTTTGACAGCAGTAGACTGGATTCAATTACTACCAAAAGGCCCAGTCATACCAGACTAAATTGGTAGAAAATGAATTGTTCAGTGTTGTGATCTCTTAGTGAACATTAAGTGCTTCTTTGATAATTATATATACATACTGTGACAGAGTTCTTCTACCTCGGTGGGTCCAGCGTTTCCTTGTAGCGATAGGTCAGGGAGCTGCTTCACTCCTTAGTGTTCGTCCACCCTCTAATGGTGGGGGAGAGTAATACAGCCTCTCTGAGGTGGCCGCTCCCTGCCTGCTCCCAGTCCTGGCTCTGGTTCTCACAGGCTCTTGCCTCTTTGCTGGGGCTCTTGCCCCTCCAGTGAATGGCTGGTAGGCAGTAGGAAGTGGGGTCCAGTCCCACCCTGGACTCCAGGCCCCAAGCCAGGGACCCAAGTAGCAGCCTCATGCTGTGGCTCCAGGAAAGCTGCTAGCTTCCCTGGGTTACTTCCCTGTGCTCCTTGACTTAACGTCCGTACCCTGCTTGGACAGGGGGCCCTTCCTGGCCGTCTTGCCAGGGGAGGCTCTTGACATCTAACAGCCCCACTGGGCATGGCAGTGCCGAACCAAATGTCCAGTTCTATCTTCCCCTTCTGGCAGGGTCTTTTCCCTCAGGCCTCCATGCCTAGGAAAGGTCCTTTGCCCTCTTCAGGCTAGGGTTTTTCCCTCCCCTCGTCTTGCAGTTGCCTACTCACATCCTCTCTGGCAGCTCACCTCACTCTCACAACGCCAGCCACACCCTGGCTTTGGAGGGGAGGCTTTTCAGGATACCTGGGCAGGGCCTTGATGGTTCCAGGTGTGGTAATTAACCTGGAGTAACCCCTGTTCAACTATCAGGGGAAAAGGGGCTTGTTGAGCCTGGGGCTGCTATATTGGCCTTCTAGCACTCTCCAGTAGCCATCTAGTCTGTCCCTGTCACAATATACACAAAACAAAAAAGATGGTGAACACAAGGGGTAAAAATCAACAGATCACTGTTTGTAGTGTCCTGTAAAGGCACCTAAAACCGACTGCTTTTGCCACACTGAACTATACATGCAGCTTGAGCACAAACATCAGCAGTGGACTGCAATAATACAAATACTTGTAGACAAAGTTATTACCTTCATTCAGATTTATCCGTAGCATTTTTCAGATAGTTATCTGTAAGATAAAAAGGCTTAAAGTAAGTCCTCAACATCACAGAGCACCATGGAGACCCAGAGACCACACATTTCCAAATGGTGCAATCTTACCTTTGTGTTTTATTATTTTTATGTTGAGAGAGGAAGGAAGTAGCTTTAAACCAACATAGGTTATTTTTCAGTCTGACAGATGAGAATCAGCTGTAGGAATTTTGAAGGCTGCACAGGGTGTTTGTCAGAATAATAGCAAGTTTTGCTGACAGCCTCAGATTTTGACACATGCCTGGACTCTCACACATCCTGTCCGCCCAAGGAGGAGACTAAATGTTAGAATTCTTCATCAGACTAGAAAATCTTTTCTAGTCAGAGCACAAACAAGGGGGAGCTACGTGGAAAAGACGCTAAGCAAAGGCACAGCTTTCCTGCTAGTTTCTGTAAAATGAATTTGTAAAAATCCTATCTGGTGCTTGTGTATTTGTTTAATTAGTTTCTACTTAATGTTTGTCTTAATATTGTCTTCACTGCTTCTCCCACTCAGAATTACACATGCCCAATAGGTCTGCTTTGGACAAGGCAAGTAATGAAATCTTTACATTTCTTCCAAAGGAGAGTATTTCACTTCTTGAGCCGGACAGACATTTTACTTTGAAGCTCTGTTCTTGCAGCATGGTCCAGAGGCGATTATTGTTTTCATTAGATTTCACACAGATGTTCCAGGACAGAATAGAGTGGCAGAAAGGGGACTGAAGTTCTAATCAGGCTTTCTCAGGGTGAACAGGAAATGTTATAAAAACAGTTGAGGGAGGGGATGGCTTTCGAGAAGAGGTCCATTTGTCACACTGCTGGGTGTCTCTCCAAACTAGGCGGTGTTTTTCTTTTTTTATTGTAAAGACATGTTGCTCCACATTTTCAAAACTGTTCAGCAGCCACATTTGGCAATGGATTTTCAGAAGAAACTGAGCTCCCAAAATGAAGTTACCAGGTTTTCAAAAGTGTTCTCATTGAGACTGCTGGGAACTGCTGCCAGCTTCTTTGAAAATCCAGCACTTCGTAGTTGCCTAAATTGGCAGCTGTCAGGTGCTGAGCTCTTTTGAAATTCTCACCCAAAGGTTTTCAACCAACACACTCTCAAGAATAAAACTTTGAGGAGAAAAATTGACTTCTATTTCCCATTTTGCTGAACCAATTGATTCATTTCACCAGGTAACAGTGGGAGGCTCGGAGACTAATAATAAATATACCCTGCTCTTTGATAGCCGTTTTCATCAGTAGATCTCAAAACACTTTATCAAGGAGATCAGAGTCATGATGACTGGTTTACAGAAGGGGAAACGGAGGCACAGAGATGAAAGTGACTTGCCAACGGTCACAAACCAGCCCTGTGCCAGAGCACGGAATGGAACCCAGGTCTCCTGATTCCAAAACTAGTGCTCAGGAGTTTAAAGGGTTCATTAGTCATGTTCTATGTTATTTATTACTATGCTACAAGAGCAGCCAAACTCTTAAAAATAAATCACGAGGACTAACTTTTTGTAATTATCTGTGAATCTTCCCTTCATATCTGTATCCCAGGCCCTTCTGAACCAGGGACTATTGGTTATATGCACCTTATTTTTCTAGTGTTTGATCCAGGAGCATTTTGTATGAACCAGAAGATTAACAGTTAATCTGGCATTTTTAGCCACATATATTTCTGGAATTTTTCTTCCACTATACATATTTTTATTATCAGTAGAGACAAGCCAAATTGGTACCACATGCTCAGATTCTCTCTCCCTCCCTCACTCCCTCCCTCCCATGGATGTCTACAAAACAGCAATATTTGTACTTCCTAAGAGTTCAACTGTTCCATTCTGGTCTTGACTCACTAAATAATCATTCTCCTTTTTGTGACATAATCACGGGCTGCCGTGACAATGGGGTATTGGGATGTCTCAGGCAGAAGTATGAGAACATGCTTCAAGGAATAAACTGCAAGATCATATAAACTCTTTGGTCCGTGCTGTTACTGGGATGAGAGCCATGCTAACTGCAATCATGTATAGATATACTTCTTGCTAGTAGGTTTTTAGCTTGTCTTTTATGACCAGCTGAGATAGGGATATATATGTTTTGGAGCTGTGTTCGAGCTAGAGCCTGCCAGATTATTAAATAATGGATGAAATTTTGAATTCAGAAATATATTCAACCCATAAAATATTATTCAGGAAATAAACTATTCAGCTAATATTAGTCAACTAGCTCTAGTTAGAATTGTATGATAAAACCATGCTACCTAAACTACCTGCAGGCAACCCAAGGGCTGATTTCTATGCAAATGTTTTTCATAATGAAAAGAGAGGATATAAAAAAATGAAAAAATGTAGAGACAATGAACACAGTATGTGTTGCGTTCATTGCCATTCATAAGACTTTCTTGCCCCCAGCTCTGTGTGGTAGCTTGCCTCCAATATAAATAGGGTCGGGTCTTCCAGCATTTCATTTTGTGGTAACCTGGTCTAATGGATATTACAAATTCTCTGTGCATAGTTTGACCTCTGCCTTCATCCCTTTGTTTTAAACTGATTATCATGTACTTCAAATGATGAGTTTTCTAGCTAATAAGAGGGCTTCTGGAGAGGGTAAAATGGAATGTGAGGGGACTCACGTTTTACCAAAAAGGCAGAAAATAGTTTCTTTCTTCAGCTAGGCCAGCCTTGCTAAAGCTGTAGAAAAGGGATAACTGCTCAAAAGTCTGAGGATCAGGCTGTCCTGACTGAGCCTGGTTGAGCAAAGTACACTATTCATCATGTACCAAGTTGAGCTAAAGGGAGTCATATTTACCACTAAATAATCTATCCTGCTGAACTACTGAGTGACAGGGCACAAAGAGATTTCCTTTCCCCTGAAAAAAGCCTTAGAAAGATCCCTGAATCCCACTTTTGTCTCTCTAAGGAACAATGCTCCAGCAGAAAGGCAAAAGGAAGGGGGAATTCTCCCCTAAATTTCCTAAGAAAATAAGGAAGGTACATGTTTCCTTTTTCTCTCTCTCTGAGTCCATCCAGGAACCTCAGTGACTAAGTAGGGCTTTAGTCTTACTTACTTACAAACACATAGGCACCAATGATTTCAGGAGTTCATTCTTTGATTCGTTATGCTTGGAGGCCCCAACTCATAAGGGAAAAAAAGGGACACCAGAAGAATACTGTGGTCAGCAGAAGCAGTTTTTAAAATATATTAGGAACAAATAGAATCCTGACAATGATATTTGTCCATTACTTGATGGAAATGGTAAAATTATCAATAACAATGCAGAAAACACGGAAGTGTTCAATCAATATCTGTTTTGCATTTAGGAAAAAAGCAGATTTAGTCTCATCATATGATGATGATCACACTTTTTTCTTTCCACTAATATCTCTGGAGGATTTAAAAAGGAGCTACTAATGAGAGGCATTTTTAATTAGCAGGTCCAGATAAGTTGCATCCAAGAGTTTTAAAAGAACTGGCTGAGGAATTTGCCAGTCTGCTGATGTTGATAATCAATAAGTCTTGGAGCACTGGCACAGTTCCAGAAGACTGGAAGAAAACTAATGTTATGCCAGTATTTAACAAGAGTAAACGGGATGACTTGGGCAATGATAGGCCTGTCAGTCTGACATGGGTGGGTAAGATAAAGGAGTGGCTGATACAGGACTCAATTAATAAAGAATTAAAGGAGGGTAATGCAATTAATGCAAATTAACATATTTATGGAAAATATATCCTGTCAAACTAACATGATTTTTGTAATGAGGTTTAAAAATTGGGTTGATAAAGGTAATATTGCTGACATAATATCTAGCTGCTATTAAAATTTAGTAGGGAAAATGCCGAATTAGATGGGTAGCAAGACACCCGGTTGAATCAATGAATAGCTTTATTGATGATAGCACAAATAAACAAGACAATTGACAATACTTCTCACAAACAGACAGTTAGACAATTAACACTTACACTTATTCATTACTATTTATGGAAGCTTCTCTATTGATTATCCTTATCCTCGACAGATGGGCGCTGGGACAAGTCCTTTAACTCATACACAACTTATGCTTGATCCTTAAACCTAAACAAACCTAACTATTTCCCTTAATTTCCTATTAACCTTTATTCCTTATTAGCACTTTGCCTAGGGGAGACTTGATCCGCAGATCTCAACTAAATCCCCCTGAATCCCTGAGTCCGTAGACTCCTGAACTATCCAGATAATATACTCTGCCCCAACCTCTGGTCTGGATCCTTGCTTCAAAACCCTCATCCTCGACAGGTGGTCGCTAGGATCTTGAGTTTGCAAGCTTCTTAGGGCTGGTGTCCTCTCGATAGATTCAAGAGTAGACACCCCCCTCTTGAGCCAGGCTGCAGTCCGCTGAATCCATGTCTGCTCTGAGCATTTATTTACTTTTCCGAGCACTCTGTGGTTGAACGATTTAATGTGGTTTAGCTATCCTGCGGAAGCCTGCCTAAGCACATCCGGTGTTCCGTGGTTGCTCGCCCCCAGCAGTTGACCTGAGATTGAGCTTATGCACTGAGCATATTTCTGCGGTTGAGCATACTTCTGTTCTATTCTTGCTCAACCGTTTTACCTCAGTCATTGTTCTATTTGAGTTCCTTATGCAATTTGTTCAATTCTTTATATTTTGCTAGGCCTTGCATAGTTTTTAGGCCTAGTCCTTATAGCCAATTCCCTTATTATCACAAATATATGTAGACTTCTGTAAGGCATTTGAGTTGGTTCTGCATGACTTTTTGTTTAAAACTTGAATGATATAAAATTCATCTGGCACACCTTAAATGGATTAAAAATTGGCTAATTGATAGGTCTCAATATGTAATTGTAAACAGGGAATGGGTCAGTGGGTCTGTTTCCAGTGGGTAATATTTGGCCATATGCTATTTAACATTTTCATCAATGACTTGGAAGAAAACATAAAATCAACACTTATAAAGTTTGAAGACAACACAAAAATTGGGGGAATGGTGGATAATGAAGAGGGCAAGTCACTGATTCAGAGCAATCTGGATTGCTTGGTAAACTGGGTGCAAGCAAAACAGTATGTCTTTTAATACAGGTAAATAAATACATATATCCCACTTCATGCCACACAGGATGAGACTTTCGTGCACATTGATGATTACCCTGTATGGATGAGGAAAGGGAATGGCATGTGTCCATGATATTTTCAGTAGAACTTCTATGCAAATTTAAAATTTTATCTTCTGATTTTATGGGACCTGTGATCACAGCTATACTCATCAATCACCAGTAGTGGCTACTGACAGCCTCTCTTTCTCTAAATGGTCTTCAGCCTTGTAAGTACAGCTACAAAAAAACTGTCCCTCTTTTTTGCCTCTTCATTTCCAAATCTTCCGCTGACTAGAATGTGCTGCTTTCCTTTGCACAGTTGTCACCTTCTTCTGAATACTCTAATATACTCCAAATTTCACACTAGATTTGTTCACCCACTTTTAGTAGCTACTGAAGCAGTTCCTTAGATTTTCTGATAAGGAAATCAACATCAGCATAAAGTTGATTGTAGCATCTGCTTTCCCCTCCAATGTCAATGACACCATCATGTCTGGCTCCACTGATAGGGGGTGGCGGGGGGGAGAATGGCCTACTTCTTGTAAAATGTTTGAAAGTTAAGCCACCCATTCCTTAAGAATGGATTATGGATATAGAATGTTATTACTATCAGAAAAAATTATATAGACACAGCATATTTCTAAGTAGATTTACTACCATCTATAAAATTTGGCAACCATTCATGGAGTTCATCAAAAGCAATGAACTGAATATGCTAGATCAATGTTAATTTATAATACAGCTAGCTGACCCCTACCACAGTTGGGGTAATCAATACAATTATGATCCAGACTGTAAAGTGTCTAAAATATCTAATGTGCATTTTGTGCAATCCTAATCTAACAGTAGCATAGGCAGTTACTCAACAGGCTATTGATAATTACCAGTGGCAATATCTACTGGTGTGGTAATTTAACATCTTGACTCTCACTGAATTAATTGATTTCTTGCTATGGCTGTATATAATTTTCTGTGTTTTATTATTTTCTTTCTATCCTGGCGAGATACTTTGAGCCTGGCAGTTTCCAGCGTACTGTAGTAAAAGAAAAATCACATGTTAATTGAAGTGTAAACTCCTGCAAAAAGGAATGAATGGTATAATAGCTTAATATTAATAATGTGATTCACTTCTAAAGCAACTCTCATCTGAGATCTCAGAGCTTATATCCCGGTCTCCGGATTCCCAGCCCCCTGCTCTAACAAGTCGGCAACTCTGTCTTTAATATGTCCTGCAAAATATGGGTCAGACGTCAGCCACACGTCTGAGGAGGTGCAGTGCTCATGATTCAGCAGAGATGCTGCGTAGCAAAGGGTCTCTGCTGCTCTTGTATCCTGCAGAGGTGCTGTACCACTGCAGCTTTTTCCAGGGGATGATTGATGGGGAATTGGCAGCTAAAGAAATGGCAGGGTGAGCATCTGATAGATCTCTGCTATATGGTGGTAGTGACCATTGCCTAGCTGCACGTGAACAGCCTGGTTCCTGTTTTCCATTTGTTGGGTGACAATTCTCCAACCCATGTAATATCTTAAAGCAAAGTTGTTTAACGGTCTTCAAACAGTACTACATTAATGCCTGCTGGCTAACTTCTCGGGTGTTCCAGCAGGTTTCACGGGCCAGTTAATGTGTGACACGCTAGCACACACTAGAATTTACACTCTTCCAATGTGGACTAACACACGATGTGGATGAGTCCTTTGGGTGAGGAAACCAAGGTTTGGTAACTAACTTCTTTGAAAAATTGTGTTTTTAAAAAATTCCAAACCTGTAATACAACGCTTTTCCTCTTCAAAGCCCTTTACAAACATTAACCAATAAATAATATGTTGCAGTTAATGTATCCAATGCAATGCCAATGAGCAGTTCATCTGTGTCACATGAAAGGAACTATGTTCCTAGCCTGATCTGCTCTTCCCTATTTATTTTGCCAAGCTAAAGGAATGAACTTTGCAATGACTCTTCAAAGAGGTGTAAATTCTTTTTTTCTCTCAGTAACTTGGAGTTGTTTTTAAAATGTTAGAATCAGGTCTTGCTTGGAAAGGTCTACACTTATCCAGCATAATCTTTGTATTGTTTCAGCTGTTGCTTTACCCAAGCAAACTTAAGTCTATTCTGAAGTAATTACCTTCCTAAAGGACCATGGGATGTATTATACGATGGATGGAACACTTTGGGAAAGCTTGTGGGAAAAGAGATGGGTATCTCAATTTCACATAAAACCATTTCTGCCTCTTCAGATGTTTACTGGTTGCTGAACATTGTTAAAAGCTTTGTCTCGTATACACAAAAATCAGGGAATGGCAAGATATCTAAGTAATCACAGGGAATCAATGGATTGCAAAGGCCAGCATTTGTTGTTCTTGGCTTTGCAATACTAATCAGTCAGAATAGACATTTCTCAGGGGCACCCGATGATGAAAGCCACTTTTTCAAAGGTAGCCCCTTAAAAAAAAAAAAAAAGACATACTGCAATTAGCTTGCTAAAGTGGCTTGCTTCCCAAAACATATTAATTCCCTTCTGAATTAAAGGAACTATATCTTTTTTTCTTTATAAAGCGAGAGATTTATTGGAACGCTCACTGTGTCCCCAAATTCTGAATTTCCAAAATAAAAATGCAGACTTAAAGTGAGTTATAGATAACTGCTTACTCACTGCAGATAAATACAGCTTCGACAATCTGAGAATTTTTAGCAGCCTTGCCCACTTCTGTAGCTCCCAAAAGATTTACAAGTACCTCACCTCTGACCTCTACTTTAATTGGATTTACATGAGAAGCATTGGGGGTGGAGGGCAGACAGTAAAAACTTTACTACCTTTCCATTTATAATAATTGTTCTTAAAAAAATAATCTTCCAAACTGCAGCCTTCATAGTCTTCAAAAATATTCCAATATTATGGGACATTAATTTTGAATGAAATTCCTTAAAAGTTTCCATAAACCTTCCTGTATCTTCTAGTTAAGAAAATAAAGGATATTACACAGAGTTTCAACTATAAGCATAAAACTGACATAAGAAGAGAGCTTGAGGACAAATCCCTAGACAACAAATTGATTGGTTTTTGGTTGATACTGAAAAGCTCAGTTCTCAACAGATCGGTTTATGATGATCTATTAACTTCCTAAGTCTTACGAGAAGATGTTTCTGGATCCCTTGGGAAACATTAGCATTGATACTGGAAGGGGAGATGTTATAAGTGTCCTTTCTCTCCCAACATGTACCCTAGTTCTCCTAGTACTACCACTTTTCTAGTGTTTTGGAAAATACGTCCCTGTACTGAGGGATAAAGTCAGAGGAGTTGGAGAACTGGGTATCTTACCATGGAGTCACCTTTGCTTTTCTTCCTACATATATCACCCGTAGCGCATGATGTTCTTCCCTTTCTCTGTCTGACAAATAGTTCTATGGTGTGGTTTTTTTTTTTTTAATTTTACACTAAGAACTCATCTTTGAGAAGAGCAGCTAGCAGCTGGGAGCCCCGTCGCAGTTATACTAAGTAGCACTTACTCATGCAGACAGATCCTTTAGAGTCAGTGGGACGACTCATGTGAGTAAGTGGTGCACAACAGAGCTGAATTTAGCCCTGGTGTTGCAAGGAGAGGGAGACCTTAAAATAGCTAAACGACCCTGGAGATTAAACTTACTTTGCTCAATGAGGGACATGTTTACTTCATGGTATATAGGCATGATTTTTTTAATTTCTGATGATAAATAAACTCCTTGGGTTGGCACTTTAATTGGCAAATGTTCAATAATTTTTATAATTGAGCACTCTAGAGAAGGCAAGATTTGTTTGAGTAAAAATTCTAAATATTTTTTTTAAATCAGTGCTGATATGTTTAGAGGACATCCACATGTGTATCCAAATAAATCAACTATTGCCAGCATAGGCAGGTGGCTTTTCTGCAGTAAGAGTTTATGCTATTTCTTACCCAGCTGGAGAAAAGATGCTTTTCCTTTTCTGCTTGAAGAAGAAAAAAAAAAAACAGCTCAAAACTCCTAATAATATAAAGAAGACACATCCATTATCACATGTAAGTCAGTGGGAGAAAATCTTTAGAACAGTCTTGTAGCTGGGTTTTCATATTTAGATATTTTCCTATTCATAGCAATTCTTTCATCACCAAGTGAACTTGGTACTAATTAATTAAATATGAACCATTGATTAATGTATGAAGAGCAGTGAAAGCTGTGGCTAAAGGGTTGGTCTATTTTCAGAGACCCTCAGTTCTATATTTTAACTAATAGCTTCTTAATATTTTATAGTTCAGCTCTGAATTAGCAGAAATAAACAACTATTTTAAGGAAGATGAAAAGCAGTCTTAGTGACCTGCAGTCATGGGGCACTTATGTCTTATTGTAGGGGAACTATACTGCTGTAAAGATAGAAACTGTGGGAATCAGAAATGAAGTGAAGGAAAGGCAAGATAGCACAGGGATATAACAACTTTGCTTATCACTTCTGACTTGGGTTCCTCGTAAAATTAATAACTTTCAGAGCACAGTGGACAGCATTATCTAAATTATTATGGGACACTGTGACCTTCTGGGATGTTATCCAGACCATTGAGGGACTGTGTCATCACCTGCCCTGTTACCTGGGGTGCCCTGTAATGCCTCCCAACCTGGATTGTCCATAAACAGCCACCACCATGCAGGGGCCCCCGAGTGTCTCTGTGTAACTGCAACCAGCCCGCCACACTTGGCTAACACTCTGGTTTTTACCAGCCATGGTTATTTCTGCGTAGGGTGACCAGTTAGCAAGTGTGAAAAATCAGGATAGGAGGTTGGGGGAGTAATAGGCATCTATATAAGAAAAAGCCCCAAATATTGGCACTGTCCTTATAAAATCAGGACATCTGGTCACCCTATTTCTGCAGAGTGACAACAGCACACGTCCAGTTCCGTATTTCCCCCCCCCCCCCGAATGTATGTTCTATACTGTCCAGGCCCTCTCCTGGACATTCCAGAGATATTAGGCCCATTGTCTCTTTAAGGGAACTATACACAACAACTTGCTACTTTAAATGGCATTATCCAGGCAGTTTAAGTTAAACACACTGGATTTAGTTTCAATTAAAGAATAAAAGAAGTTTATTTAACTACAAAGAGAGAGATTTTAAGTGAATACAAGTAATGAGACATAACAGTTAGAAATGGCTACCAGAAAAATAAAGATAAAATGCTTCCTAGTGCCTCACTTAACAAACTATACTTGATACAAAGTAAAGTCCTTACCACATCCTTGTGACAGCAGTACTAACCAAACTTTTCAGGTCAGGACCCTTCACCCAAAGTCGACTGTCTGTTTCTTTTGTCGTCTTAGGTGCAAAGAGGGAGATGGATGGAGGAGAGACAACTTGGGGTGCTTTTGCCCCTCACTTTTATAGTTCAGTCACCCTTTGAAATGCATCTTCCTGAGCATGACTTCGTTCCTGAGAACAAGGAGAAATGGAGTCTGATGCAGGGGAGATTTGCCAAGATGCAGGTCTTTGTTCCTGCCCATTTTCCTTGGCAAGGCAAATAGTGTGTAGAGTATGAATGCAGGGGTGCATTCGGTCCCAAGCATTGATATTACTAGAGAGAATTGGAATTCTAATGGGGCTACAGGCACACAGTGAAGAAGACCCCTCCCACTGAATTCAGTAGGAGTTGATCCTTTTGACTTCAAGGGTAGCTACATCTGGCCCATTCTGCATACTGTTCTGTTTCTGAATGACAACGCAGGAAGAGTGAGAATGGATGAAGATGATGAGAGAGGGGCGTAAAGACCCACCACTGAAACAGCATCTGTTTTTATCAGCTGCTGACATCACCCAAATTCCAGGCTGGTTCCCATGACTTCATGTCTGGGTGAAAGTATAGCCAGGAAAGCAAGTTGGTGGAATTGCCTGGGCATGCCAGTGGCATTCAGGGTCTTTCATATATATCCAGGAGGAAAGATGAGAAGTGCTACATGAGGAAGTTCTGTTGGCAGACCCTAAATTTTGAGAACATGGGGAGCAATCCTTCCTGCTTATCTTTTAAGCAGTGGAATTCTTTAAATGGACAGCTAACCATGGGACAGCAGGGGCATATATTACCAGGCAACCATACGAATGGAAAACGTGACATATAGTAAGGGAACCTGAAAAACCTCGGTACCATATTTCATGTTGCTCGTCATACAGGTATGTTCTTATTTGCTGCTATATAAAGTGCCATTCAGCTGTAGCAACGTTCTGTGCAGTCTCAGCAGCAAACAGCATTACCAAACAGATAGCAATAAAATGAAAGGTGGGTCAAGCATCTATGTTGCAAGGGTAAAAGGGATTATTCTGAGCTTGTATGACCACAAGGGCACAAGCTCTGGGGTTTTGCAAGCAAATGCCAGCTTTTAGAAGGGGTGCATTATTGTGTGTGCACCAGGGCCTTGTATTTGGGAAAAGCAATTTCTAAAAATGCGTAAAATCACTTCTCTGGAGATCATGAAGAATAGAATTCCACCAGCACCGTGTTTTGTCTAAGTAAGGGCTTCAGAATTTGTCCCAGTGTGAAGAATGAGATAGATTCAGATCTTCTAAGTGGGGGGGGGAATTTGTGCACTTACAAATAATAGTAAAATAATATCTCTACCAATTCCAAACAGATCCAAAGAAGAATAATGCAGCCATCTTATACTTTTCATTGATATGATCCATACATTCATTAGGCTCGTAAATAAAAGCTAGACAAAATGCAGGAGGCAATGCCATGAAGGATCAAATTCAGTCTGCTGCATCACCAAGTAACAACAGGGCTGTCAAAACTTAACATTGCATGTAGAGCAAGAATTTTGCATTATGATATTAGTGCAGTGGCCTAAAGAGAGAGCCAGGAACGACTACCAAGGGAGATCTCTGTTAAAACTCCAGGTATGTTCTTTCTATGCATAAGATGATGTGAACCGAGAACATTAGAGATGTGGTACAATTACCTTGGAGGGGAAGATTTAGCTTTGTGGTATTCTATAATGGTACTTCTAAGCCACTTTTAGAATCCGGAGAGCTACAGGAAAATATAATTAATTACCAGAGGTTACATGGGGCTGTATGGAGTACATTATGTCCTGGTGAAAGATGAACCTGCGAGTACAGAAATAGAGTTCTTGAACTGAAACAGTATGATGAGTTATTGGGGAAAAAACAACAAAGTAGCACTGCAAAAAAGTGCAGACAGGAGGATTCATAGGTTAAGCTCCCAAATGAACTAAGCATATAGAGTCTGATCCAAAACTCATTGAAGTCAAAGGGAGTTAGAGATTTTAATAAACACATGGAGAGGAAAAAATGAGTCCTAATAAATCACTCTGAGCAACATGTGACAGCCAATGGTTATTGGTTATTGGATAATAACATACTTTGTGTTTACTTTAAAAAAAAAAAACAGAAAAACCCATCAGCCCTCAGTAATATGTGACCTTTTGCACATATGTTCTTTTGGTCTAACATATTAGCATTTTTTTTCAATTGCTTAGAGCTCATAGTCTAGCCAAAATAATCCTCTTCCACGTTTAATGATTTTTTTGTAATATATGCTATTAATTTATTTTCTTATATTTAAACAGAAAATGCTGAAAACTTTTGTTCATGCCTGCTGGCCAGATTCCAACTTGTGTAATTATGTTCTGCACTCTGTTATTTACATTCCTACTGTGGGTTCAGTGCAGTCTTCTCCTTTCTTAGTTCCTGGACCATACCTTTTTAAGTTTTACAGCGGCTGCCTTTTGGCACAGAGGTGGCTGCATTTCAGTTGTGGGAGCAGTGAGCCATTTTTTTTCTCTTTTTCTGAGTATACATACGTTTTTGGTACAAAGTGCTTTGGGATACTTCAGTTAAAAGGCCATTTAAAAGTAGTATACAATACTAATAAACTATTCATATTGAACCCTGGGCTGAGACTGTAAAACACATTCAAAAGTTAGATAAACTTTGGAAACTAGAGAAAGCTGGGCTTGTGGTCAACGTGCTGGACTGGAACTCAGGAAATCTGGGTTAAATTCCAAGCTCTTCCACAAGCTTCCCATGTGACCTTAGGAAAGTCACTTAATCACTCCATGCCTCAGTTTCCCATTTGTAAAATAAAATTCCTTTCTCCTACCTTTTGTCTACTTGGACTGTGAACTTTTCAGGTCAGAGTGTCTCTTACTGTGTTGGTGTACTGTACTTAGCACAATTGGGCTCTGATCTCAGTTGGGAGCCTTCAGGTGCGATTGTAATAGAAATCATAAATAAGAAAGCAGGGGCTGGCTGATGTGAGTAGCTACAATGTACTACCCTTCTGTCCCTGCCCTTTGCAAATGAACGGGAATGTTTTGCTAAATAAGAAACAATAAAGTATTGTTACAGCTGTGTACAATCGCTAAACCACAAGGGCAGTTTTCTCCGTGTTAATTTTCTGCAGTGAAATGTGAGCATCTAAACTCTGTCGGCTGCCAGGTCCTATTTTAGTTGGAGTGCAATATGCAGTGTGTGTGAACATATATGAAATATGTACAGCCAGTTCCCATATATTACAACTATTCCTCAAGACTGTCCTTCGGTGATGTCCTTCATGCTGAACAAAATTAATCTCTGTTCTAGTTAAACCTGATGTCATCTCTCTTTTATTGGCGCAAATTATTTACATCAGAACTGATGATTCATCAAATTGAGGTTACAGAAACTGTTGTTTATGCTAAGAGATTAATCCCAGATCCTGTTAAATTTTAGTCTTCTGTTCCTCATTTTAGGTCTCTTAATCTAATTTAATTGCCCCCTTTTTGCCCTTTGCAGATTGAGAGGAATGAATATAAAATACTCTAATAGGTTGGGGTATTATAAGAATTAGTTCTTGGGAGAGTGACCTGAATTCGAGAACTACCACAGAATTCCTGCTTCCTGGTTTGTGGGATATTCAGTTAATCTCGAGATGGTCCCAGCTGCAAAATTTGGATTTGAATCAGGACCCAAAGTTCATATGTTTGAATCAAGGGTTAAGGCGCAGCCCATTATAAATACATGGTATAAATCCTGAGGTGCAGTTATGGAACTGTATTTCTCCAAAATGTGGAGGTGTCCAGATACGGGATTTTTCCTGCAGAATCATCACTAGCTCTGCTTTATGCAGCTAGTAAGCAAGACACCACCCCTGCTAATTTAAGTGTAGCAGCTACAGGCTCCATACATTGCATACCTTGTGTTCAGAGGTTCCTGAATGATTGTGTTTTCCGGAAAAATCATGGATGCCTTGATTAAGCCCTTTGTAAAACGTGACTGGTAGAGCAAGACTTAACCTTCATAGCACTCACCATATTCATCCCTTTGTCAGAAACGATAACATGGAGAAGAGAGGAATGTTATGGAGTGAGCTTCTCTGGCACATTGACTACAGTGTGGGGTTTTCCATTCCAAAACTTGCAGAATGCTACTTGCTGATGGACACAGCTTAGTGGGCATGAAATTTGCCTGTCCAAGGTGGGGAGAGAATCCCCGTGAGCATATACACGTGTGTATGCACAGTGGTTGTGCCATTCCCAAGGGAGTCTGTCTCTAAACAACTTCTTGTGTGTGTGTCTCTCTCTCTCTCTCTTTCTCCTTCTATTTCTTGCCTACACTACCAGGGAGCAGGTACAGCTGGCAGATATTTTTTTCAGTCACTATTTTATAATTATTTTACATGCAGCTTCTCAGAGCAGGTGCTCCCCGGCCTGCCTCCTGTTGGCTTAATCCACCCAACAAGAACACTTGAATGTTGCCGCTCTTTTCATTTGGAAACAAGACCATGTCACAAGAATAAGGCTAAGTTTTCTATCCTCACTGGAGCAAAGGAGTTGGAAAGTTGTCCTAACTAGGCAGCCTGGGGTGGGGCAATCCCTGTCTGGCCTAGAGCCAAGATAGATAGCTCTATGCTACACTTGGCAGCAGAAAGGATGTATTGGGGCATGCCAGAGGGAGATGTAGCTGGAGCACTATGAACCTGAGATTCCCATCTGGCATAATGGCCCTTTGGGATCTTTTACATACAGTACATTAGAGCAGCATTGAGGCATCTGTAATTAAGTCGGGTGCCAAGCTGCCTGTCCACCTGCTAGCCCTGAAGATCGTGGAAGTCCAAGCAGTGTGCAACCGGAACCAGGGATCAGGCCCATAACCTCTCTTTCCCAATGAGGGAAAGAAGAGTAATTAAAAATAAATAAATGAAGATGTGTTCCCAGAAAAAGAGAATGCTGAAACAGACTTAGGGAGGTAGTAGGCCAAGCTGGATGAGCAAGCAACTCAGAGAGGGGATTAGGAAAAAGCAGAAAGCTTACAGGGAGTGGAAGAAAGGCGGGATTAGTAAGGGAAGCTACCTTAGTGAGGTCAGAACATGTAGGGATAAAGTGAGGAAGGCTAAAAGCCGCGTAGAACTGGACCTTGCAAAGGGAATCAAAATCAATAGTAAAAGGTTCTACAGTCACATAAATAAGAAGAAAACAAAGAAAGAAGAAGTGGGGCCGCTATACGCTGAGGATGGAACGGAGGTTAAGGATAACCTAGGCATGGCCCAATATCTAAATAAGTACTTTGCCTCGGTCTTTAATAAGACTAGTGAGGAATTTAGGGATGATGGAGGGATGACGAACGGGAATCTGGATGTGGTGGTGGATATTACCGTATCTGAGGTAGAGGCCAAACTTGAACAGCTTGATGGGACAAAATCGGAGGGACCGGACAATCTCCACCCGAGGATATTAAAGGAGCTGGCGTGTGAAATTGCGAGCCCGTTAGCGAGAATTTTTAAGCAATCGGTAAACTCGGGGGTTGTGCCGTACGACTGGAGAATTGCTAACGTAGTTCCTATTTTTAAGAAAGGGAATAAAAGTGATCCGGGTAATTATAGGCCTGTTAGCTTGACGTCTGTCGTGTGTAAGGTCTTGGAAAAAATTTTAAGGGAGAAAGTAGTTAAGGACATGGAGGTCAATGGTAATTGGGACAAATTGCAACATGGATTTACTAAAGGTAGATCGTGCCA
>ML675625.1:20726204-20894383 GCA_007922155.1 Mesoclemmys tuberculata
GTCATGGGTTCGGGGTTGTTATAAATGTGTATGGGTAGGGTTTTGTGGCCTGCCTTGTGCGGGAGGTCAGACTAGATGATCATATTGGTCCCTTCTGACCTATGAGTCTATGAGTCTATGAGTTTTCTTACTCGAGCCAGAATGCCATCATCACAACCTGCTCTGTTGTTCCTCATCCAAATTGTTAGACTGGGTCTTCGGGGGGGGCAAATCCCACAGAGCTTGACTGTGCAGAACTTTTATTGGGGCTCTGTATTCACAGGGCCCGCTTGTTGAGCACTGAGTTGGGGTTCCTGGACTCACCAGCACTGCTTGTAGGTGCTTCCCCAGGGCCTTTTTCCCTGTGTGACCCTTCCCCTAATGACACTTTAGCGCCTGTGTTCCTCCTGTGTCCTCTTGCAACCAAAACCCACACACGGTTGCCACCCTCAGTCTGGTTTACCACCTCCCTTTGTACTGTATGTAATGGTGGTATTGTACAAGGACACCTTGTTCTCTTCTATATTCATAGCCCTAAACCTCAGCTGCGGAGAAACAAATATTTAATAATAATTTGAGGCAAGCCTAAGCCAAAACCCAAGATACAAACACTCCTGAAATTCAAATCCAAGCTTCGCAGCTCTAGTTCCTCTCTAGTCTTAGTCTACATGGGGATAAAATATCTCTCAATTTCAGCATAAAAGAACTCTGCCAAGAATTCTGACTGTGCAGTACATATATATCCAGGGTGGAAAACATAAGGAAACATATTCTAGCTTTAGCTACCCCACAGGTGGTTTCTATTGAAGTACATACATGTCCAAAGTCAGAATGAGGCCTTTTGTGATGTATACAGAGACTCAGCCCCCTAGAATTCTGTTTTATTTCATTCTTGCCACAGAGAAGACAGTGGGGCTAGACAATTTTTGATATCCTGCAATGGAAACACAAAACAAGCCAACTGATAAAGTGCACCCCACTTAAAACCATTTCTAATGATTTACAAAGGGAAGAATGTCACATGGAAAGATTTCCTACAACACTTTTGTCTGATTGATGTGCTAGAGGCAAGTCTTTAACTTGTTTTCCTCTCTGCAGTGATACATGGCAGAGCTCTACTCCATTTCCACGAATAAACCAATATTTAGTAGTGGCAGACGGCACTGTTGCTCTGATAAATTTCCTAATGTTAAAGAAAATAATGTGAAGATAATTAAAAATGATTATGAAGATCATTCGAACACTTGACCAACTCCAAGTATTCATAGCATTAGGCAGAACTAATAATGGATGGTTCATTTGTTACTGGTGAGGTAGGCTGCTTTAATTGAAGTTTAGGTTTGGTCGATTATTTTTTTTTAAGTAGAGATTCATGTTATAGTTTGTTTGCTCTCCAACATGCAAATGAGAATAATACTTAACATATATAATGCTTTACATATTCAAAACACTGTGGAAACATTTACATTCATCCTTGCAACATCCTTGGGGAGTAGGTAAATACTGTAATTATTAATATTTAACCTCATTTTGCAGATGGAGAAAATGAGCTGCACTATTGCCAGCTTCCAAGCATTCAAAATCATGAGTCAAGTCCCCCAAAATCATGCGGTTGGCTTAGAAGTATTGAGATTTTAAAAATGAGAAATTTGAGGTTCTTTTTATTTGTCTTCTGGCTTTTGAGCCTGAATGAGTCACGCTTTCAAGCTTTTCTCCACAACCAAGAGTGCTAAAATCTACTTTTTTTTTTTTTAATGAAAGCTGAGGATCTCATATAATCCCTTGACCCCTGGAGCTGGGGTCCTAAGAACACCAAATATCATAAAACTCATGAAAAACAACTCCAGGCTGCACCTATTGAAGCTGGTGGAAAGACTGTCTTTAATTTCGGTGTGCTCTGGATATGGCTCTGATTTAGCAATTGCAGAGCTGAGATTAGCATTCAGAAAAGTCTGGATCCCAGTCTTGTGTGCACAATCAATTCAGCTGCTAAATCAAGCACATTTAAACCCTAGTTCTGTATCTCTGAAATCAGAGGGATATTTGCCAGTGTCTTTAACAGGTGCAGGATCAGGACCTCAATGATGGCTATTTATGTAGCATTTCAATATTTTGATGCTTTGGCCACATTTTAAAAAAATGTATCATGGTCATAGATCCATAACATACCACATAAACAGAAAACTCAAAACAAAATGGTAAGCTATGAGCTTGTTACACATCAAGCACTATTGTTTTCATGTTGAACTCTTTTTGCATTATTATTATTAGGCCAAAAAAGTCAGAATCGCTAAATAAATTAAAAAATAAACTGTAACAGTCAATTGCTGATTTCGCCTTCAGATTCGCCTTCTTTGAAATGGCCTTATCAAGGGTACTATATGTGTGCTAAGAATAGCAGTCAAAATAAGACTAGAATATGGTCCTTTTAAAATATAAAGATAAAATCTAATAAATAGCAGATATTGACAGCGCCTTCTCTGTAAATTGGTTTACAGATAGCACTGGTGATGTACTCCTCTTCATTTAAAACCATTTTATAAATAGATCCTTATGTAAATAATGGGCAGAGTTGACGAATTTCACGGGTTCGTCATGGGTAAAAATATCAGATTCCATGGCTTGTCAGAGATTAATAGAAAAATTGCATTAATACGGTGCAAATTATTTATATAACATTATAATTATTGAAGATTATATGAATTCGATGATGGATAAAAATAGAAATGGATGTCAACCAACACATTACTATATATATATTTTTTTCACTCCAGGAGTTTGCATCCTTCCCACTGACTACCTCCGTTATATAAATATGTACATGGGTAGCAGTAGTTGCAATAAAACTGCCATTGATTCTTTTCACTGGCTCAGCCAATATAGCTCTACCATATAGCTTATGGATCGCATTGTAATTAAAATCCAAGTAGCATGGGAATGGTGTTTGAAAATGTGCAGTACATACATGGTCGGTATTTGTGTGCCTAAGGGAAGGCAAGAGATGAGGTATCCTGAGTCCTGTTCTCAAATGCCACTGTTTCGCATTGTGTGGCTTGCGCAAGTCTATGCCTGTTTTCCCAGTTTGTAAACCAGGAGTTATAACATCCATCTTTGTAAGTTGTTCTGAGAAGGTTGGATGAAAAGTTCGTAAGGCCGAAATGTTAATTTCTTATTACCTGATTTTCAGGGAGCTGTTACAATTTACCTAAATTCAGAGCTCTTACAAAATTCTCTTTCAGCGTGGAGTAGATTTGGTCACATGCACACACATCTGTGATAATCAAGAGATTTTGGGAAGATGATTTGAAATATAGTAAAAGACAGTTAAGGTCCCTAAGTAGCTGTGTTTACTAGACACACACAGCCTGATTTTTGCTGTCACTTAAATGGGTGTAAATCTGAAGTAACTCCACTCAAGTCAGTACATAAGATTGGTGTGAGATCAAAAGTTTATGGATTTTTAAGGGCTTAACTTTCAAAGCCGGTCATAAGCATATAGCCACATGTTCCTCCAGGCGGTTAGTGAGAGTCATACAGCTGAATTCCTACACGTCTTTTCCCAAATGTACCTCTTTCATGCAGTGTGTCTGCATATTCTCTAATTTCTCTGTCAGTCAGGACTGAATGCAGCTGATAAGAACAGTAAGTGGAACAACAATTAGAGAAAATGGCATTGACTGATTCATATAGCATTGTGTATAAGTGGCTGCAAAAGAAAATCAGAGAACAATGATATCCTATCGGTGATGCATTGGAAAGCTTTATAAACTAAAACATCAAGGGGAGAAGCTACATGGAGTTATCACATTGTATCTGCATAGATTTGAACATGTTTGTCCAGTCATAGTACTGATATTAATGAGGCTATAGCTATTGAGAGTCATAAAAAACTTACCCAGTCAGATAGACTATCCTGTCCAAGCACCCTAGGAGCAGCTTTTGTTTCAAGGTAGAGATGGTATTTATCTAAGGAACTTATATGGCATGCATTACTGCAGTATCAGGAGGTAGTAAAGTACTATCATTCCCATTTTATTGATGGGGAAGTGGAACACAGAAGAACTGATTTGTCCAAAGTCCCACAGGAAGTCTTTGGTGGAGCAGGAAATTGAACTCAGGTGCTCATAGTCCCTTGCTACTGAACAATCTTTCTCTCCAGTGATAGTCATTTGACACTATTTCCACATGGACAGACGTTCAGTCTCTGACACTATTTCCACACGGACAGATGTTCAGTCTCTGACTCACTCACTATCTCATCCATACACATTTTGAGTTTGTGAAGCAAAAAATATATTCCTGACTTATGAAGAATCATTTATTTTCCTTAATGAAGACCAGGATGTAATGGGCTTTTGGAGAGCTTTGCCAAGAAGCAGCAGCTTGTGGGATGCTTCCTACTGTCAATTGTAACAATGTTTAACTTCTTGTTTATTGAATACGTATTTAACTCTAAGTGGAAGGCTCTGGGAGAGGCAAAATTTTCATAACCTTAGTTCATCCACCACGATGTACAACAAGAATGTTTCTTTTACTTACCATAAGATACTTCCTGGACCAATTCTGTCTACAGTATCTAGCATAATTGGGCCCAGATTCTGGATTGGGGCCTCTCAATGCTATCACAATATTAATACTGAATAATATAGGCCATTAAATCCTCCAGTTACTGGATTCCCCTCTGCTCCTAACACACCACATGTACATGGAATAGGGGCCAAATATACCCAGTTCCTGGGTTTCGTTTATTGTAACATAAGGAATCACAAACATCCATGTGAGATTGGCTGTGTCTAGTATTTGACCTTGCGGAAGCCTCCATTCCATGCTCCTAGTATATTGCCTTAGACAAACTGTCAACCCCTTGTATTCTTTGGTTGGAACTAACCAACCACATCTGGTCTTACTGACAAGGTGAGTCAGGAGAATAGTCTGTATCATCATTCAATCTACAACCTGATATCCTTGCAGAAATTTACTATTTTGCCTAGTCCTGGTTCCTTCATAACATGAACAGTACTCCAACACAACTCATTCTCCTCTTCACTTTCGAGTTTAAAAAAAGAATTATCTGTAAGAGCCGAAAAAATGTAAATGCTAATCAATTCACAAATTAATATATTTCCCTGTTTCTTAACCTGCAAGTTCTTCTTCTTCTTCTTTTCTTACTGGAGAGAGAATTTTATGTTGGAAAGAGTCCTTCAGCGATAAAATACATTAGAAAGCAAACAAAGAACATAATAATGGTCTTTTCTTTGTCTCATAATATCAACACTTGATATAACACTGGTAACATAAGAATTCCTGCTGTCTAGCCAATATGGGAAAGAATATCCAGTCTGTCAGAGAGAATTCAAGGCAAATCAAAACTCCTTATTGATTTCTGGGGGAGGGGAAGAGGAGTAAACATGGCAGAAGGTAATTTGAATCATTTTGTTTTATGATCCTCTTAACCAGAGGAAAATTGAAATGGATAATGCGAAGAGTGCTATTGACTGATACAAACCAGTTGCTTTATTTCAGAATGGACTCATTCCTAAAAAATATGTTGCTATTACCTTGACACTATTTTATGGTGCTGCATTCTTTAACTTTTTCCTCACTTAGTAGCATTGTGAGTTTAAAGTGTCCTTTGAGTTCAAGAATGCCATCCTTCAGCTCATCACACACAGCTATTGTCCCATATAGGAGAGAAACCTGCTCCCATTTTACTTCAGTGCTCATATTGTATAAGACGACAGAAACCAAATGTTTCAATTTATAGTCAATTCCACTTCAGCTAATCCAGAGCTGGTGTGGTATATGAAGAGAGGTTGGGTTTTTTTGCCCGGGGGGAGGAGGGATTGGGAGGAGAGATGAGCTAGATAAACTAAATGGAAAGACAGCCTGTAATGCAGATTTCTGCTAGTATCCCCAAAGGGCAGATGGTGTGAAGATTGAGCAGCAGGACATTCTCAGTAGCTGTCAGGTCCCTTAGAGGAAGTGGTGGGAAGGATGCGACATGGAAGGCAGTGTAAACCCTATCATATACTTGAAGTACTAGAAGACTAATATCTTTGTTAGTGGGAAATAGACTGACTAGCATGAAGGTGGACAGTGGATTTCAGAGAGGAAAAACTTCCAATCCCCAAGGCACAGGCAGACAAAATGTGACAGGACTATGTAAGATGGTCAAAGTCTACTACTGGCCTTCCACACTCTGAAATAATAACCTATCCTGGCCTGGATGAAAAAAGCCTGAAATGAGGGTAAGGCAACAATAATAGGAAAATAAAATAAGGACATACAAAAACCTCAAGACTTCGTGCTGCACAGCAAAGCTGTGAGAACAGAAAGAGAGAATGTACTGTGGTAATCAAACGCTGAAAATAAAGAAACGGTCTCAGTAGCAGCAACAGCTCTTCCCAACTGAGAGAGCTTCTAGGCCTGAAGAAAAAACTGACAGGGAGCGTGGCTAAATTCATACTGTAGAAATGAATGAAAAGAGAGCCTTACATGAACCAGTAACAGGATTGGCATAGACATAGTGAGCTGAAGAAAGAACCCAGAGCTAGTCAAGTGTTTGCAAAATTATTTCCCTTAAAAGAGTTGCTATCAGCCGTGACACATCCCATTTTCTTACTCGGGAAGATGATAGATGGACAGTTCCTCAAGTCTTTACTCAGGCAAATCCTGAACCTCCTCAGTTTTTACTCAGTTACTTGCAACTACTTTCTCAGGTAAACTATTTAAATCACTGGAAATTTGCTTTAGGAAGGACACAGTAAAAATTGAATAAGCAACTCAACATTTGGCCCATTGATTTTAATGAGTAAGTGTTTTGATTGAGAGAGAATTCAGTAAAGGCTTTGGATTTGGGACTATAAAGAACCAGCTGATTCTTTCAGGAAGTCCTGATTCTATTATACTCAATCCTTTTGTAGAAAATCTCCCATTGACTTTGCCTGTAAAAGGGCTGAGTCAGGACCTCCACTCTTGGTCCACTGAGGATAATCAGTGTCTGTATTTTTTAATCTGGTCACTCCAAATTTTGTAAAACTTCAGAGAAGAGGCATAATCGGTACTGGTGTTGACAATTTTTATATAAGCTTTTGTTTGCATTTGGATTCTGCTGGGCATCGTATATAACGTTGAACAGGTCAAAAGCCCAGAGAGCAACTTCCCATGAGTCCAAGAGAAAGCAAAATATCGCAAACACCTAATTTGCATATAAAAGATCAGCTTTGCAACACGCCTTTTTTTCATAATGCTGTTGACACTAAAGGTCCTAGTACGCAGCATTCCATCTTGACCTGTGTGGCAATGGGTCCGCAACAGGCCACAACGTAGAGCTTCATGGGCGGAATCTTTAGCTACCCAAGTTATAAACACGTGCTCTTCATTTAGAGGCAGAAATCAACTCTGTTTTCATATGGCTCCCAGAGTAATTTTTTTTTCTTTTCTTTTCCCTCCATCTTTTTCTTTTGTCATGTATATATGCCTACCTATTTCAGAGTGTCCTTAATGTGACTTAGGATATAGTAGATGCCCAATTGAGACAAGAGAGGTAGCATTTGTGCAATCTTAAATTGGCATGCAAGCACATGGTTTTGTTGTAATTGTTGATGACTTTTTACAATCAAAGCTCTTCCCCTTTTTACTTGTTTTAAGTAGCAAACATGAATGCTTTCCACTAGGGACCAAAAAAATATTGTTTAAAAACATGAATCTTATTTTTGAGTTATATAAGCATAAAATGTCTCTTAAACATTTTAAATCGATTTTCTTTTCACTCTTATAATTCAAAACCCATAAAATGGATTTCTTTCAAGTTTTCTTTTATGCCAAGATTCAGTCCAAAGGGACTTTTTATGGCTGAAAATAGGGTTTTGTAATGGAATGCCTGACAGAGCCTTTACTATACTGTCACTAGGCACAATGCTTTAATATATATAGTATGAGATTGTCATATTTTAATAAAGCATCTTGAGCAGAACAAAGGAAGCATTTTAGAACAATTAGTCATAAAGGTCATCAGTGTGGTGATCTCAGAAGTTAAGAATATTCATTGGTTGGTTCGTTGATTTGTTTGTCTTTGGTGTTGAAGCCAACTTTGCTGTAGTTGTTTTGAGCACATGCTCAACAAAACAGTGATGCCTTTGAAAGCATAATATATTTCAGAACTGAGCCACCTACAAACGCTTACTCCTTGTGAAAGCTATAGTTCTACAACCTTCTAGGATTCACATAATGAGTCCTACACATTGTTCAGAAGGCTTTGGAAGCAGAAAGGAACTGATTTTTATAACCTACTTACATGAGATTTTGGAGTTTGACTTTCAAAAGAATTGTTTAATGGCTAGTAAAGCTAATAAAATCATTTCTATAGGCATCAGAATAAATTGTTGTTTTATTTTCCATGTGGAATGAATGTGCAGTTACAGAATGTCCAGGGCAATGGAATCCTATAGACCAGGGTAATCGATTTATTTTTTGTCAAGGTCCAAATTTCTTGGTTATGGTACAGTCAAGGTACAGACTTGAAAGAAAATAATACAAAAATAATAACAATAACGATAATACATAAATAAAAAGATGTTGCCATCTGTTCAAAAGCGACTGGCAGTCTGGATTTGGCTCAGGGACTGCCTATTGACTACCTTACTATAGACCTGTACCTTTTCCAGCTGGAGAATCATTCCCTCTTTCAATGGAGTCATAAAGAGCAGGATATAACTACAACACATCATGGTGTCATGATGTTGCATTGTATTGTGTTGGTGCTTCCTCATAGCAATTTAAGGAGTTGTGGACAGAATGCTAATTGGAATCAAGAGCTGCAGGTAGAGAAAGCTATCTTTAGTACCTTAATAATGAGTCAAAGGCACCAGTTGTTATGAATAAAACATCTGTAAATATAGGTCTTCACACTTGGTTTGAAATTTTGGTGCAGTGCAGTATATATTCACAGGGACACTTAATTGCTCCTTTTCTGAACATGTGCTGAATTACTATGGGCTTGAAATTGCTCTTTGTGAAACACCTTTGTTCGTACGCCTGCCTCTGAAGAATGTGGTCCTGGCCGCTGTCAGGGACTGGACTAGATCGACCTCAGGTCGGGCCAGTCCAGAAATTCCTATCTAATAAAATAACTTAGTAGTGTTCAAAAAAGAACCAGATATTTATATGTACATCAAGAACATGCAAAGTTACAGTAGTAAGGATTAAAAAATAAATATGAGTTTTTAAATAAATCCTCACGTTCAGACCAACCTTTAATTAATGAGGGCTAAGGGCTAGGAAACTACATTCCCTTGTAGGCAGATTATTTCATAACGGACTATTGAGGGGTTTCATATCCTTCCTCTGAAGCAGCTGGTATGGGCTGCTCTTGGAGACAAGATTCTGAACTAGATGGACCATTAGTCTAATCTGGTATAGCAATTCTGAGAGAAACGAATGTAAAGCTGGAGTAACTCTATATAAATTTATTCCAGATTTACACTAGCGTATCTGAGACCAGAATCTGGTCCAAAAACAGCAGAACATGAGATTAAAAAACCTCCATATAAAATAACCTACGGATGTTATTTTGTGGGATATGTATTTTTTGTCCATTGTGCAATGCAGTGATTCAGCAGTTCTTTTAATTGATTCAGGAGATATGTTTGTGACTTGTCTCTGTTGGAATAGCAGTGGGCAATAGCAGGTGACACATTTTGCACATCTGCAGTGACCTTCACTTAGTGGGTCAAAGTGGAATCAGTACAATTATACAAGCTTGTCCTGAAGGCAAACATTAGCTGAACTAATTAGATATAATCTACCTCAAGATTTCTACATTTCTCATTTTTGTAGAAGCCATTGTTTTTAAAAGGTTCCTTAAAATAAGCACTAATTTAAATTGTACAGTTCGCTCACCGTGAAATGAACAGTAGTTAACTTGAACTGTGATTTTTCTATGCAGTGCACTGTTGATTTACTGAAGTTGTACAAAGTAATTCCCATCAGCAGGTGACTGAGAATGTCCAGGTTTTGCTTTTCAATTAATTATGAAACAATCTGTTGTCAGCATTCCCAGCAGATAGTTAGACTTTGCCATTCAGAATAAGTGTGGATGAATGTAGATGTACAAAGACTCCTGGGAAGAAAGGCTGTAATGAAATTCAAACTGAACTGAATTGGAGAAAAGGGCAGAGAGAAAAAAAAAAGAATGAACACATTCAGATACTGGACAAATAGAGAGGGGCTGATGAATCGTTTAATTCAAGGAGCCAGCATGGCTACTGAACTCAGAGGGATTTGGCGTGAGGGAGGGACGAATGTGACATTTCTCAGTGTACAAAGTACATTCAGACTCTATAAATTAAATGACTTGCGGGGGGAAAAGGGGGTAGAGCCTTAAGGTTTGTCACTAGGAGAGTTGCATCTCTATATATGTATAATACGGTACGTGTGTGTGTATATATATATATATATATAACGTGTGTTGTAAATACATACCAGTACTGGTGAAAATTTTTCACAAATTTACCTTTTTTAGTTAAGAAAGTGGCACTTTTTCGTGGAGAAAATTCTCCATTATTTGACCAATTCTAATACAGACATATTGATGAATTATTATAAATAATACATCTTCAAAGTGCTTTTGCAAACAATTAACTATTAGAGTTCCTACCCAGAAAAGAGACCACGCACATAAATGGACATGGTAAAAGTTCCAGATGTGTGCAAGGGCCAGATTCTTAGAGGGACTTAGACATGATGCAGTCAGTTGCCTGGTGGGATTTTCAGACACACCTAGGCGCCTAACTCCCATTGACTTGTATTAGACTTAGGCTCCCAAGTGCCTCACTCACTTTTGAAAATGGGATGCATTCCTAAGACACTTAGGCCTTACAGCATTGAGCAGAGCAATGCCTAAATACCTTTAAAAATCTTAGGGGTTTCTGAAAAATGAACACACGCTGTGTAAGACAAATATAGCATTATTTGCTTTTAGCTGAAGTTTTCTTCGCAGTAACTTTAGGAGTAATTTTCATCCTTTATTTTCTTATGCCAGAGGGCTTGTGCAAATTAGTAGAAACCCATAAATTTAATCTATCGCTGTTTTTTAACACTGTGTATTGAAATCCATAATTAAGACTAATCTTTTAAATGCGTGTGTTAAAGAGAGGGACACAGCAGGCACAGAATGGATTTCTTGTTAAAATTAACAAACAAAATCAAATTTGAACAAAAAAAGTAACTGCTGAACACAGGCTTGGTAATTAAAATTACGTTTGTAAGCCTGTTCGTTTTGGTATTGAGTAAATAAAATTGCTATTTGCTCATAGATCAATATTGCTGTTCACAACAAACATTTGTAATTTTGATTAAACAATTCTTCCATAATAAGCATTGAAATACAGTAGACTATTGCTAGGTTGTTTAAAAAAAATCATTAGTAGTGTTTGAGTCCCATGTATCCATTGGGTATGTGGGAAGGTAAATCTATTATTATCACATTAATGTTGGTCAAAGATCTTTCAGGATGATATCATGGTGGTGGGGGTGATATTCTTAAGGGCTCTAATTCAAGAAAACACTAAACAAAGTTAAGGCCCGTCCCTATTTGCAACAGCACTTAAGAAGCAAGCACTTAATTTTAAGCACATGCTTAAGTGCTGTCCTCCATAGGGATACTGACCTGTGTCAGGGCCATGTTGTTAATAGTCATCACTGGTTTAAACTTTTCCAATTTAGTAAATTAAAGTGCACATTTATAACCAATAAAACTGCTTTTGGTTCTTATCGATGTGGCTTTTTGCCAGATCATGTTTTCAACATGTCTTCTGGAACAGAGCGAGAATTTATTTTTATCACTCTGCTGTGTGTGTGGCTTTAGTTAAAAGTCAACTCTGATTTTAAGCACTATAAAAAGACATGCATGCTCAGAAGTAGAATTGGGCTATTTCTCTGTTGGGTGGTACAGTTGATTGTTTTGCTGATTCTCACTTCCCTCTGTTAAACGCTACCAGTAGCTACCTCAAAGAGGGAATATCCCAGATGCATCCTCTTATCAAATGATGAATGCCTTTTATAAAATGTTCTGTCCAGGGGCTTAGGCAGTCTGGAGAGATTCACAATAATAGTTGAAGATTCCATTGAGGGTATGTAAGAGCTAGCAGACAAATTTATGTTTATTCATCTTTCAAGAGGTATGTGTGTAGCCAAGGAGAGCAAGGTTGGCTTATGATTCACTAAAGTCACAAAATATCAAATGTATCCATGACCTTTGAGTGTATAATGTGGAGGTTGCACTATTATCATGCTCAAAGATTATACTATTAACTGACACTGGCTGCAATCATTTTTCCTCCTCCTTTCTTTTTTTTCTTTTCTTAATCCTCTAAGATTACATTGACCAGCAATGAGCCTTACTTTTTAACAAAGGGACTAATGATGTGGGGCAACTACAGAGGGAAGAGATGGATCCAGGCAATCATATTAAGGTAATTAGCGTGATAAAAAAGTGATTTTAACCCAAAAATAAGTATGGTGGAATGGTAACCTTGGAAATTGTGCTCGTAAGAGAATTATGTCTAATGTTGCATCATTCTCTGTTGCTGATTGCACCACTTTAAAAACTACAGGCGCTTGCAAGGCATTGAGCACTAGTTTTATCTAGCACAATGCTTGAGCATGTGCATAACTTTCAGCACATGGATGCTCGTTCAGGAAAGCACTTAAGTACATGCTTGACTTTAAGCATGTGTTTAAGTCCTGTTGAAATCAATGGGACTTAAGCATGTGCTTAACTTTAAATGTGTGCTTTACGTGTTTGCCATGAATAACCCCATTGATGTAAAAGCTCATTACTCATCTGATTAAAGTCAACACATGCTTACGTGCTTTGCTGTAGTGGGCCAGAGCACTCAGCAGCTCCACACAAACCCCAGTGGCTAAATGTTACAGTCTGGATATGTATTAGAAAAGGTGTCAGTTGTGCGATCTCGTGTCTTTCTCTGTTGACATTTTCAGCAGGGAATCTGTCTTTTTACTGAGATAAAAGTACAGGGTTATGGAAAGTTACAATTATTTCTTTAGAACTTTTGTACCTCTTGAACAATAAATAAAGGAACTAGCATGTTTCATGTAGCCATCTCTTCTTCTGTTTTCCCAGAGTTTGCATCTACCATGGAATTTAGTTGTCCTGCTATGTCATCTGGGAAGCTGTTTTTTCTTCTGCATTCTCAGTATTTTTTTTTTTTAAACAACCAGGATTGCCAGTCCCCTTCCCAATCACTGAAAGGTTTAATGAAAATAATTTTTAACAGCTGCGTTTGAGTGACCAATATGGAATGGGATGTGACATCTCAGCATAAACAAAATTTATAAAGATATGCAGGACCCAGTTCTATGAGTGAAATAAAATATCCAGATGCCTCTTCATCTTGACACATTGCGTTGTAAGGTCACAAACTGAGCTGAAGATAGAGTCTGAAGGAAGAAAACATCTAGGTTGATGTAAACTGTTTTTAACCCCCTGAGTACCTCAGGACAAATAGCATTGACTTGGAGAAAGCACTTTGTCACTGTCTATGCATTCTGCCTGTAAAGGGACTGCTTTTAATGATATGGCCTTTGGCCACCCCCAAATTGAGAGAATGGTGACATTGGTGAGCTAACCTATCTGACCTTTTATTTAGCTGTGACTCCCTGCGTACCTCTTTCCAGAACTGAGGAAGAGCTCTGTGTAGCTCAAAAGCTTGGCTCTCTCAACAACATGTTGAGATCATGATTGCTGCTGTGAAAACAGTAAGTTTTTATAGTTCAGTCCTTTTGGTTCTTGTACCTGGCAAGAAAAGATGTCATTAAGAAGACTGGCAATTTTCACCTCAAATGAAATGTCAGATCTAATATTCCACACAAGCATCTACATCTTTGTTAAGGTCTCATTATCTAGAGAACATGTGGACCAAGTCCAAAAGAATTATATTTTTAATATTTGTCTATCAGTTTTACATCCTCTCTGCTTTTTCTGGGGTTGAGACAGGGAGGGTTTGTTTACTTCATTAGTTTGATTCAGCATGTCTTGGATTCATAGTGCTTTCAAGAGACATCATGATATAATTCAGAATGTGTTAGGAGGATGCCCACAGAGCAAATAACATGGGCAAATTACCTTACTGCTAAGGGGAAAATAAAAATTACATGTCTACTGTAGACAATATGACAAAATAGGGTAGTATGTAGGGAGAAAAACACTCCTGTAAATATTGCAGACTAATGCACAATTCACATTTTGAATTAAAGCAATAGAATCCATTAAAATTATACTTTTAAAAAGTGTACATTTTCTAAAAAAAATTAACTAAACAGCTAAACACTGTGGAAACACACTGAAGCCTTTAAAAATGAATGCTTCCCAACACAGTGGACCTGTAATGTATTTTGCTTGCTCATTTATAATTCTTTTCTGAAATTTAGTGAACTTCATTTTGGTGAACTTGTTAATATATTATACTATTTATGTTTCTAAGTGTTATCCATTTGATAGTTCTAGGGTTTTAAGGAAGAATGTACCTCTGTGGATGTTGCTATGTCTAATTAATTTGAAAATTATCCCTATACACCATAGTTTCTCGTTGAAGTTACCCAGGATGGTTCTGTTTATTTAGACAGGTTTTGGGGTAGATGCCGAGAGGCCCAGACCTTATTGGTTCATAGATCATCTTACTGAAATAATTTTTGGGAAGTGAATAGGTAGAGCATTAATCTCATTTACCACCAGAGATACATGTATCACAGTTTGGGAGACCGTTGGTTAGAGAAATGTACAGGAAGCTTGGTCTGGCAGCTATGTGTTATGCAACGGCTAGAACATATACCGTTTTTTCATGGGTCAAGCACTGTCTATTGTAGAGAAGAGAGGGAGAAAACACCTGGTCAGTCAAATATGGCCTGATTGTACACCTACTGAAGTTAATAGAAATTTTATCGTTAACTTCAGTGGTAGCAGCATTGGATCCCTAGAGGCTTATCTGAAAGTGATCTCTATGGCTATCTCATTTACAAACGTGTGGAACATTTACACCCCAGGCCATACTTCTTATTAGAGGCCACATAACTCTGATTTGCATTCAAGTGTTGGTCATTTTGTTGCTCTCACTTGTTTATATTACATCTAATGTATTTTCTGCTATCCAAAAAAAATTCTTGTGTCTTGGGCCAAGATAAATATATTGTACACCAGGGTATAGAGAGAGCATCCAACGAAGACAGTGAGGGTTGCCTTGATAGGATGCAACTTGTCCATTTAAATCAATTATACACATTATCTTCTGCCTCAGCTCAAATATTCGAGGAGTCTGGAATACAAATTTGTTATGGCCTTTATTCATTATATATGAGTAAACATACAATTCTAGCTGAAAGATATGTCCATTCCTATGCTGAGAGTGCACATTGTGATTGAAACAGACTCCAGACCAAAGTAGGACATAATTATCTATATCAGTGTTGTCTCTTCACATTACGGACATTAAGCAGCCATATAGTAGAAATATTTCTTTTAACATTCAATTAAGACTACACATTATTGTACCATGAGTAACTTTAACATTGAAAGAAAGGGGGAAATGCTTAACTCCATGTAAATCAAAGGATGCTGTAAATCCATGAAATGCTTAACTCCATGTAAATCAAGGATGCTGTTTTGGACAAAATTTTCATTCATGATCTTTATGGCTTCAATCCTGCTATAAGGTCTACGCAGCTGCAAGCACATACAGTGAGATTTTAAAAGGTATTTAGGTGCCTAGAGGGATTTTCAAAAGCATCCACATTCCTAAAGCCCACTGAAATAGCTTTAAAAATCTGGCCCACAGCGTTTACTGCAGGACAGGCATCTCAAACTGGAAATAAGTAACTTATTGTGTGTAAAAATCATGATGGGGAAAATCAGATACCCAAAGACACCTGCCATTTGAGAGAGCTCTTTGGAGAATTGGTTCTTTCAGATTAGGATGTTGAAACAAGATGCTTGTTAATGTAGAGGTATATATGCATGCCTGTTTTGTAATTATGTATTTGATTTGATTTCTATTTGATGAAAGCATGGTATGGGGCATGCAGGGCCAAATTCAAGCCAAGTGTAAGTAGAAGAAACATCACTGAAGGCAGTTTAGTGGAGTTCCACTGTCACAGGAAAGGGTCATTTCCCTTCTCCTTCTCCCCACCAATGACTAAAGGACCTCTCTGAAGTACCTGCTATAGCAGGAGGCCATGGCAGCCATTGGCAAGGGGAGCAGCTGCAACTGCAGTTCCTCTCCTGGAAACACTGCAACACAGGAAGGAGGCTTGGATTCTTCCTCACACCTTCCCCTGTTGGGCAATGGCACGTCTCATCTCCTCCTCTGTTTGGTCAAGGGGAGAGGGACCCGATGGTAATCGTCTTGAAATGGAGCCAGTGATGCCTATCTGCTATAGTAGAACATCTCTGTGTAAAGCAAGGAGATTAGCACCCTGGGTATAAATATAGTGGGATGAAATTGCACCATAAATAGGTATAAGAGAAGTGAAAGCCCACTGAAATGTGCTGAAGCAATTCAGGGCTTTCCTTCTACTATATCAGAAGGGGGAGAAGGTGGGTCAGGTAATATCTTTTATTGGACCAACTTCTGTTTGTGAGAGAAACAAGCTTTCGAGTTACACGGAGCTCTTCCTCCAGTCTGGGAAAGGTACTCAGAGTATCACAGCTAATACAAGGTGGAACAAATAGTTGAGCATGAGTAGTTAATATATTCTAAGGGACCATTCCAGGTGAAGTGGCCCATTAACACCCCTTTAATCATAAGTTAAAAAGGGGAGGTTAGTGGGTGACAGACTGTTGTAATAAACCATTTATCCAGTGTCTTTATTAAGACCATGATTTTTAGTGTCTGACAGAGTTATGTATTTAAGCTCCCAGGTGCATCTTTTGACAGTATTGTGCAGGTTTCCTTTGAGGATAAGAACTGGTAGGTCAGAAATAGAGTGATCGCTTTGTGAAAAGTGTTCACCTACAGGTTATATGGTGTTTTTGTCTTTTATTATTTTCCAGTCTGAGTTCATTTGAGAGTGTAATGATTGTCTGACTTCACTTATATAGTTGTTATTGGGGCATGTAGGGCACTGGATGAGGTACACTACATGTTGTGGTAGGGATGTGTAGGGCCAGTGGGTCTTGAAAGGTGTGTTGTGAAGGGTGTTGATCAGTGTAACAGTGTAGATACGTGTGCAGGTTTTGCATCTGTTATTCTGGCAGGATGTGGTGCTGCTTTGAGTTTATAGGTCCTGGCCTCTGGGGCGCTTGCTTCTGATGATGAGCTTGGAGACGCTAGGGGTTGTTTGAAGGCAGTACTTAATTTGTCATGAAAGAGGTGCCAGAGCTCAAGCAATTTATCGGGTTTTTTTGCATTCAGAACTAATGCAGCACGCCTAGAGGTGCCGGGGCTATGAACTGCCAAGCCTAGAGGTGCTGGGGCTCAGCCCTGGCAAGTCCTGACTCAAATTAAGCAGTATTTGAAGGCCAGAAGAGGGAGTTCAAGAAAAATTTATTTCAGGATGGGGTCCCCATTGAGTGTGGCTTGTGGTTGTTTGATGACACCCCATATGGCTTCCAGTGTGGGGTAGTAAGTGACAAATATGGGCTGTCTGGATGCAGGGGGTTTTATTCCTGTACTGAAGCAAGTTCTCTCAGGGTATTTGGGTGGCTTGTTCCATGATATAATCTGTTTCTCTGATAGAGTGTCCTCGTTTGATGAAGGTGATTTTGAGTGTGCTAAGGTGTATATTGCGTACTTTCTCCTTGGGGCATATTCTGTGGTACCTCAGTGCCCAGCTGTAGGTAACAGATTTCTTGGTGTGTTTGGGTGGTTATTGGCTCTATGAAGGTAGTTGTGGTAGTCTGTGGATTTCTTCTATATCGTTGGCTGTAGGGTTCCATTGGTGAAGTTGATTGTGGTGCCCAGGAAGTTCATGCTAGTTTGACAGTGTTCCAGATAGAGTTTAATGGACAGGCTACCATTGTTGAAGTTGTGGTGGAAATCTATAAGTCATCTGTCCAGAGGCTGAAAATATTGATTTATATTAGGAATATCATTAGTTTCATGGTATGTTTGTCCAGAAATTCTTCTTCAAGGTGGCCCATTGAATGGTTGGAATACTTGATGGGGATTCAAACCTGAAAGAAATTTTTCCTAAACCCCAATTCCAGCCTCCAAAAAAAAAAAACCACCTCTCCAAGCGCATCATCAAACACTGGATTTATGGCTTATTACAACAATCTGTAACCCACTAAACCCCCCTTCTTGGTGCCTTAGAATATATGCCAACTACTTAGGCTAACCTATTTGACCTTTTATTTAGCTGTGACTCTCTGAGTACCTTTCCCAGACCTGAGGAAGAGCTCTGTGTAGCTCGAAAGCTTGGCTCTCTCAATAACAAAGTTGGTCCAATAAAATATATTACCTCACCCACCTTCTCTCTTTAATATCCTGATACGAACACAGCTACATCACTGCACTGTACTAGAAATAGAAGGGGGACATCCACTACAACTGAGTTCATTGTACTTAGATTTTACAGTACATTTTCATCTTTTTCATAACTAAGAGACCCCTTTACATTTCTGCCTATGAAATCCTGCTTGGAGGGAGTTACCTTAGTTATATGTTTCATTACAGGTTGTTCATGAGGCAATGTGTTTTTTTTTGTTTTGTTTTGGTTTGGTTTTCTGAATATAAGAACAAAAAAGAATCCAAACCTGGAAATGAACATTGACCTAAGAGTGAAATGTGCCCGTACCCAGACTCCATGGGTGTGCTGAAAATTACACATGCACAAACCTGAGCTTGCACTTTGCATATGCAAACATTTGCTCATTTCTAACACTTGCGTATATCCTTTTAAGTGTCTCACACCTACGTTTGGAAAAGTCTTCATGTGGATTAGCAAAACACATTAATTTTGCAAGTGGTAATGCTAACATCTGCACTCTTAAAGGGCTCACACAAGTGTTAGTGCGTGTGCAAAATGCAAATGTATGCAAACTGAGACTGAAAATCCATCCCTCTTTAAGGATAAACCAGATGCTTCCTCAAGACCACACTTGAATTTGTAATTAAAAGGAATAGGACTTCAAACCCCTCCTAAAAGCCAATACATAATCACTTACTTTGCCACCTTACCATTGGGAGGGAAGTATAGTGTTACCCTTTTCAACTGAGTGATTAGTCAAAATTCAGGGCCCTAGGGTTGTTCCAGTTGGGAGTAAAAATAGATGGTGGAGTAATATTTTCTTTGATGCAATCTCGTTTGTTTACAAGGGAAGTACAAAGTCTTGCATCTCAGAATGCAGGAGGAACAAAAAGCAAAAAGAGTAGTTTCTTTGGGCTGGTCTACACTGGAGAATTTTGCCAGCAAAAGCAGCTATTGGTAACAAAACAGTAGCGGTGCACACACTATAATGTTCCCCCCCGCTGACAAAACTCCCCTGCTTTGGCAACAAAATAAAACCATATCGACTAGAGACATAGAGCTTTTTGCAGTGAAATTAGAGCAACAGAGCGTCAGTGTAGATGCTGTGTACCATAACTGGGCTCCAGAAGCTGTCCTACAATGCCCAACCTGACCACTCTGCTCACAGTTTTGAACTCTGCTGCACTGCCCGGGGGGGTGGATCATTCTCCTGTGGGGAGACAAGGCTGTGGGAGAACTCCTAGGGAACTAAACCTACTCTCCTGTGGCAGGCATATAGGCAACGCAGGCTGCTGCTGGGAGAGGAGGGATGAGAGACTCCTGATGTGCTGTGCAGCGCCATGGAGAGGGCGGGGGCTGATGTTGGGGTGTCCCCCTCCACTGCCAGCGTACAGGTCTCTGCTGAGCAGGGATGAGGGGAGAGAGGGACACCAGCTGTCTGCCACCAGCTTCTGCCTCAGGATTGGTTGTTGCCAGCTACTGTCTGAACTTAAAAAGACAGCGTGCAGACGCCGTCACTCTCCCCCAACACACACACTGTCTCTGTGCCACATACACACACTCACTCCCTGTCATACACTCATCCCCCCCCCCCCGTCTCACTTACGTGGGCTTCTTGTGTTTGTGTTTGGCAATCACAGTTTGGTTGACACGTCAGTTTGACTGTCGTTCATCTAGTAGGATGCCTTGGAATGACGGGATTCAGGCATCAGCATCATGGGAGGCTGTGCCTGCCCCTTGAGACACTGCAAACTCTTCCCCAAGCACCCTGCATGCAGTTGTGCAGTGGGATAGCTACCCACAAGGCACTGCTCCCTGTGTCAGTGCAAGAACTGGGGCTGTGAATGCACTTCACTGACACAAGGAGCATAGTGAGGACATGTAACAGCAGTTTAATTACAGCGGTGGCTGAACGCCGGCATAACTTTTGTTGACAAAACCCTGTAGTGTAGACAAAGCCTTAGTTTACTGGCAAAAGCTTTTTTTCCAGCCAGCACCATTGATCTAGAAACCTCTCTTTATGTTTTTCTCAGGGTCACATCCTGCTTAAAGGTTCCACTTGGCTTTCTTTCTGCCTTCTTGAGTCTCTCTAATTCTGTTCTCTGTCTCCACCTTCCCCTTCTTGGGCAGGCTCACAGAACTCTTTCATTTTAGGTTGGGGGTTGTGATTATTTCATCCTTTCAGCTATATTAACTGAAGGGTGCATTCACACGCATCCATCTCAACAAGGTTTCTACTCAACCCATAACAAGGTTTTGGCCAACAATAAAAATAGGTGTGATCAGAACAGAGCACTAATTTTATACTGCTGATAGAGAACTTTTCTCAAAGTCTTAGGCCAACTATGGACATAACATTAGCAGCTGAAGCCAAATCTCAATCTTATTATGGAATCAGTAAGAAAACTCCTTTAAGTGGGACCAAGATTTGACCCTTTATTAGTATGATAATTTCATCAGAAGTCATATGTGGAAAGAGCGTGCATTATTATTCTCTATGAAAAAGTAATATTGTCATGCTTCCAGACATACTTTTTGTTCTGTATACAATTTGATGTGATTTAATGTGATGTGAATTACCTACAAATTGTATACAGTGCAACTACGTAGCTTTTTCACTGCTCAGTTTGAATTTTCTCCTTTTGACAAACCATACACCATGTTCTCTCTCAATTTTTAAGATTTACTCTGACGCATAAGAATAAGGTGAAGTTATTGTGAGGATGACAAAATGTGTTAGATTATTCCTGAATTTTCATAAATGGTGTGTGTGTGTCTCTATGTGTATATATACACACACATTATGTAAAACAAATGAATCAGTGACTTGGAAAATCCTTGTCCTTCAGGGGAAGGGAGGGAAAGAATAATATGAATGTTATCTACAAAGTCTACCAATATCAAAAATGTCTCTACTACATGAAATGTTTCTAGTACATGTCTCAGGGCAGTAATGCTATATTAGTACAATGTGATGATTTGTAAAGACAGAGTCAGCTTTTTAAAGGTATTTAGGCCTTAGTGGTATTTTCAAAAGCAACTCATCACCGGAATACCTTTTAAAATCTCTCCCTTTAGGAGCTTAAGTCACTTTTTAAAATGGGAGTGAGGCTGTTAAATCACTTAAGTGCTTTGGAAAATTTTACCTAAAGTCTTACCCTTTGCTACACGTGTGCATATAATATTGGATCTTGGAAAATCTGGTTGATTTTTTTAATAAATCACCTGGTAAATTTGTGAACGTTGGGAAGCTAAAGAAAAAAATGGGCTTTAATATAATCAGATTGGTCATTTTGTTCCTATTGCTATATAAAAGAATTATTGGTGTTGACAGAGTTCTTGTCATAGGTATATACCAGCTGTGATCCATCTTTAATGCTTTCTGTAAATGACCGATGTATTTAGAACTACAGCTAACCCTTGATCTAGGTTCAGATCTCATTAAGAGTGTGGCGTTGTCACAGGACAAGGATTCCCCCTTCCGAGCTGTAATCTTGTTTCCATTGTATGAGAGAATATGCCTCTGTCTTAGCACCTTACATACTATTGTAATAATGTTTGTACAAGGTGCGCCTTGTGAAGTATCATTTATAACTTGCTGATCAATAATATCATGGCAAAATGCATGTAGCGACATTATATGTAAAGGTATGAACATAAGTTGAGATCCTGACTAAAAATATGTTTCCAGATAAGTCTGGTGACTGTACTTGTTATGTATGTCAATTCATTGCCATGTCACTCTTGGGTTGGAGCCTGTACCTGTGATTAGAAATTCTTCTTAAACTCTCTGTTTTCAGCTCCCCACTACTTGGGTTTTTTTTGGAGGGGGAGGGCATTTATCTGTTAAAAGTTTCTGTTCAAAGTTCATAGGCCTCAAGCCTTATGCTAACTTGCTGAAGCAAATATCTTACAGATTACAGGCCTGTAGGTTCCTTGCGTTATTGCTGGATATAATGGAAAGCAGTGAATATAATAAACGCAAGCTAGCCCTATTATATCTGATATGTCAGACACTGACCCTAAATTCTATGTAATCAAACAAGTCATTCGTGTTTTCTCTGCCTCCGTTTCCCCATTTGTGCAATTGTAGTGGCAATATTTACCCTCAAAGGCTCTGTGCTGTAATATTTCAGGTATAAGGTACTGCATAGCGCATATGCTTTGTAATGTGAAGCCAGGAGTTGGAATGGATGCTACTGAGGACAGAATGAGAATAAGTCAGTGTTGGTGCAGTTACGTGACCAGTAAAACACAAACAAACAAAAACCCACTTACCTCTGAAACACTGGAGAGGAAAATATTAGCAGACCAGCTTCTACGAAGCACATTGCAAATTCACTTAGTATGTTTCCATATAAATAAAGAATGAAGCAAATTCATCATAAAGAGTTGTGAGAACTTTCCACTTTGAGACTTAGTACCACTTGAAATTCAACTTTTCTCAGCTTTCATTACAAATATGAAGCCTAGACCAGGATTGCTTAAAGGTTCAAGAGCCCAAGCTGAGTTTCGAGCGATTACTCCATAGGGTTCCAGAAGGGATTTATGTTGTTTTTGTTTCAAACCGTATGAAACTTGGCAGTTTTGCTTTTTTGCTTTTGGGCTTCTCCCAAATTCAGAAGGTGAAAAACTATATGAAAAAATTCCTTCTCCTGGCAAATTAATTGAACCTTCTGTGAATGAAACGATGGTATTTTATAATATTATTGTATGTATACCGAAGCAGGAGAACCACTATTGCACACTTCACTACTGGTACTTAAGGCTTTTTTTACTGCAGGTTTATAATATCCTACTTTAATGATGAGCCTGAGACTGGGTTCTGGTGTGCTACCACTTCTCATTCAATTGTACATGTTGCAACCCAGAACGGAAATTTACCTGCTCCAAATCTCACCTCTGGCTTTGGAGAAGACCAGCCTCCAGTATTTGTTAGAGTGTGCACGAATGAATGGGAGGTGATAGAAAACAAGCTAATATAGGTGTAAGGTTTTAGTCTGGCCAACAGGTAGTGTTGTCTCTCAAGAATTTCCTATCCCATTAGCCTCTACAAGCAATTGTATTCGTTGCAGAACTATGTCATCATAGTTGTACGATCATACATTTGTAACCATTAAGTACAAAAAACTGTTAAGAGGAAGTTTTTTCGGTTACAAAGTTGAGCGTGCCTTTTCACCACCTCCTAGACAAACTCTCCGCTCCAAGGTTTCCAACTACAGTGTGCTTCTGCTTTGGGAGTGGCTGGGGCCCAGCACTTTAGAATGTTCCTATACAGTTATTTTGGCATGTTACCAAAATTTTGCTGACAACTAATAGAAAGGAAATGGCAAATTTCAAATGCTTGTAACTCAGCCAAATCTGAACAGAATTTCGTGGGCCAATTAAAAGCATTTCTCTCCCTTTAGGACTTTTTCCCTGCTGAATTCCAAAGGGCTGCTGCAAACAATGAAGGTGGTAGAGCTAAAAAATATGGTCACAGGAATCTTTTATAGTGGAAATTGTTAGGTAACCTAAATGTAGGGGTTGGTACCAGCTTCCCCTATAAATAATATATATAAAGAGACAAAGAGGGGAATAGTGTGAGAGTGATCTGTTGCTCCTGCTAACATTGAGCAGTATCTTTTCCCTGGAAAAAAAAACACACAGCAAAATAATGTGAAAGTACAAAAGATGTGGAATACTTTTCATGCAACTCTTGAGAAACTCAGTGTCTTTTTATAAAGATGGAAATGATAGCTTAAAGTGAGTACAGCTCCTGAGTCATTCAGCAGTGGCAGAACTTAATCTCATTTTCATGTTATATAATTTTTTCTTCCCACAAAAATGATTGTCTGGGTATAGATGGTATGTAAGGGTGTATGTGTGGAGGGCGTGTATATATAACTATGCCGTATGCTACATATAAAGAGTTCTACAATTGATGAAATTCATATTAGTGTCCCAGCTTAAGTAAATAACAAACTAAAATGTATTATGAAAATCTCATTTTACATGACAGAGGCAAACAAAGCGAGGTTCAGGCTATGACTCCATCTTTACTTTTTTCCATATATCTTAGATGATGCTGTATACATGAAGTGTAACATCACATACTAATGGGAAACCCTGCAATGCCCAAATGAGAGTGGGGTGGCAATCTTAACCATCAACTTCCTTATGTTTGTCGTAGTAGGTCTCCCGGTGGTGACAGTAAGAGTAGTTGTAGTAATCTAATGATGATAACGAATAGACAGTTAATAAAACAGATGAAATAACCTGTACAAATCCTGGAAGGCCTCAGATCCTAGATCTACAGTGGCCAGCCTATTCAGGAAGTCACCTTACAGCCACTCCACAACCCCTTCAACCATGCTCGCAAATTGTGGAGCCTCCTGGAAAAACAGCACATGGCAAGTGAGCTCCCTGCCTTTATGTAGTGCTGCTCCTAATGTAAGGAGCTTCAGTCTTCCTGCTTTCATTTGCCAAGCCAGTGGGTGTTAATTCAAGCTGACTACAATAGTAATTCATAGGCAGGGCCATGGGACTGGTTATGCTCAAGGCTGCCTTCCGATTGTCTCCCTGCTGCACTGTCTTCACTAATTTAAAGCTTTGCAATATCTGTAATGCGCAGGGGAAGCAAAGAATTCTGGATTTAGGACACCGAAGGAGCTCAGTATCCTATGTTTTAAATGTACTTGGATTTGGATTTTCAAACCAGCCTCAGTAATTGCACCTGCACCTGTCTGTGTGTGTCTGCTGTTTGTGCCCGCACACTGGGTGTACAGCCATGCAGTTTTGCTTGACTGATTAAAAAGCCAGTGCCCCCCTGGACACTCTTTAACAAGACGCATTTACAAAACGTGCCCAAATAAATTGGTAAGTGATAACTGAAAATGTGCCCCTTTATATTTTTATACATAGAGGATCAAGTGTACAAAATGGTTTCAACTCAGCCTCTAAATTTGTAAGTATATGTTCATCTGATTTGTGTAAACAAAATGCATAGCTGCATGTGAAAAACTGAGCATTTAAATGTCTGCCTATCCAGTGCTTGGGCCAAAATTAGGATATTTTCCCCCATGTGATTAATCATAAAGACAATTTTAGATGACTATTTTAAATGTCAGGTGCCCGTAGACTTTAAAAAAAAATAATTTAAGATAGTAACTGATTTTAATAATAAAAAGGCTTTGCTATTTCAGTGGCTAGTTTAAAATCTGTATGCATCATATTTCACATTGTACAGTGTGTTCAATGTATTGCTGAATTCATTTGCCAATTTCTAACATCAGCAACTCAATTTACACAAGTCACAGATTCAAAAACAGCAAGTGAAAATGATCTGATCCAACAGCATCAAGAGTGGGGTTTTGTTTTGTTTTGGGGGGGAGAGGACGAGGGAGGTGTTCCACATGGAAATAGACTAGTGTGGTCTCAGACTGTAATTTTATGCATTTTCTGCCAAGATGCAGGAAGGCTTGCCAGTTTTTATTAAAAGAATGAGAATTTTCACAAAACTCCCGTAGATCTGCAAACTGTTCATAAATGTATTGACAGTTGGAAACCCTGCTGTGCATGCTGTAGTGTTATATATCCGCCTTCTTCACATCTGCTTCGCTGAGGTATGAGATATCAAGTGAAAGTAGCTTAAGGTTTCAAGGAGACTTAAAGCATCTGTAAATAAAATGAAAAATTCCTCCCTGCCCCGTCCCATAGGGCTTTATCTTTTTTACGTAAAAGAATTTTAATTAAATCTTTAAAAACATCTACAGAAGTGCAAAGTGGTCTCTTCCTTCTCACTTAACACAATTCCCATTGACCTTAACATAGACGATATGCTCAGAGAAGGGCCAACGCCAAATGCTACAGTACCAGGAGAAGCATTCTCCTACTCCACTGACTTCTGATTAAACCAGACATACTAGAAGTAGAATTTCTTTAAGGAATGAGTCCATCACACAAATTGTTATTTGTGCATAAGTAGAACCTTGCAAGAGTTATTTTCCATTCTGCATAGAAATTCTATCTATCATTTGCAATGGAAGAACACAAGCCAGAAAAATCAGCGTGTTTCATAATCTTTCCTTTTAAAAGAAAATGGGCAGCTTTACTTTCCCTCTTATAAAATTTGTCCTATCAGCCAACAAGCTCAGTGAGTTTCTGCGTTTGCTAGGCTGCGATGCATTGTGCCATAGATTCTGCTGACCGCAGATAAATTGCACCCCTCTCTCCCAGTCCAGGGAAGTCACATTTAACTGGTAAAATTGAAATACAGTGCCTGGGATTTAGTGAAGCAAGTCAAATCCTTTCTGTAAGCTGTGGAGGTGACCTTTGAAATTACCTCCCACACCAAACTTCCTGCTTTTATTTCTGACACCTGATATAAACCAGTAGAAGCATTGGTGAGAAGGCTCTTACTTTTTCACACTATACTCAACTCTTTAAATAGAATTTTAAGCCAAACTAGGAATCTTTCCAGTCTGTAATTTGACACACTTAGAGGAGCTTCAGTGCCCATGAAGAATTACAGTATTAGTGCAACACAGTAGCTCACGTGAACAGAGCCACTGGCAAGATTTGTTCTTTCTTCCTTAGCCAATGGATAAATAGTGAGCTATCAAGTTGCTGATTCAAGGGGTAGTTTAATCATCTGTTTCATTTTAATTTTGCAAAACGAGCCTAACAAATATTTGTAAGGAAGGTTTAAAGTACAAAGGAGAACTTTGTTTAAAAATAGATTTTGACAATGTAAAATAGGTTAGTGCTACCTTTGAGGCAAACAAACAACCCACTTAAGAATTAAAAATTTCCGAGCAAATGATTTGGAAATCTTTCCTCCTTGAAGCATGATCAAAGTAAAGTTCTGACAGGTAGCATTTATCACAGGTAGTACCTTCTGCTCAGTAGGTACTTGATGAAGCAAAAGAAAAAAAAAATTAAATAGTTGTTCATAGTTACATGACTAACTATTGTATTTAGAGCATAAAAAGGGAGACTTTAGAGAGAGAGTTCAATTTGTACTGAAGCTGCAGCTTCAAGTGTTTTGATATGCTTAAGTTGTTGTTACACAACTAAATTTCAAGTACTCAGAATCATAAAAATTAGAGCTGGAAAAGAACCAGGAGATCATGTGGTCCCCAGCCTGTCCTGCAATGCAGGATTGATTGATAACTACAGTTTATTTGCTAGTGTCTCGACCAGTCCAGTTTTAAACGTCTCATGTGATGTGGCTTCTATCATTGCCTTTGGGAGATCATCCCACAGTCTCATGCCCTCATCCAGCAAAGCACTTAAGCAAGTGCTTAGCTTTAAATCTGTGAATAGTCTTATTGAAGTCAATGGGAATTACTGAAAGGTTTGGAGAACATTTTCAAAGGCATAAAGGATAGATAGGCACTCAACTCTTTGAAAGTCAATGGGCGTAGGACATATCCCCTTTGTGCCTTTGAAAATCTCCCGCTAAAGTTAACCACTTGTTTTAGTGCCTTGCTGATAGGAGCTAATAGAGCTTCACTGTTAGGAAGCTTTTTCCTAAATTTCCCTTAATTTTACCCATAACACTCAGGTGTAGCTGCATACTGCCCCAAATATTCAGTTTGTTCTCTCTCGCCCCCCTCCAATAGTTTCAGGCGTGGTCTCAGTGCTCAATATTAGGAGCAGGACATCCCCCTGCCCTCAGATCAATATTTTCTCAATTTTTTAAAAAAAGTGTCAGGGCGAGTCTACACAGGAACACATTAATCTGAATTAAATTTTGCAGTGGATTAGTTAAACTGCATTAAACCCTGTATGGATTATTCAGAATTAAAGAATTCAGTTTAATTCTCTGGAGCATCCTTGTGTAGGCAAGCCCTAAAAATTGACTATAGAGGTAACCTGACTCTTCAATAGCTGGATCGTATTAACTGAAGTAAGGTGATGTGGAATTAGAGTGATCTCTCTTGTTTTTTAAAACCTTTATGAATTGATAGTTTGTTTTGAGCTCTCACCGTATTATCCTAAAAAATAAATTGGTGTAGAGCCAGATTCTGATTTCATTTACAGGAAGTAAATCTGGAGTAAATCTCTGTTGAATTCAGTGGACTTAATCTGGATTCAAAGCAGCATAATTTGTATCACCATCTGACTTTAGCCTTTTATAGTAGATTAACTAATCATGACCCTCTGGATTCAAAGTATGTGAATTTAAGAAAAGCAGTGTTAAAATTTTGTGAGTACTGTGAACGGTTATAAAATATAGGTGCAGTTCACGGAAGGTTCTAATGGCTCTCACTCAGGTGTTGGTTGGGAATCATGGCCTAGTAGTCAAGCTGCAACCCATGACCACTAGAGGGGTTGTTGGTAGGGGAGCCCGGGCCTTCCCACTCCACTGGGCCACCAATGATCCAGCAACTGAAGCTGCTTAAAACTGCCCTCCCTGGGCCACTTTCTATCTCCTTCCTGCCCCTCATCAGCTTAGTCCAAGGTTTTCCCCTGTTGGGGGAGTCCAAATCAAGAAAATGAGAGGGGACTACCAATGTCCAGGGTCCAAATGTGAGAGAGAGGGGAATACTTCCTTCTCTGATTGTTTCTGGATGGGTCCTGCCTCCCTACGGGGAGGGCCCCTTTGGGGTAGTTGTGTCAGGGACTTAAGCCTTCCCTCTTCTCTGCTGCTGGAGTTCCAGTTCTGCTCTTTTCCAAGTCTGCCTCCAAATGAGCTTTCTAACTGCCTTTTAATTCCTCCACCAGATGAAGCATTTCCTGCAGGTGTGGGGGTCAGGCCATCCATAACTTCTTGTTGCCCAGCGTGGGGGTTTGTACACCCCAACACAAAGGTGTCCAGAAAAACCCTATTTCAGCTTATCAGAGCCACTAGTTTTGACCAGCGAGTATGCCTCTCCACAGAAGAAGGACTGGGTATCAGAAAAAAGTCTGCTGATTATATTTTTCCTGCTGAGAAGTGATTTTTCTCTGCATTTCACTGAGCAGCCTCATCTTAAAATTTATATAAGTTGAACAAAAGGTTTGTTGACCATATCTGACACTACAAACCGACCCAAAATGCAGCTATTGCGTACAGTCTGTGTGGGCCCCCATGTTGATATATTTGACTTGCGAAAATTCTATTTAGAGCAGGAAAATTTCCCCTTCTGCTCCATCATTCAGAACTTATAGTCTCCAGTCATCAGTTCTCTCTGCCTCTACTTCTCTCCCATCTACTGCAAATCCTCAGTAAAGCGCTGTCTGCCATTTGAATCCTATGGAAATCCGCAGTACGGAAACCATCAAGGCCTGCACATATTACTCTAGGCACCTGTGTCCATAACTGATGCTAAAGATTTAAAATGGTTAGGGAGGTGAGATTGTAAATTGCATCTATGAGCTTTATCCATGCAATGCTTTTAACATTTTTGTTACAGGTTTGCAAGACCACACTCTTCAGAGAAGTGAGTCGTGACTAGTAGCTGCACTCAAATACTCCAGAATGCATTTACGATGAAAAATGAAGCTTTTGAGTCAGCTTTTTCTGTTGCAGATTTAGGCACCTAAATAAAAGTCACCTGATCCTCCAAGGTGTTCAGCATCCACAGTTCTCATTAATCACTCTGAGAACTGCAGGTATTCAGCGTCTTTGGAAATCAGGCTGCTTGTATTTCGGGGTTGAACTTTGGGAAATGGAGTTTGATCATTTTTCTCTAAAATTCAGTTGAATTGACTCTGCTTTTCTGCTGAGCCAATCTAACATATTTGCCATGGACTTGTGAGCCAAGTGGTGCATGAGAACTTTGCAGAGTACGTCATGGGATGCCGCACTCTACAAGTGAAAGCACTGCACTAGTTTCTTCTTTTAATAGGAATGTGTATCCTTTGCTTCAGCTGCTGTCTTTGTCACTTTACTTCATGTGTTGTCTGGTCTTCTCGGCATGTGGAATCCTGCTCCCATTTGTCTATGGCAGTTTTACCACGGGTTTCAATAGAAGCAAAATGGGAACCCATAGAAAGAGATTCCTTTTAAAACCCTTTGGAAAAGACTAGAATTGTATCTATTGCAGATGGCTACTTCTACTCCTCCCCATTTCTAAATAAAGTATTTTATTATCAACTTGCCAATATTCACAATGTGGCTTGACTTGTACTTTCTCCAGTGTAGTTATCATTTCCGTTGAATGGTATTTGATACCTATATTTATACAGCCTGTAATTTTCTTTGCTTTAATGTTCTCCAGGTCTGTGCCAGAAGGTTTCAAGTTTCTCATTAAACCTGGATTCTTCCCCTTTCCAGTGCTTTTTAGTACATGTCCATTAAAATCCTTTCTTGGCTTTATCCCTATCGTCTCATAACTTACATACCTTGAGACTAATAAGACATTTATCTGCTGAAAATCATTCTTCATCTGTGCAGTTCTCAACTTATTGTCCTCTTTCTTTGTATCCTGTTACCACCTGCAAACTCCTGCTCCACGTAGCACATGTCTTCTTTCAGATCTTACACAGAAGGCCAGATTCTCCTCTTTGACATGCATGTAAATCTGGAGTAATTTCAATAGGGACAGGACTGAGCCAATAGACCTCAGAATGGACAATGTCAGGGCTCAAATTGGAGATGTATCTGAGTATACAGCATATGCCCACATCTCTGGAACAGTATCTTGTGCTCCAGAATGTAAGCTTGCCTTTATTTTTTGTATTTTTATTTTTTAAGTAAGTCTCTAGCTTTTATGTTTTTGAAGGAAATCTTCAGCCCATGAACCAAGTATCACTGATGCAGTGATGTCTGCCTGAGTCTGCCAAAAGCCTGAAACAATAGTTCTCAGAGGTGAGAAAGACCCTCATGCATCTTAATTAAGTGTTAGCACAGATGCTGAACAAGGATCATTGAAGTGCCTGTTTCCTTGCTAACAAAGCTAGTAAAGAAAAGGAGAGGAACGAACATGTTCTTCCCAATTTAGTTTAAGCACCATCTCTTGATCACGTTAGTGGGTAGTGTTGAGAGAACTTCTGCACAGCCTCACATGAGTGATAGCCTGACGTGAACATGTCAGATGGGTGAAGCTTGGTTCACGGGTTGAACCTCATTTGGTGGTGGAGCTTCGATGGGTGTCACTGTTGGATTTTTTCGCAGTTGAACCCTGGCATGGAATAAACTACCAAGGCAGTTACTCCCAATGTATTCCAGTATAACTAAGCACACCCCAAAGGAACAAAAATCGTTCCTGACACTAGTCTTTGTGCCTCTTCATTCTCATTTAACCCGTTCACTAATATCATGAAATATTCAAGTCAGTTATTTAAGCAGTGCAGTATTGTTGCTCCCAAGTAATTGTGAAGATATATGCAATGTGCTTCATTAAAAACAAACCCTTTCCTAATACTTAGGCAAATTATTTCCTTTCCATGAACTATTTTGATGCCAGATGTCAAGAAGTCCCCCCCATCTTTGTGAGGATGGGATCACAGAAATTGGCATGACCACTGCCCCTAGTGTTATGTACCCATTGAGCAATCTGGCCTTTTCAAATGATTGCTTTCTGAGGCCTGGTCTACACTTACCTTTGCGATTCGGCGGCAGTTGATGGGAGATACGCAAGTGCCATAAATCATTTGCGTATCTACCGTCGACTTTGCAGTGTCTCCTCCGCGTGCCATCCATACTGCACTGCGTCGAAGGGAACAAAGCGATAAGTGCTACGCCACTTACTGGGGTGGTTTTCCTGTGTCGCTTGCTGGATCGACTGAGTGGGTCTACACAGACCGCTCAGTTGATTCAGAGCAGTCAATCTGATGGCGGCGAATTTGCCGCCGTCAGTGTGGACCCAGCCTGATTTAAGAGGTTCACGACACTGATAATAGATCTGAAACAGAAAACAAACTAATTTTTTCCAACAGAGAGCTACAAACATCTTGGCTTCCTGGATGTGTGAGACTTTGAGATTTATATTTATACTATATGGCATTTCATCTTCAACCTATTGTGAGCTGGTGTTCACTTTAGGAGAGTGATTAGTTCCTTCATTGCTCATGATAAAGCAGGATGGAGCTGGCCCCTTTCAGTACTCAATAAACCTTCCCTCACCTAGTTCAGATATCTATTCCTCATAAGAAAAATCTCTATTTTAATGCCTTTTGGGATGAGTATCCAAATTTTGCGACCCCTTCCTTTACCATTCTCCAAATAATTTGAGATTTTAAGCAATCACAAAGAACCAGACTTCAAGAAAAAAGGTACCTCTGAAGTTATGGATGGTTTTTAAAAATAAGGGCTGTTCTCTGCTTGTGAAGCAAATAATCAACAACCAGCATTAAACCCTAGCTAGGCACTTGGGCTTGAATGGGACTGTGTAAGTAAGGAGCCATGTCTGTGAGTCAGGACCCTAATAAGTAACTATCTCAGATGTGTTTGGGTTGGGGGTGCCAAACACAGAGTGTTTCCCCTCTGCAAATATCTCTTGACATACTTGGTCCAAAAATACATGCCTGGTAAGACATACAAGATGGCACAATTCCTTTTTAATTACACATCTAAATGAGAAAAAATGACGTATTGCTGTACCTGAAGAAGACTGGGAAGGTGACTGTATGAATGTTAAAAAAAACCCAAAAACTGGACATCACTCCCAGGTTTTACCAGCACATTCACTAGCATCTTTGAGAGGATATGATAGATGGGCCCAGTGAGAAGCGGAAATACCAAAACACTGTGAGGGAGGATGCCCTCCTGCAATTTGGAAGATATTGGAGATGTCAGCATGCAAGGTTTTCAGCCCAACTTCAAAACCAAAAATGTTCAGATAAGTCTGGAATGTTTAAACACGTTACATTGTCCCTATGACATTTTCTACCCCTCCTAAATAATTTTCTTCTCAGCCCACAAACGAGCAATGGGTTGTCCTATCTTCTGTGCTTTTCAGCTCAGACCTCCAATCTCCTGAAAGATGATCACTCCAAAGGGTAGTATTGTCATAAAGTTATAAATGCCTTGAAACAGAGGCTTAGCAATGAAAGCCTTTCACCCTACAGCATAGTGCTACAGCCATAATGTGCCAGTGGTGACAAACAGTAAACCTCTGCCATTCTCTACATATACAAAGACGCATGTAGTGGGCCAGGACTAGGCATGCAAAGTCAATCAAATCCAAGATGAAACAGGGTGTCTCTGTGATTGCCAGCCGGAGCTGTTGCGAAATGTCCCTAATTCCCAGCCTTGGTGAGAGTGACTGGAACACAGGTTGAAAATAACTTTATAGTGTGTATATTTCACGGTGCTTTAAAGTGAGGAGTCTGAAGTAGTTGGCCGCATAAGCGGCTTTCACCTAAACACTTCAGTTCTGCTTCACTGAAAATGGCTTAGGTGCCGATAAGTGAAGCTACATCCTTTGACGTGGCAGAGAGAGCTATTCATTTTGTGTCTTACAATTAAACTGTCCCAGGCACATTAGGCCCACCAAGTATGCATTTTTCACACAGTTGCTTTTTCCTAATGCCTCAAAATGACCTTCCCCTACACCCTCCTTGAGAAGGCAGGCTAAGGAGAAAACCTGTTTTGTTATCTCCCCTATCGGCCCCTTCCCTGTTTGGGTGGGACTCATTTGTACGTACCTTAGAGACCTCCTGGCTCCTTGTGGGATAACACAGCAGCTGAGATATTTGAGTTGAAACTCCTCCTGAATGAGGGGGTAAGGCATTTGCAGTGAAAGTACCCTTGAATCTGGAACTTGCTTCCAACATCCTTTAGGAGCAACAGACTGAGTCCGCTGACCTTCCGGGCCTGCTGCGAGGTTTATTTTCCCTAGCTCTCCAAATGAGGGGGTGGAGGAAGGCGTACATGGGTTAAGATGGATAATACGGTTAATGCTAAAAGGTCAATGGGGTGATAAAAAGTCTTCATTGAGATGGATGCATTTCCCTTTATATGTTTTTTATTGTACCTGCGTCTGAAGCCAATGGCAGGTGCCTTACCCAAATTAAAATAAAGACATCAAATAAATATTCAGAGAATGTTTCATCGAGAGCAAGTCTGGTATAAGTACAAGGGTAGAGTGAAAATGCTGTCTGTGCACTTCCATTTCACGCCCATGAATGTGTTTCTGGAGTCTCAGGAATGTTCTAGGGCAGATTCTCTGGTCTGAAGTAGTACAAAGATGCCCAAAGCAGCTGCATCTCCCCTGCTGGGGATTCTCCTAGTGTTGTAGAGCCCCCTGCAAGCACAGACCTGGCATAGCAGAGTCCTAAAACAGCTTCCTGCAGCCCCGAGATTTGGTGGCATATTGAGGTGAGAGGGTGCATGGCCAGAGAGATGCTGAAGTGCATCTGTTCCCTGGTGTCCTTTAGGGATACAGATAGATGGCATAGAATAGTGCAGTCTTTGGGCTGTTCTAATCTATGCCAGGGCTAGTGGTAACATAGAATTAACCCTAGAAGTGGGAGCCACAACTGGGTACTCCCCCAGGCAGAAGCTGGGAACAGCTAAGCAGCTGGCCTTGTAAATTGTTCTTATACAAGTAAATTCTGGTCACCTGCTGGAGCAAGAGAGGCTTTTATCTCCTTTACTCCGATTTGCTTTGGAGGTATTTATGTGCAGTTTTGCCCTGTACGTCTCGTTGCTGTGTGAGGCAGGATAAATGATGTGTGCTGACTGCAAAGTTTAGAAAAGACACAAAACATGTGGCATCTAAATGATTTTGACATGGATGCTATTGAGAATGTAAATTCTTCCTTGGGGAGGGTGCCTGTTTTTTAAAATTACTTTAGCTTTTTAATCCTAATGGACTGTTACACCCAAAACACAGGTTTAGTTCCACTGCGGAAGGCAGCAATTCAAGTGCTTATGAAATATTTAGTGTGGCCTTCTGTTTATATGCCAGGTCCTACAAAAGGAATGTGCTTACAAACAGAAAATGGTAAGATACAGGCTGCGTAATTATTACTGGGAGGGGTTAGCAGCCTCTTTATGAGTAGTTTCATATCTCAAGGGCTTCATATTCAAAGATTTTATTCTTAGAACGGTAGGGAGTCTAATTAAAGACATTATTAGATTTCATTTTCTTGTTTTTGCATGACTCCTTAAACATGATTGATCTGCTGGAGCAATCTGTTGTACTTAGCTTCTGGGAAAAGAAAAAGAAAGTGATTTTATCAATAGTGAAGATGAGGGTGGGTATCAGCCACCATCATGGGTCACCACTGGTCTGAAACCCAAGAATAGGGCTGGATAAAAATTTGTCATTGAATTGTTTTTCAGAAAATTGTTTTTTTGACCAAATGAAATATTTAATGAACAATGTCTGCTTTCTGTGGGAAATTTTGTGTTTTGTCTGAAGAGCAAATGCCCCGATGTTAAAATATTTCCATATTTGAATTTCAGCTGAAAAATCAATTTTCTGTTGAAAATTTAAAGGAAAACCATTTTTAACTATTATTTCTGCCCACGTTTTCCAGGAGAAAATTGTTTTTAGACCAGCTCAGTTCAGGACTTCTAGCACTGAGAAGCATCAACTTTTACAACTTGAGGAAAAGGATTAATTCCATTAGCTGTTAGCTGTAGTAGATTCATAACTTATATGAATCAGCCACTGAGGTGTAACACGCATTGAACAGTAGGTTCCAAGAACAGCATAATACTTGGGTCTTTCCAAAGTGGTATGTGACATGGGATTTCGTTCCTCAATATTAGCCCATTTTATCTTATGCAATCCACCATGGCAGTCATTAGCAGGTGTTGTTTGCATGGTTAAGTCTACATGATAACAATATCAATAGAAGGGAAGGAAAAATGGTGTGTAGAGGAGGAAAAAGCGTGTAAATAAAATAAAAGAACTTGTTAATGACTTTGTTGGCTGCTTTCTGAAGCTACAACATAAAATTTCACTTCATCACTGGCTAGGAAATATAGTGTGGATACATATTGTATATTTATTATATTTTGGAAACATCCCCAATTCACTTAGAGTTTAGCCACTCCTCTTCTCAATTTAAAAAAATAAATAAATTAACAAGCACTTTATCGAGAGCATAGGAGCTGCCTATCAAGAAAATTTTTTGCAGTGTGCCAGTGATGCACTGCAGATAGTGCTGACAGAAGCTAAAGCAAAATGTCATACTTTCAGATCCGATGCTCTGTATAGTTGGAATAAGGCCTGTATTGCCTTCAGAGACTGACAGCGAAATCCTTCATTCTTTCAGCCTCCAACATATGGCATGAAGTAGGGTATGAAAGATAAATTTCTTTGGATAGGCGCAGAAAATATGTGCAACATTTTTACTGCCTGGCTGCATACAAAGATCAAAACAGCCGTATTTTCTGAGACCAGAAATTTAATGCTTTGAAATCAGACATCCAGATTGGTAATGCTAATGATAACACAGCTGATACCTGCTTGGAGTCATTAGCAGTTTACTCTGCCAGTCTAGCCATGGTCACGTGGGGAAAGAAAGGGTCAGAGCAGTCATTAGACAGCCCCACCCCCTTTCGGCTGCCAGACATTTCTCATTTTTCTTATACCACAATGATTTTCCCATTACATAGGAGAAAAAAATCTCCATATGATATAAACGCCCTTTCCAGAGTTTGGAACTGTCCATGGTACCGATATAATCTTTTCTCCTTAGCAGCCTTGGGCGCTAGTTATTTCAGAATATTAATGTTGACGTGCTTGCTTCAGAATGAAACTAAACTGATAGAACCCATTGTAAGCTTTAATATATGTTTAGTATTATTTTGTTTAAGGACCACCACACACAGGTGGGGCTGCAGTCCAGGTAGCAGATGAAGGAATTACCTTGATTAGCTCAAGATCAACTGATGCTCTGTAATGCCAGTATTACTAGAAACAGTATAGGCCAAGTTTGCATTTGGCTGTCTGAGATTTATTCTGAAGTGAGCTAGATACTCTGACTTTACAGACACCATAGCTGTGCAAGCGTGGGGTGATTCTTTAGTACATGACCAGGGAAGAACATGAAGAATGGATGCAGAAATCAAAATAAACACCGGAAAAGCAACAGTTCAGCTGAAATGTAACAGCGAAAAATAAATCAGTACACCAGAAAATATAAGCTTACATATACACTGTATACTGTCCATTTCATGGAACTGGTGTAGTGGTATTGGTAATGTGCTGAATCACAGGGAGGTTTCCTGCAATAACTTTCAACATGTTTTGTTATAAAAAAATAAACCCCGACTGTTGAGCGGTATAGCTCGCACTCTCATTAAGACACATTTATGCCAGCATCTTCTCTTACAATGTGCAAGTTACATGTTAACCTCACTCCAGGGGCTGTATGTCTGTTGATCAGATATAAAATAGACTATTTCTAGTTTGCTCCTTAAAGTGTTTTTATAGGCCATAAATCTCACTCTCTAAAAATGGGAGTTTAACCTGCAAAACTTGTGTGAGTCCGAACGATGGGCACAATGCAGGTAGATATCAGGACAGTACTGATTTGGGCCCATGATTAATTTTAGTGGTTAGGTTGCTAGTGTGTGTCAAGACCACTATATTGTTTCCATGGCTGACCGTATCAGTATATTGACTCTTGTTTTATATTTAAATTATAAGCTCTTTGGGGTGTGGTTTTCATTGGTTCTGTCTTTTTACAGAATGTAACACAATGGGGTCATGGTCCTTGACTTGATCTCCTAGGCATTATTATAATAAATTAATCATTTTTTTTCTGCCACACACACAATATTGTGACTCAAATCGTGCAAATGTTAGGGCTCAGTCCTCTAAAATGCTTGCACCCCAAGATTTTCACACACACACACACAAACCTGTTTGTGCATGCAAAACCTTCACTTTCCCCTGCAAATTGGTGGCATAAGTACCCAACTTGTATTTGCAAAATTTGAAATGAAAGCAGTTGTATGTTCCAATTCAGTGTGCCTAAATCAGATACCTTTGAAAATATAGCACTGTTACTCTTTTTTAATATTTCCTATTTTATAGCATGCTAGCAGGGCCATGAGATTACAGATTTCACAAGATATTGTGAAAAGGGTTACATTTGTGCCATTTTTTCGTTATCTTTGTCATGCAAAAGGACATATTTTGTGCTTTTGCGTGTTCTCATTACAATTTCTATCATGGGAATAATTTATTCAAATTTTAATGTGACATGATGGTGTAGGCTGAACTTTGACCTTCTCAGTATTTTGTATTTTAATTGGCTGACCATTTCTTTCTTCCATAAAGGTTACAGAGGCTGTAAACAGAGAAATGGACTGGCTAGCAAAACAAATCACTGAATATTGATAAGGTCAAAGCAGAGTAGCCCATTTCTATAATTCAGAAAATATATGAAGCTTTCAAAGTCTAGTGTCTTAATCGTGTAACACACACTGCAATGAAAACACATGAATTGTTGTGACATGGATTGTAATAAGACTGGGAAAAGGCATAAAGTTATCTCACTCTCATTACAGCTTTAAGACTGGTTCTGTGCACTTTCTGTCCAGTTAGCCTTCTAGCAATCAGAATTAGGAACTTTGGTGCTGAGTATTCTAAACAAACTGTTTACACAGTAAAATCATTTTCAGATTTCTTAACCCAGTATTTCAATAGGGTGGAACTAGATTACAGACTGGTAACAATAATAGACATGTATATATTGATCGATTACTCTCCATCTTGGAAGATCCCAAAGCACTTTACAAATGGTGTATATGAACAGGTATTACCATATTTCTGATACAAAAATATATGTTAACTGTCATCAAATGGGCTACTCAGAAATACCCGTTTTAGGAGCCAGTCTTTGCCTTCCTCTCCTCTCCACCATGAGCCAAGTGTGGGCTGCCACGGAGCCGTGTGTGTCATGAAACTATGTTCTACAGCATCTCTCAGTATTTTCCATGTGTTGAGGCAAGGCTAACAGATCTGTGATCCTCTGGGAAAGAGGAGGCATCTCCTATAGAGGATACTGCAGAGCTGAGTCCATTGATGCTATGCAAACTGGGAGGACAGAATTCTGTTTTCACTTATCTGGTTTAAATCAGGGATAATGGCAGTGAAGTCAACGGATTGTACACTGATACAAAGTATAAGTGAAAGTAGAATCAAGCCCCATATATCCTAACGTACATTGGATAGTCACAATCATGACCAAAGGGGCATATGCCTTCCATTATAGGCTTCTTTATGTCTCCTGCTTTTGGATACAAACTGCCTGATACCCCACTCCTTTTTTCCTTTATTATTATTTCCATTTCTACCACATCCCATGAAAATAAACTGAGAGGGAAAAAAACGTTTTTTCCCCTTTAGAAGAAGAGGAAGGTAAGACAGAAACACCGTTGACTATTTTAAAGGCAGTAGAAGTGGCGTGAGTCTTTCTTACAATTGGGTGGAAGAGACACCGGTTTCCTAACCTCAGAGTAAAGGGAAGAAGTCCGTAACATCCAATTGTGATATTAACATTCTCTGCCATAGGACTGGTATTTCTTTTTTTCCCCTTCGTTTTTTTTCTTTTATCGCTTTGTGAACTTTTTGCTGCTGAAAGGTGCCAGATTGACAGCTCTGGGGAAAGGAAATCGATTTTATAACCAAAGAATAAGTCCATCACATATTGCAGTAGTTCAGTCTTCCCCATGGTGCCATGGTAATGTTCCTCCGTATTCTGCAGAGCTCACCATGAGTGATGAGGGGGTAGTGCACTGTTCATGCCCTTTCTACTGAATCTACCAGGTTAGTCTATGGTGGGAAACCTCTCTGCTAGGAGCTGGCTGAGACATCCAACTAATTTCACATAAATGGCCATCGTGCTGAATAGGGGAAAGATATTACCAGCTTTCTGGCACTGCTGACCCAGACGACCTATGACCTGGAAGATGAGATATGAAGGACTCTTTACCCCATTACCAAACCCTTCAATCCCCAAAGCCCCATCCCGCCCTTCATTTTTAATTCAACAAAGGGAAATTATTGCTCATGGAATTATCTGTCCCCTTTTTAAATCTAGCCCCAGTGTATTCATTTTGTGACTGTTAGGCAGGTTGAAAACAGACACAACAGAGCTTGCTGCTAGATGTAGTGACACCGTTAGCAAAGAGATAGCGCAGGTAATTGATTTCTCCAGTGGCATTTGCCATCGAATGGTAGCAAGGCATCAATGCAGAGCACTTGTTTCCATTGTTTTTTTTAAAAAAATCAATGTTTCAATGTCAAAGGAACCACAGTAGCAGTAATAAGACCATAAAGGGAATTATTTAGCACCTCCAAGAAAATACAAGGAAGGGATGCTGCTATCGGCATTTTGGTGTGCACCCAATAAAACAGGTCTTAATAACTCATGTATGGATGCCAGCTGATTGTATTATGCTAGACTTGTCTAACTGTTGTGTTTCACCCTGCCTGCATAAGGAAGGATTCTGAGGGTTGTTATCTCGGTTGTAATAAGTTCTCCAAATGGTACTCCAGGTGGGTTTTTTCACTCATGGTAATATGAAGTCTTATAAGAATAAATATAAGACAAGGTTAGGCTGTCCTAACGTGAAAGCTCAGAACGTCTCCCTGGTACAGTTAGTAAAGAAGGACAGAAAGAAGGATGGCCAAAGTATATGATCAGGGACGCATTTTGTGTGAATTGGACAACAATTATGCTGACCAGCTAACTTTCCCCACACGCTATGCTACAAATCTGCTCCTGAGACCTGAAACTGTATTAGAAATAGTACCCAAATATTTAGCAACATATATCAACATCTTGAGTAGAAGATGCAGTTGATGTGTATAGTATAAACAGGTCTCTCTTATCATGGGTCTGATCTAGTGAAGCTGTGAAGGTCTAATCATATAGTAGGTCTGTAGCAGTAGAGCTGTCAGGCGTAATATATGAAGTGGGAAAGCATATGCAGTTATCATTTAGTATGGTTTTAATTAGGGGATTTGTTTTTGTTGGTAGAAACAGTTCACTTGCAAAAATGCTTGAATATTTGAGAGGTTGGATGATACCTCTATTTGCCAGCTTCTCCCATTGAAGTCAGGTATCTTAGATTAACTTCACTGCATCAGGCCGTTATATGTATGAATGTAATGATACTACTGGCATGTGGCTTTTCGTAATGCGTGTCTTGTCATAACCTAGCCGTCAGGAGGTGAAAGTCAAAAAGCAGCTGTAAGACAGATTCAACTGGCCTGCTTGCCATATGCATAGAAGGTTGTGACTCTATCTTAAACGTGGGCTAAGCAATTTATAGTCTACTTTTTTCTTCCATATAACTTTGAGAAATAATTTAACCTGACAAGTAATTAAGGCTGGGACCTTGAAAGAGGTTAAGTCATTTATGTCTTAATGTCAGTGGGAATTGGGCACCTTACTCCCTTAGGTTCCTTTGAAAATCTGAGCCTAAAGATTGAGTCAAGCCTGTTCTTCCAATGTGACATTTTAAAAGGTAGTGGCAGGTGATTTATTTTGAATAGTTGTTCATTTATTTCTCCTTAAAGATGCTTATCTTCTGGAAATCTCTAGTTGGGGAGAGAGGCTGGAGAAAATAGTATATATTTCCTTGCAGCAGTATGAATAATACAGGAGCAAGATAGCACAGAATCGCCTCCAGAATTTTTTTAAGATGAAACCTACACATCTAAGATATGCAGCGCAGAACTTGCAGCCAGAGGGCAAGGGAGAGGGTGGGTATAGTGGTTTGAAGCCACCCTTGCACCTTCTTGATCCTGGGAAGCTGTGAGGTCTGGAGAGGCCCTCAGTGTAACTTAGATAAGGCTTGAAATTAGACAAAGCTTTGTCACCAACAGAGGATGTTCTGGAGCAACCTTCCAGGGGGAGCATTGGAGGCAGAAAACCTAACTGGTTTTAAGACTGAGTGTGATAAATTTGTTCTGATGAGACTGCCTACAATGGAATGTGACCCATCTGTGATGGCTTGTAACAAATATCTCCAACAGTGATGTTTGTACAGTACAGTGAAGTCTTTCCCACGTGTCTGGCTGATGGGTCTTGCCGACATGCTCAGGGTCTAACTGATCACTGTATGTGCGTAGGGATTTTCCTTCCATCCCTCAGGCTCTGTTGCTTTCCTTTAGAGCATGGAGCACAGGTCACTTCCTTCAGAGAGTGGGTCACAGGCTTAAAGTAGAATAAATGGTGTACTTTCTGTAACTTGAAGACTTGAAATCATGATTTGGGGAGTTCAGCCTGAGGTTATGGATATATTACAGGAGTAGGTGGGTGAGATTCTCTGTCCTGCAGTGTTCAGGAGGTAAGACTAGATAGATAAGATACACTGCACCCCCATGATCACCCTTATAGTGTAACTGTATATTGTTCAATGTAAAATATGTCCTCTAAGATGTTTCTGGAATGCCCATGACATACTGAACATTATTGTTATAGTCATATGTTTATTGCAATGTCACATGTATGGTTATGAGGCTTCACTATGTAATATACCCAAAGATGTGTCTCATGGCTTAAAACATATCCAACCAAGACTCTGTGAGCAGAGGGGCAATTCACACCTCATTAGGGCTTGTATAGAACAACCCGGAGCAAAAGACTGGCCTAGATGTCAACAAATGAATCCACAAAGGATCTCAAGGACTCAGGGCATGGAGGGAATCATACATGGTTATTGTTTGTCACCTGACCCTGAAGGGGAGTGGGTGAAACACCAGAAGGAAGAAGAAACATTTTAAAAAGGAGAGACATTTTGCCATGTTCTCTCTAATCCACATCCATCTACAAACACCATCAAGCAACTGAAGTGCTGACCCAGAGGGAGAACCTGACAGGAAAGGAATCCAGCCAGCCTGTGCTTAGACTCATTTAAGTATGTAAGATTCCTGAAAGTGTTATGCTTATTTTAGATTTTCTTGATCAAATCTGACTTATTTTCCTCTGATTTATAATCATTTAAAATCTTTCTGTACTTCATAAATTTGTTTATCTAGAACAGTGCATTTGGCTTAAGATGTGTTAGAAACTCGATTTGAAATGACAAAGCTAGTGAATGTCAATTCTTTGTTAAATTGATTAATTGATTATGAGCTTGCAATGTCCAGTGGGCAGCACTGAACACTATAAGATGGAAGCTCTTAGGTTTGCATCTGGGACTGGGAGATTTTGTATGAGGTCATTCTGTTGCATGATCTAAAGAGTGTCTTGTCAGGGGCACGCACTCACTAAGTTGGGAACAACTTGCTTGCTGGAGGCTGTGCATGATCTGCTCGGGCTGGGAGTTCACGCAAAAAAGCAGAGTAAGACAGCCTGCAGGAGTGGGGGATTGCAGGACTGGGGCCTTTGTTTGCACATATTTGTAATTAGAAAATGGAACATGCAAATGAGAAGCATCCATATTTCTATCCTAAAACTGCCGGCAGACCTGCTTAATCCTGTGTCATGAATATTTTCCTATTTTGTATTTTATTGCTTAACCTTGTAGGCATTCTGATTTTTCAGTTAATCATTCCACTGTATATGAAAGTCTCGCACAGCCTTGATTTAGTGCTGTTGAAATTAAATGGGGAGGCAAAACAACTGTTGATAATTATACAAATTTCATATATTTGTGTATGCATCTTAAAAAAACAAAACTTTGCTTGCAGTGGTGCCTCAGATTTGATAGCGTTCAGTAACTCTAATTATAGGCTATGGGAATTGGGAAAGTCCCTGAATGCTTATTTACAGTTTACCATTTTTCTCCCCAAAAGTACTTTGAAGGATTTTGCAATTAATCTTCAGTTTCATTTGATTGGAATTCAGAACTCTTGATCTACATCTCTCACTTGTTGCATAAAGCAAATATACAGTGCAGCATTTAGCATAACATGTCCCTTATGTACTCTGGTACATATGTTTTTCTTACATATAAAGGTATTTCTAATATACGTTTCAGTCAAGAATAAAATCAAAGAAATTCAGCACTCTTAATTCCGGGTAGATCTTTAGTGGTACAGGCAACGTTGATGTGCCTAAGATGACAAGGGAAGAAGGCTATCCAATTAAATGAACATTTAAAAAAAAATCCCACTCTTTTCTATGAAATAAACAATCCTGGTAATGTTCTAATATGTAACTAGGACCCATGGAACACAGCATCACTTCAGACAGTTTTGTAGAGAAGACATTTTTCATCTAAAGCTCCAGAAAAGTCTTACCTATACATATGCCCAATCAGTCTGTCTGTCCTCTTTGTCTGTCTTTCCACAAGCTATTGTTGCCAACATTGGTAATGAATGGTAGTTCCAAAGCTAGTTGTAGGAAGGCAGAAGTTGGCAATAACAACTTCCTTCCTAAACAAATGGTCTTTTAATGTCCTGTGCCTTGTACACTACCTGCCCTGTAGGTGTTGTGTGTGTGGGCAGTGGAATTGAGAGCACACAACGGGGGGCTCACTCGGCAGAACTGGGCACTTAAGCTCAGGATCTGTGTAGGACAGCTGTATTCCTTTCTCCTTATTATGAGGGCTTCATTTTCCAGGATTAAGCTTGATAAGAACAAATCCCAATAATTTAAAGTTTTAAGCACTCCTGAAATCCTGACGCTTCCTTTTCTCTTTAGCTTTTGTGTTTTATCTTGTCATTTGACAACAGGATTTTTATTGTTTTCTCTGAAGACATTGGGAGCTTTATCCAGCTCTCACTAAAGACAGTTGTCCAAATTCTGTGACACTCCTTTCATGTATTAGAAAAGGGGAAGTAGCAAGGCCGCCATTTAATCTCCCAAACCCTGGACTCTGCTGAGAGCTACTTGCTGTAGGTTATAGTAGCTAACTGCATCCCCAGTGGGTCACTGCGCTGCCAAGAATAGTTGGAGTGCATTTGGCTCCAGCCACATCCCTAACTGCCAACTCACCCTTTCCTTTTCCACCATTACCTGTAGAACACCGTGTGCCACTAGAATACTCCTTATTCCTGGGGAAGGAGCCATCCAATATTGCTCCAGTAGTGTAAGGAGCTGCCATAGAATAGAGAGTCTGGCCTGTTGGCTTCAGTCTGGAGCAGACTGTCTTTAGTCTTCCTTCTCTGCCTCACGTTAGATGAGCACCCAGCTCCTGTGAAATTTGAACATAGTTAAGGGCCAGTCCATACTATGCTTGCAACTTTCTGATCCCATAACTTCAAGAACGCAAAGACAAATCAAAGAATAATACAGCAGGAGAGCTTACTTCTGAATTTGGTTCCAAGGATTACGTTTGCCAGTTGCGCAGATAATTCCTGGACTGACAGACTCTGAGGAAGGTGCTTGCAAGATGATCCCTGCAGTGTCTTTATAAATCTTTGCAATACATGACAGACAGCAGTTAGCTGAAGCAGCAGGCAGTGCGTGGCCTGAGGGACACTTAAAAAGGGACCCTTTGACATGCTATCGATCAGAGAAGGGTTGCTTTTGTATCACTGCAGGGGAGGACAAGGAGCTGTGCTAAATAAAACTTGGATTTAATCATAGTCTGATTTAGCGATATCACTCTTACCTCATGCTATGGATTGCAACTTCTTAGTGAAGAGCTAGTTAGTTTTAATGGTAGGAGCTTAGAATCTTATTGAAGTTTAGATTAGGTTAATGACTAGAGCATGTGTTCAGTACCACACATGAAAATCCCATAATTTTGTTTTCATTCATTTGAAGCCCAAAATCAAACATTAAAATCTTGTTTACATTTCCAAGGCTGAAAAACAAGCCATTACGTCTATGTCAGCTTTGCATGGCAGAAACCGTCTTGGAAAGACGAACTCTGGTCTTCAAACGTACCAGGCACTAGCTTGGAAAGCTCTTTTTCTTCCTTCTCTGGTTTAGGGTCCGGATTTTCAGAAGGACTCAGCATCGACTATCTGGACTACATTTACAAAAGGACTCTGGGTTTGATATTCATAGGCTCAGTGTCTGCAGTCAGGGGCCAGATTTTCAAAGAACTCAGCTCCTGTTTAGACACCAAATTGTCTAATTGTGCACCAAATTGTGGCCAGGTTTTTTGCAAGCACTCAGGACGCTGAGCTCTTTTGAACAACTAGTCACTTACCTCACAATGGAACAAAGAGCACTTCTGAAAATCTGACCCTAGTGCTAGAAGTGTCACAACAGGAGCAGGTACAGGCTGGTCTCTTTTGAAAATCTGGACCCAAATGTCTGCAACTATCCTAAACTGGCCAAGACCAGGAGATTTGGAAATCATGTGAAATAAACTCTCTTGTTTTAATAAGGGTATTCCGCTTAGAAGACATTGGGAAGCACTGAAGTTTTAATTAATACGCACAAACAATGCCTTGTTGTGAATGAATGGAGGTTGCCACATACACAACATACCTGACCCCAAGCTGCAAAAGGAATGAAAAGTTGACTCACCAGCAATCATCATTTACTCATCTTCCCACAGACACTTTACCATACTTCAACTACTGCACACACCCTCTGAACTTTTCTTTCTCTTTGGCAAGCCTCCCCCCACTTCCTTGGTTGCTCTTTTCACCTGTTCCTTCGTTCAGTAGAAGGATCCTCAGGGTGAGGGAGTGGCGGGAGCTTTATGGGGGGGCCATGCTCATGTGTCTGATCTCTGTGTGCAGAGAGCACAGAGAGTAGGTTGGTGAGGGCTTTGCTGAGCCTGGAGCATGTCTAGAACAGCTGTTCTTGGGACTAGTGGTGGTAGAGAGGATCCAGATTTCCACAGCTTTCCCAAATCAATTTTGCTGCTTTTCTCTGCTCTACAGCCCTGACCATTAATTGGTAGAAGGAGACCCTAATAGTTAAACTCCACTAATGCATCTAGAGCTTGAAGAGGAAGGTGGAAGTATGCGGGCAAATGAACTTTTGAAAACTGAACTAAAATGAAAATTGCCTACGCTTGCCAATATTAAGGGACAAAAGCCTTTATGTGCCACGTTTTTGAATAATGCATGAATTTCTCTGTGTCCCTGACATTTAAAACAACATAGAAACTGAAATCTTTCTTATGTACAGTCCTGGTAGTTCAGTGTGTACAGCAATGCAAACTTCCATAAAAACATCACTCAGGTGGGATACTAATGGCCAGTTCAATTCTGAAGTGAACATCATTTTCCCATTAGAATCAAATTTTTCATGGTATCTCTACAAGCTAAAGTGTGCATGCAATAACAACCACTGATGTTTATGAGGTTCTTTAACAATATAACAGCAAGCATCTGCCTTTTAGTATATTAATTTCATATGGGCATTTAATTGCATGGCACATTCAGTGACATACTTGAACTAAAAGAGTTACATTAAAGCACCATATCAAATGCTTGTAATTTGTATAACAGAACTCTTTCCTTTCTCACGACTTCCTATTTTAAGATGATGATGTTGTGAGTCAATTTGCCTTCTTGAGTGCACTTAGAAGATTACAGTATGTACATGCTTTACCACGTTACCTCAGAATTATGCTAAGCCACTTAGCATCTAGACTAGCATATTTTAAAGGGTTAAATAATAAATTAAAGCTCACCTCACCCAGGTGCTTAAGGTGCTGTGCCGTAAAATAAAATACTGTACAAAATTATGTTAAAAAGAAATTAAACCCTAAATTTCAACCAAATAAAATCAATGGAAGGGACCAAAAATAACAATAATTTAGAAGGAAAGATGGGCCAACAGTGGAAAGAAGAGATGGATGGCATGCTCAAAGGGTTCTACATTCTAGGGCCAACACAGCAAAGGATGATTCACTTTCCATGTGATTATGGGATGCCTAGAGGTTGAGTGATGCATGAGAGCATACAACTGTCAATAATAGTCTCAAGGAAGGGATCTATAATGTAAAGAAGGCCTGCCCCGTTCAGAACGTTTAAAGGCGAACATTCCATTATGGAGTTAATCTGGCCCATCCTGGCTAACCAGTGTTTTTTAAACACATTGGGTGGGTGTGATCTGAGTACAGTTGCTCAAATCCAAATCAGGATATAGAAGCAGTCATATCAGAACTAAACCATTCATGCCTTACCTTGACTTCAATGGGAGTTTTGCATGTGTCAGGACTGCAGGATTGGAACTTTGGCAGCTTAAAAATAGTCCCCTATTTTGTACACATCATGAAGACCTTGTGGCTAGTTCTCTACTCTATCATCCTGGCTTTGCTGTCAATAGAGTTATACTGTGATAAAACCTATGTAACGGGGGAGTCCAGACTGGTTTGGTTTGGTTTTTCTATATTTGTCTATAAAAATGCATGTTAGGATTGCAAGGTAAGCAATAAACGCATATGGTGATCCTTCTATTGAAAGCTCTCTGGGGCAAGGATTTTGTCTTCTGTATCACATTGTATAGAATGGAGCGCACTATGAGCTCTTCACAAAATAACAGTAATGTTAATTCATAAATGAAATGTGATATTGAGTGACTCATATCAGTATTTATGGTCCACCATGAAGATTTGTGTAGGAAGCCTGTGCTGTCAAAAAGAAATACTGTATTAGGGTGGTGGGTTTTTGGATTTGAAAGGTATGTGCAATTGTCCTCATGTGAACAACACGTGACCCAGTTCCTGAATACAAAAGTGGGAATAAAGTTACTGTTGAATCATAGTCTGGCTGCCTTTAAAAGAAAGGCATTCTTGTTCTCCAAATTTCATCGTACTGGCATTTTTTTTTGGATATTATTTGTTTTCATATAAATACGAACTGGAAACCGTTAATGTGATAGCATTTCAGAATTATAGCTGAGAGAAAGAAGCTGAAGGCACAAGGAAGAATTTTTGCCCACATGACAATCTGTTGTTACAGTGGGTGGGAATAAAAATGAATGCTCTTTCTGAGTTTCCTAATTATGATATTCAGAAGATATGTATGGATCCAGGCTCTGCTCTCAACCACACTGACTGGTGTTCCATTAGCTCTGCCTGGTCCCAGGCCAGATGACAGGCCTAGCTGAACTAGCAGAGTGCTAGTTAGCATGCTTTTCGAAAAGATCTGGCTGAATTTGACCCGGCAAACCCTCTCTATCCTTTAAACGTCTCCAGATAGAGGGGGAACAAAGAATCCCCATAGACACACTTGAACTCCATGGGGCTCTGCATGGCTGCAGAAGTCCACTTGCAGTACGGGGGCTTTAGATTCCCTTCCTTTCAATAAGGATGAGGAGAGTGTCCTTTGGCTTTGTATACAAGTTCTCAAACTCTTTATGTGGATAAGGAAACAGGTCTTTTATTCAGAGGGTTTTGTGTCACCCAGGGAGTGAATATAGGAGTGACTCATGGCACCCTGACAATCAGAGGTGAGGCAGGAGGTAAAGAGAGAGACAACTAGACCTGTGCTTGAAGACTGCAGTGCCCCGTTATTCCAAATGTGGTGGAACACACATCTAAATTTGACCCATGCACATCCCTTGTGTCTAGGTGTCCCTTGAAGAGTTTTAATAAATCCAAATGACATCTATTCCTAGACATTGATAGTTTATTTCTAATGTCTCTTCACTAAATATATCCACATTAATATTCACGCATACCAACCGCACCCTGATGCTGGTGCATTGGGCAGGTTCTGCATTATTCATCAGTTTAGCACACTGCCTTGTACTGTATGCACCCGTCCTCCCATATCCAAGGGCGTGGGAGGAGTAAAATATCCCCATATGCAGGGATGAAATATAAACTAGTACAAAATCCTATGTGTGAAAGCATTATTGTGACTGGCATCCAGTGGCTGCTGATACAACCCACTTCTGTCAATTACTGATGGCTACACCAGAGGACTTGGTCACTCATGATCACCGGCAGACTGAGAATTGAATAAAACTGATGGTTCAGCCAAGTATGTTCCAAAGTGCTTTACAATCTGCAAAATTAATCAGTGGATTGTCAGACAGCTACAGACTTATTACTTTTTAATGGCATTTTTTATTACTTGCTAATTATAAGGTGGAAAAGGTGTGAGAGGCTGCTAGTATTATAGTTCCTTAAGTAAATTAGAGCAGAAGGTCACTATAAATTGCAAAGATATTAACTGCATACTTTGCTGGAGATATAAAGCTTATCACTATAAAACATAGGAATACAGATACTCTCCTTTTTTTTTAATGTCCACAGATGGCACAAGCTAATTATTCTCATTTGTATAGCACCTTACACCTCTGTAGATTTTTTTCCAGAATATTGAAAAACAGATGATCACGTCTGTTTTTGTAGCTGTGTGAGAGTTTTTTCATTAACAAGATCAGGCAGGACCATCTGTGTGTTCTAGTAAAAAGTTTACCACCAACAGTGAATTCAAAACTTTTCAAACAATGGATGAATGCATAATTTTTCATGTGCAAATACATTGCCTTCCTTCATTGTCCATGGAACTAACTCACATGTTTCCTGAAAGGAAAAATGAATCACGCTCTAAATTATCTTCCTCATTTAAACTCCAATTCAGCAAGGTACTTAGGCACGTGCCTAACTTTTTAGATGTTTGTGAGTGGTCCCAATGAGTCCACATGTGTTTAAAGTTAGCTATGTGCTTAATACCTTGCTGAATTGGGGCCATCATGATTTCATTATGTTCAGTAAAACAGTTATATGTTAACTTTGTTGTGGGAAAAGAAGATGGATTCTCTTTTCCAGGAGAACCAGTCCGACTAAATGGCTGACAAAGCATGAAATGAAAAGTGCCTTTCCAGCAGATGTTTAATTTATTATATGTAGCTAAAATGAAATAGTTTTAAGGCCTAAGGCACCAGTAAATACAAAATAAAGAAAAAGACCTTGCAACTTAAAAAAAATTAAAATTAAAAAACTAAAAAATTCCTTAAATAAAAAGTATTGTCATAAAAACTAACGTAAAAGACTTGTTTGTGTAAAACTATATAAGCTTTAAAAAATGTATGCTTAGGGTCACCCTGACCATCGGGCCATCTTCTTTACGTAAAAAATAAACTTCAACTTTACTAACTGCTGTCTGGCTAATTTAAACCGTCCACTGGGCAACAGACGTGTAAGTAAAGACCCCTAAGTTTGAGTTCCTCAACACTTTGAATACAGTTGATAATGAAATCAATAATTATTCTTCCTCATTCCTACCAGTGGGAATATGTAGAGACCACTTCAAAATAGCAAAGCAGTTAAGTGCTTTTTGTGATTCTTCAAGATCGTTGCCCCTGTACTGCCCTTTCGTTTTCACGCTATCCAGTCACTTCACCCAGTTCCTTGGCTCTTGTCTTTCAGTGTTTTGAAAAAAAACAAAGATTTCTTGTGTTTTTAACTTCAGGGTAATTAACATCCGTGAGCTATCGCAAGGTGAAAACAAAGTGAAGACAAGGCACTTTGTTTTTACTCTGAGGTAGATTAGGTGAGGTCAACCCCTTGTGGGGGCATAGTGCTAACCTTGCCTAGTTTAACTTGTGATAAAACTAAATTGCCTTATTTTCACAGTGCTTTTACTATGGAATACTTCATGTGGATTAGATACCCTGTGGTAAAAAATTTACCTTTTTTAGCAGTAAAGACCAGGCCTCAAAGTTCTACTCTCACAAGACTCTTATCCCTGGTCTACACTAAAATGTAGCTCCCACCGATGTAACTCATCCATTACACTGACTTCAAAGCTCCACCTCCACAAGAGGCATAGTGCTTAGGTCGATGTAATTAGGTCAACACAGTGTCAGTGTAGACACTACATTGGTTACATTAACTGTTGCTGCCTTTCAGAAGCCTCTCACAATGCCTCTCACTGACTGTTAAATTGGTGCAAGCGCTCCTGGGGAGGACGCGCACCGCTGATGCAAGGAGTGTAGTGTGGACGATGCAAAAGCGATTTAATTACTGAGAGGTGGCTCTATGTTGATGTAACTTAGGTCAACTAATTTTGTACTGTAGATTTAGATTTAGTGGAGGGAACTGAAGCACTTGGGGCCATCTCAAAAATGGTGAAATGCACTCTCAAAGACTGAAGAAGAGCTCTTTGAAAGCTCGAAAGCTTGTCTCTTTCACCAACAGAAGGTGGTCCAATAAAAGATATTATCTCACCCACCTTGTCTCTCAAAGGAACAGTTACTATTACAACTCTACATGCCATCCCGTTGGCCCCAGGCTTTCTCCAAGGAGAAGGGAGAATGACTGGATGTTGGTGTATACTTGAATAGGAAATATTGTTGTGAATTGTGCTGTTTGTAATAATCAAATGTGGGACTAGCCTAATGTAGGCTAGGGGCACAAGTGTCCAAGTATTGTTGTTTGATCATTCATTTGGGCTTTCAGAGTTTTGTTCAAAGCATGGAGCACTGGTTGGGCACTTTTGAAATATATGGTAGATAATAAATAATTTATAGTTGTCTTGGTCACTAACAAATTTTTATTATTATTTCTGGGCCTGTGTATCTCACTTGTGAAATTGTTGACATGCAGCCAGAGAAGGCATTATCCATGTCTCTAGATAGATATAGGAGTACACCCTTTCTTTTCAAGGCACGCTTCTGCATTTCTGTTCTGCAGGCTTTGTGGTTCAATTGAGACTCTGCTCAGATTCTAGTGATGAATCATTGATCTCAGACTCAATGGTTTAAATGCCCAGCTGATGTCAAGTTCAGTAAAGCTATGTCAATTTACTCTAGCAAGAGATTTGGCACTATATGTTAGGGTGTGGCTCCTCAATCAGAAAATATCCTTGTGGTCTACATAATCAGTGCATTGTGGAGAATCATCTAACGTGGAATTTTTAAAGCTTGTTATATTGACTGAAGTTAATAAGAGACTTACCATTTATTTCATTGAGAGCAGGGTTGGGTCAACATAGAAAGCTTTTGAGAATCACATCCTGGAGGTTAGAACAGATGTCAGGACTGCTGGGTAGTATTCTCAGTTCTGCAACTGCCTTGTTGTGTGACCCTGGGCAAATCACTTCACTTCTCTGTACCTCAGTTTCCCCATTTTTCAGATGGGAATGATAATGCTTACCTATTTCGGAGGGGGGGGCTTGTGTGAGGTTTATTTGATAATTGCAAAATGTTTTGAAAATCTTGGATGAATATGCAGGAGTAGTATTTATTAGTTAATCACTTCATTGGGAAATCATTGGTTTTGCAATGGAATTTAAAGTATTTCTTCACATGTACCTGCTGTTCATTTGGCTAGTGGTAATATTTTTCATCTTCTTTGTTCATCTCCCAGAGATTAATTAGAAATTGTACCCTTTGGAAATAAAAATTCTGGGGCAACTCCTTCACAATGTATTCATTCTGTGGAATTATTTGTATTATGATAGCACCTAGGTCCTGGCCAGGAAAAGGCTTCCTATGTGGTAGGTGTTATACTAACAAAGAACAAAAAGACAGTCCCTGTCCTGAAGACGTTACAGTCGCCATATAAGACGAGAAACTACAGGTGGATATGGACAGATGGGGCGAGCACAAGTGAACAATGACACAGTATTGGACAGCATGATAGGATGTGTTCTCAGCCTAACGGTTGTCAAGTTTTTTGGCAGGCATCATGGCAAAAAAGAATTTTAAGAAGGAGTCTAAAGGGCAACAATGAGATGGCTTTGTGGATGTTTACCGAGAGCATGGGAGAAAGCATGAAGGTGCATGTTTGAAAATTTAGTGGGTGATGTAGGCTGTCACCACTGGCTGATTGGAGAAGGAAATCAACAGCTCCGTAGCATATGCGAGAGTATAGGTAGCATGGGGATAGACCGTGAAGGTCACTGGAAGAGAAGACATGTAGCTTATGTTTGATGCAGTGGAGAAAAGGGATAGCTTGGAGGGATGGAGAGAAAGGGTGAATGGTTACTCCAACAAGCTAGGAAAATGGTCTTTGCAGCAGCATTGAGAATGGAACTGAGCATGTCAGGGTGGCATTTGTCAAAAGCCACAGCAGAGGATGGCACCGTAATTGAGACGTGAGATGAGAACCTGGATGAGTGTTTTATCTGTGTGGGTGGATAGGAAAAGCTGCTTCATCAGTTGATTATGACCTAGTTCAGGTGGGTGTAGATTACGTTTTCTTTCCAACTATACCCCTGTTTTTGTTGTAAACATATTGCTTTCTGCTTTGCCAGTGAGCAACTTCGCTCTTGGTTGATGCTAGCCCCCACCTATCAAATCACTCTATTACCTGGTGCAAGGATAGTCCTGTTACTAAAGGCAACCGCATAACACCCATAAATATTTAGGTACCATTCTCCTCCAAGGGAGGAAGAGAGAGCACGTTTTCAGAAAAACCACATTTGTAAAAAATGGGTACAGTGAGAAACACTGGTGTCTTCTACATCTTTGTTGATTTGGTTCAACATTCAGCTGTTCTCTGCAGCACAGACACAGCACCTGTTATGATTACTTTGGCCTACCCTTCTGACTGTTTCTAGTGATAGGCATGTTTCCAAGTAATGCTCAACTTTCTGCTTTCTCATTAAAAGCACAGGCTAGGGAAAGAATGAATGTTTTCTCACCATAAGCTATCGGAGGAAAGCGCGCACGTGAGTGCGCAAACACACACATGGTGCTTATTTTCCTCTTTCATGTCTTGAAAGACATCAACAGCCAAAAGATCATTCCTGCCTTTTTCCAAACACACAATTAAAACTCTTTTGCGGGTTAACCTCTGTAAATTAAGAAAACAAAAGTTTTCATCTGTGTAGTCACCCATAGCACAAAAAGAAAAGACCTGCTTACTTTTCAGCAAAGGCTTCCAGCTTAATAGTTGTGTTGTAGGAAGATCAATAGCCCACTAATGAGCTAGCTTTCTGCCTCTATATAAACTGCAGAATATTGCTATGGGTGTGATTACTTTAACTCGGTATTGTGAGATGATAAACTACCTTTTAATAGAACATTAACATTAATCTAAACAAGATTAGTGGTGCAGAGCGTTGTACGAATAAGTTTGCTCAATTAAAACAGATGGTCTTCCATGCTGAATTCTGTTAATGCATTCCCCTCCCCCTATGCACTCTAGTTGAGCTCAGCTGTGTGCGCTACAGCACTCATTTTATCATCTTTTATTCTGTGCGCTTTTTGGAATTTCATATTTATCAAATTATTTCTGAATGATTAACAAAAGATCTGTACATTTCCTTCTAATTATGTGTGTGTCATTAATCTTCACTATTCCTTTTGCCCCAAGCATTTTAGAGAAGGTGGAGAGTGATATGATTCAGCAATTAGAATTGGCTTTAAGCATCATTAAGGCTGTCTGAAACAAGGGGGGAGAAAGAAAACATCTAAGGCTGCAACAGCATTAATGTGTAGTGTTAGCCAAAATTAATGATCAAACCTTGCATCCAAGCATCTTAATATTGTCTCAAGCAAAATGGCTTTACATTTGGAAGCAATACATGGTTGAAATCTAATCACTAGTTTTCCCCCCCTCCAGACAAGCTTTTACTGTTCATTAATAGAAGAAACACAGTTTTGTTGCTTTAAGTATGAAGATGATTTTTTTTTCTTGGGCAAAAACCCAGTAACATTCTCAAATCTATTAGAAAGCCTTAAAGCTTTTCAGAATTTTTTAACTTTGTGTTTAAAAAAAAAATCAATAGGACAAATTCATCCGAGGTATAATTCTATTGACGCTAGTGTTCCTAATAGGCAAAATTCAGACTTGGTGTAAGCAGAGAGAATTTGACCTCACTCCAACCTTCACCCAGAGACAGGAAAGGCAAGGTACTGAAAGGTGAGGGGAAGTGGAACTGGGAACATGCAACAATTTTAGAAGGATTTTTGCTTCCTTTTTGGCTATCCTGAAATCTCCTTGGGCCATCTCTTGATCCCCTACCTGTCTCTTTGGCCATTCCAACAGTGTTGGAAAGCTGCCTTAATTAGGAGGCTGAGGATTTCCCTGGCATAGGTATATCCCCAGGTGTAATAGAACCAGTGTTGTTAGCATTAAGGATGGATCTCTAGCTGCATAACACCCCCTTAGGGTTGAGTACTAGCTGGTGTAGACAAGCCTGAGGTTGGTTTACATTGTGCTGGCCACTGTATTGAATGAAGTGGTCAGAGTTTGGAAAGGTGATGTGACAGAACTTGTTTCCCTCTCTTCATGTTTCACACTGAGCAGAGCTGGACCGGATCAGAGAATGAGGCACTTTTTCTTCCCTCTCCCATTCCCCCTCATCAATATAATTTCAGTTTGGGATCAAAAGCTGCGTACGATTATGAATGCAAAATATAACAGAGATATTTGAGATTATATTCATCTCTGGGATTCCCATGAATATCAAATGTCTCCAGAATTCAGGGTTTTGCCTGTGCAATAGGTTCCTGGACACATTTTGTGGCTCATGTTGTGCATGGGATACCAAAAATGTGGTCCCTCCATTTTGAATATATTTTCATAGTAACTCAGTCAATTCCCTGCCACCCTTTGGATATTTGGCCCTCTAAATTCTATATGTATTTGTTGCTGTGTAATCTGGATTTGAAAAAAAAAAAAGCTTACTTTTAAGTTAAAAAGATCAAATTGCTTGTCCTTCCGACTCCTATGTTCACAAATAAAGAGCTGATTCATAGCTGCCTTATTGATAGTATATTCAAAATTAAGAAAACAGGCACAAATGATCATATTTTCATATCTGAAGAGGTTTCCACTATGTGACTTGTGTTAGAGATGTTACTCATTTTCTGGGCTAGACACCCTCCAAGATCTGTATGTGCAGTTGGTATTAACATCAATGGGAGCTATACATCTGGATCTCAGAAATAGGATTATGTGGTGAGGGACAGCTGTTTATTAATGGCTCTCATTGAGGAAGAGTTGATAAAAGCCAGTAGCATCACTCAGACCTCTACATTAAAAAAATATTCATTTTAAATGAAGTTTTAGTGAACAGTTTTGAATGATACAGTCCTTCATCTGTGAGCTAAGAACTGCTAATGGGCCTGTGGGAGAGTCAGCTTTTCATTATTAGTGTTTCTTTAGATTTATTATAAAGGAGTTGAAATTACTTTAATGCATAAATGACACAGAAATATCAACCATCCACCAAAGTTAAGCAACCAGGAAATTATTGAAAAAAAGGAGGCTGTGTTTTATATGGAGGTGAGTAAACTTGAGAAAACCCACCTGGAGAATAAGCGTTGTGTGTATCCCCCCCCAAGGTTTCATGAACGGAGGGATAATTCGCTGAAAATACCCAATCAAATTTACAGCAATACAGAATCCAGGGACCCGATGCAAATCCTCAGTTAATCATTGTCAAGAACAAATAATTACCTCCCATGAGAGCTCCATTTGGGCAACATGATGCATGATGGGTAGTGGGGGAAAGCCTCCTGACCTCTCTTATAATAACAGAGTATAGATAAAAGAGGATATTTGGTCACTTGCGGCTTAAGCAATCAGACACAACAGGGAAAAGTGATAACAGCTAATACCACGCCACAGGTGCATTGTGCAGCACAAATACACTGGAAGGGAGGACAGCTTTAAACATTTGACAGCAGTAATAAGCAAGGCAGCCTGTATTTTTATTTTCAGAAATCAGAAGGTGGAGGGAATCTTCCCATGTTACTTGTATTCTTACCCCCGCCCCCTTAATTTTTTTTATTTAATTTTGAGTAACTTTGTTGGAATTAAAAGCACAAGCCCGACACACTCCACACTGCACACATCCTGAGTGAGTCCATCACAACGATGACCTCTGAGCATTGATTTAGTTGGGGTTGGTCTTGCTCTGAGCAGAGGAATGGACTAGACGACCTGCTGAGGTCCCTTCCAGCCCTAATCTTCTATGATTCTATGATTCATTGTGAGTCCGTCTGTTCTTCTCAAATGTCCAGGGCATCCCTTATACTTGCAAAGAGAGAAGTTCTCAACCGGTGTAAATGGGCAAAGCAGAGGATTACAATCCACTGTATTTTGGGGTACATCTGTTCTGGGATGGACCTGGTAGGTACCAAGATTTGCTAATGTCAGCTCGATTCACCACTGAGACTCCATAATGGATGTGACCAAAAACGGTGTGCACAAGGTGGAAGCAAAGGGGAATGCAGGATGGATGAAGAAAAGGGCTAGAGGAGGAAATGAGGCAACAGACAAAACAATGGCAGGCAGTAAAAAATGGATCCAGAGCAGGAGTTTATTGTCAGAGTGAGGGAGGGTTCAACTGAGGGAGAATGGGAATTCCTCAGGGTTGAACTTGTTTTGAATCAGGAACAGTACTCTTTTCCCACTTCGGTAAACCAGCTCTGAATATCTTTACCTATCAGATTAGCCCACCCACTTTCTGACCAGCATCTGCTTGCTAGAGGTGATACATGAACAGGAAGGATGAGGTGATAGTTGGGAGGATGGTATGTGAGGCAGGGTACAGGGATTCAAGATGCCAATTGAACCATTCTTGTTTTTTTAAAGGTTTGCTTTTATAAAGGCTAGCAAAACCTTAAAATCAGTCACACACACCTGCAGCTTCAACATACCTTAAGGTCTGGGCTGACATCACAGCTGGTTGTGACTACTAAGGGTTGACTTGCCCATTCCTTATTTAAAGGCTTGATATTCAAACAAGTTAGGCACACCAACTGTGTGCGCAGATCAGGTGATAGCGAACGCAAATGGCTAATAGATTCATGTGTCATGTAATTAACTGATCTGTGCACATAATCCTGATGATAGCGCATGACATTAGGCTCATAAATACCAAGTCCTGAATCTTTAAAATGTTGGGATGGGATATATCCATAAAGGCTCAGTACCAAGGCATGGCATGTCAGGATCCTATTGTGGGGATGTCGCTGAGGACTAGTCGGAATAGTTGGATGAAGCCTATGTCTGCTTTTGACTATCAGTAACTCATTACTTCAATCTACAGTGGGCTGCTGCAAGCATCAGATGTGCCCAAAAGTAAGAGGTGGTTACCATACCCCTCGTGAGAGCAATAACATACATTCTCTAGAAGCCTACTGAAACGTTTCTGGGACATTTGGGTAATCAAAGGACAACTGGGCGAGTGATTCACACGGGGAGACGTAATCCTAATTCAGACTAGGGCATTTCACTTGAATGAAGATTGAATCAATGGTTTGTTCTGCATTTTTTTTTCCAAAGTGGGAATTTTGTCTTGTCAGAAACCAGTAAAAGTTGGTGAGGATGTTGATGGTTAGTCATTTGTGTACTTTGCTGGCAAGCAACTAAACCCTCCTACTCCTCTCTTTGACCGGTTTGTTTATTCAATAATCTGTTTTAGTTCTTTTGACTTTTTGAAATTTTAATTTACATGCAAGAGTAAAACGTCAGGAAAAGTCTATAACATTTTATGGACTGGGTGATATTGTTCTTGCTTCTTTGTGAAATCTTTAACAAGAGTTTTACCTCAAAAATTTCCAGAGAATGTTTACCTTGAAATAAACATTTCATTCAAACCATGAAATATCTGGTGGACCGCTGCCCTTGAAGATCTTCCTCTGGAGGGACTGCCTTGATTCATTCCATGTCATCAGCAGCCACAGAGTGGATGACAAATTTGGATGGCAACTTTTAATGGTGCTTTGCAAGTTACCCCTGTGAAAGAAGATGATTATTTTGGAGCGATGTCTTTAAGTACATCCCTCTTGGTCTGATGTGAAATATGATGTCATCTGGAATATGAACATACCGATTTTACCACCTGTTACCACACCATTGTGTCTAAGATCCCTCAGCTGGATGTTCACCTTGCTTTCACTGAAATCAGTGGGCTATTTGGCATTGACTTTAGTGGGCTCTAAACCTTACTCTTATTTCCTGTTCCAAGCACAGAGAATTTAGACCCCAGTCCTGCAAACACTAAGTTGTTAACTTCGATGCTTAACTTTAAGCAGTGAAATCAATGAGATGACTCATGTGCTTAGAGTTCAATATGTTAGCGTTTGCAAGATCAGGGCAACTATATACTAGTACTGTGTCTGCATATTCTGGTACATCTTGACTGTTCAGAGGAACCACTGTGTTTCTAACATGGATATAGGTTTTATGGAATATCCTCACTATTAATAATAAATTTTTATGCAGGATGTGTACACGTTAGTTTATGCTGCAGTCTTATTTACTTTATTCTGATTTTTTATATTTAATTATTCATTCTGGGCCAGTTCTCAGTTTGCACTTCTATGCAAAGATAAGGAATACTGGAGAGTTTCTTTCCACTGTGTTTACATCACACTTTTTTTCTGGAGTGGACAGATGGAAACCCTCTCCCCGCAGGTTTCCTTTGTAGAAAAAGCAGGATCTTGATTCTGCAACCCTTACCTATATGAGTAGACTCAGTGAAGTCAATGACTATGCCCATGTATGTAAGAACTGTGTGGGTGAGTGAGGATTGCAGGACTGAGACAACCTGAGATTTTTTTTAAAATTACAGGATTATGAGTGAATTAATCTATTGACAGTAATATGGTACATGCCATACTTACAAAATCTAGAGATAATGAGAATCCAAGGAGGAAAAACAGAATGTGTAATAAATCAACATAAATATGACCTGCATGTTGTGTCTTTTGTACATTTGTGTGTGGTTAATAAAGTTTTTATGGACGTTTTCCAAGCAGCAGGTATTTGACACTTTGTACTGTGCCAAAATTTGCGCTCCCTCCACTGTGTAATGCATTGTCTGCTGCTCTCCACCGGCAGCATTTCAATGCTGCTGTATTTTATACCATTTATGGAACTCAAGTGATATATGATTTTTTAATTTCATTAGGTTGGAATGGTGGAGAACAGAACACATGTTTTTTGTAAAAGGCCATGCACTGCAAGGTGGGATATTGCTGAATGATAGCTCTGTCTCATAAAGAACAGACAATGTGGGTGAGGTAATATCTATTATTGGACCAACTTCTGTTGGTGAGAGAGAAGCTTTCCAGCCACACACAGCTCTTCTTTGGCTGTGAAGAACTGCATTCCCCCTGCCAAATCAAAACGTATGAATTTGTGTTATGTTTGTTTCTAAGAAGAATCAGTAATTCATTTTTAAAGGAAAAGAGAGAATCTGCCTCATTTAGGGTGACCTATGCTCTCTCAGGAGTTTTCTGGCCATCTTTGTCTATATGACTGGCTTTACACAACCTGAAGTCACCTACCTAAGAATAGAATTCAACAGGATTTGACTCACTAAGTTATCCATAGTGATCTTTGCCATCAAACCTGTGAATAACATGCTGCAGCTTCTCTTAGCCAGTATGCCCGAATGAGCCTACAGCTAATTATTATATTATTGGCTGAACATACAGCCTTATGGAGAAAATTTGCAAACAACACAGCCTAGAAAGCCAGGATCAGAAGGGGTATACGAATGCAGCCATGGAACTCAATAATGGACTTTATCCAGCAGTTTTTTGCACCCAGACCTCCTGCTGAATTCCTGTTTGGAACATGCGAAGAATGCAGGATGAGGCAAGACATAACTAGGCTGCACAACGAAATGTGTGGTAGATGCTACCAATAGGTGGTTAAATGCATTTTTATTGAGAGAAGACAATGTTTTCCTTTTGGATTCTGCATTTATGTACTTTTGGAAAGCACTTGGCAGCCACAGCAAATATGTTTACAAAAAGAGCAGAACTGGTAAAGTTCAAGTTCTTGTTTGGATTCAACCCCAGCAAACTGAAGCTGAAACGGTGCCAAACGTTTGAAGCTGCCAGACGACAGTTCATCTGAAACAGAAAACTGAAGAGGGAGAAAGAAATTTGTCAAATAAATTCCATGTGGAATTTCAGGCGGTTTAATTTGATTCACTACACTCAGAAACGTCTTGGATTTTCCCATTGTTCCTTTAGTTGTTACCTTCTGTGATTTCACTGCTTTGTGCCACATTTATCACATCCTTTAATTTACTGGCTGTGGCATCCCCGTGTTGTAGCTGATGTAATATTAGGTCCTGCAGCATCCAACTAGTGAGATTAAAGCCAATAGGCTGAATCCTTACTCATGATTTGGTCTAGACGTGGTAAGGTTTGGACTGCTGTCAGTATGATAGAACTTCTGCAGATACATGCAGCGTTATGTGCCTGTTGTGTGCAATCTGAAATCCATGAACTAGTCACTGATCCAGCAGCAAGCCAAACCTGGCCTTTGTTCTGCTTTGGGTTGCTGACTGAGTGCCTGAACTGAACCCAACTGCATCAGAAAATACTAGGCAGGTGAAACTTGCAAACCCTGTAGGCCTGATAGTCTTAAATGTAAAAATAGCTAAATCCAGGGGATACTAAGCACTGCTTTATTCAGTTCAATATTAATTTCCACTGAAACCTGCAGATTTTATACATGCTTTACAGTGAAAGTTAAAGAATACAATTACTTGCTGTGCCGATAGTCAAGCTGAATAGCATGGCAAATGTAGGCACTCTATCCTGATTCATTTGATAAGACGGTTTGCAAATGCTAGTATTCTTGCTTTAAACCACATTAGTCAGCATTCCCTTTTTGGGCGGAACACAGGCCTGATTCTCTCCGAGCTTATTCTGATTTAAACAAGTGTAACGCTACTGATTTGAATGAAGTGTCTCCAGATTCTGACTCGTGTAAGTGAGAAGTGAATGAGGCCCGTCCTTCACAGAGTTTATTTGTAGGAATTCAATTTCTTTAGCTGGGTTTCTGTTTTTTCTTCAGTGACTTGTGCATCCTCTGTTTCTAGAGGTGTGTGTGTATTTTGAAGAGAACGAGGAGAGACCCATTTCCTATGCTGGAAATGGGTTTATATCAAACCTCTCTTTATAAAAAGTTCTTACTGCTTTTTTATTGCTTTATTTTATATACTAGTCCGGTGGAAAAGGTGTACATCTGTGGCACCTGAGATAAAGCTCCATGAGCAAATGAGGTCTCAGACAAGTCAGGGTCTACAAAGTGTTACATTAGTGCTACAGGTGGCTTTCTGTGCGTGACATCCCCCAGGGCACAAGCTGGACTTTTGAACAGTGGTGCCCCTTAATTCTCCAGACGAGGGCATCTCTTACACTGCTCTGATAGTGAAAAGCAGCCTCTCCAGGCTCTGTTCGCACCACCCTTAACATGTAAAGGCACACCCAACAAAGTTACATGAATGGTCTGCCAGCCACTCATGAACATACACAGGGCAATGCCCACCTATCTCTCAGTCCCAGCCTTGCACCCCAGAAGTGTGCGTCTTCCACTGCTCAAGACCCCCTTGATCAGTGTAAGCTCTTTAATTAGTCCACCATTCCATCCAAGGGTAATGGTATACACCAGCCTTTGTTAACCTGTGTAGACATTCCCCAAGCTCTTCAGTTAAAACACACTGGTTTAGATAAAATATTAAAACAAGTGTATTAGCTAGAGAAAGAGAGATTTTAAGTGGTTATAAGTGATAAAGGCATACAGGTCAGAATCGGATACAAAAGAAAATAAGATGATAAAATCACAGTCTAAGTTCTAAATTTTACCAGCGCTAATAATTCTAAAAGCAAAACGGTTGGTCTCGCCACAAGCTGAAGTACATATTTCGAGATGGGGGAGCAGAGGGAGCCAGAGGCCCTTTCCTTCCTTTTTATTCTCCTAACTCCTTGTGCTGGAAAAATCCTTGTTGGGTCATGGGGTTAGGCAGTTTTATTGCCTATTTGCTCTGCAAACCGTCTTTCAGGTGAACTGCAAATTCTTGTTTATTCCATCTGCGTACTTGCAATTTGTGCTGTTTTGGAGACAACATAAAAATCCTTTGTTTACAGTTAGCAGACAATTTTCTAATACTTCTCAATGATCCTTTGTGTCTCTGAGGGGCTAATCTGTGGGGGTTCCCCAGACTCAAAATATGTTTCAGTAACAAAAATATTGCAAAAGCTCATAACTCCGTATACAGTGTTGATACGCACATTTTAACAGGACTATGATGTCCAGTAGATCGAATTTCAAATGATAACTCAGAAAACATGCTTTGTGCAAAATATATTATAACCTTACAACGGTGATGAATATGGGGTAGATGGGGTACAGCGTGTCACACCTTGCATGAGATGTTTGTGGTTAAATAAGTTTCATTTACCCACAGAGTATTAAAATTGTTATTTCCCAAGCATGCATTCCTCACACTGTGAGTTTCTCACCCCAAAACATATATTGATATATAAAACATTCCCCTGCATAGATAGCTTGACAAATGTGAGCGTTATGAAAATCATTAGTGCTAAGAAGTAGAACTCCGAATCTTTTCCTACAAATAAAATGCACATAGATTTATTTACGCTGTGCTGTAGTAATAATTAAAACACGTGCCACTGCAGGTAGGTCCCACAGCTTGCCCTTTGCTCTGAAGCAGAGAAACTCATGGATTAATCCATGAGGTCAATCAGTCTATCTTATCTGGAGAGTTACTCATAGAGAGTTCCCGCAACAAGGCCAAAAGCAATGTGGGTTCATTTCCTGCTGCTTAATTGAAGGACCCAAACTCTTCTGTACAGCACAAAGAGGTTTGTTTCTACTTATCGAAATAATTTCATTAGTGCCATAGTAAATTTCAATACTAGAGCATGAAGGTGTGGAATTGAAAGAAGAGCAAGGTTCATACAGTGATTTCTCATAAAATCTCAGCATTTGCCCACAACTATCATGAGTTACCAAGATTTCTCCTATCCCAAGGATGAAATCAAACCAGGCTAGAGGGAAAAATATGTACCATTATGTGGTAACACATTGGATTTTGGATGGTGACCACCATATTTGCTGAGCCTGACCACAGTGTTACTCCAGCTTTATGGCGGTGCAACTCCCACGGACTATGGTGGACTTACAGCTGCATAAAATGAGATCAGTGAATCAGTCCCTTTTGTACCAAATGTGTGTCATTTGTGGCTCATTTTATCATGACACAAACTGTGACTTGATGTATCTTTCTTCAGAGAAACTGAACTATTTTTCCCCAAACACTTCATCTGCCAGAGTTCATCTGATCAAGCTGTGACCATAAAGACTATTTCTGGGAATATTGTTGTTGTTATTTGGTTGGTTAATATTTAATTATTTGTATTGTTAGCCACAGGACACCGATGCTGTCTGGTGTAGCCTCTCTAAGCCAACGGAAGTTAGCTCTCCTGTCGGCTTGATTAATCTCCCCCAATGAGTGGCAACAGCGATGTCAGCAGGAGAAGCTGAACCCCTAAGAGTCAGCAGTTGACTCAACTGGTTGTATCCAATGTTACTGTGTATAAAAATATGCCAAGTGAGGTCTTTTGTAAAAGCTTGTAATGTTTTGAACTTTGTGGTCATTAAGAGAGATGAATACAGACAGTGGTTATGTCCAGTATTTATGTACAGTTGAACCTCACAGTTACGAACACTGCAAGAATAGAGGTTGTTCATAACTGAAATATTTGTTACTGTGAACAAAACATTATGGTGGTTCTTTCAAAAGTTTACAGCTGAACATTGACGTAATACAGCTTTGAAACTTTACTGTGCAGAAGAAAAATGCTGATTTTAGCCATCTTTGTTTAAAATTAAACAAGCACAGAAAAAATGTCATTTTGTCAAACCTTTCTTTTTTAACGTTTCCTTTTTATTCTTTTAGTGTTTTACGTTTAACATAGTCCTATCCTTCATTTGCGCTTTTTTGTTGTTGTTGCGGACCCTGCTACTGCCTAATTGCATACTTCTGGTTCCAAATGAGGTGTGTGGTTGATTGGTCCGTTCGTAACTCTGGTGTTCATAATTTGGAGGTTCTATTGTATACAGAAAAGTATGTTCATGACCTGTACAACAATTTCAAGTACACTTCACAGCAGGAAGGGACTCCTCACAAGCCAGATATTTATATGAAACTAACCTGCAAGTACCATCCATTGTCCAGCTAGGAGAAGACAATTAGAGTTAATGGGAAAACAATGAAACAACTCGAAAGTGAAAAGAAAACCCCAGTCCTGGAAAATTAAGAGGAAGGAATTTCCCCCACCAAAAATCACCATAGTCTGAGAGAGAGAGAAAAAAAACAAACCTGCAACCCCTTAAAAGAGAAGAGGTTTGAAGTAAAAGATGTCCAGAAACTGAGGACCACCATCTAGGCGGGACGCTGTCCAGAAAACATGGATCCCCTCCGTGACAGGGTATGCTGGGAAATTGCTTATGGGCAATAAGTAACATCTATTAGAAAAAGGAATTTGTCTAATATCACGTGTGATGCCTGAAGTTGCGTATTTGTTTATTTTTTTGTAAGTTGGCTGTGTTTGCTTTTCCTTACTATTTCACTTTTAAATTTGAGATTTTTCTATTAAACTTTTTTTTTTTTAACCCAAAACCCTGGTTTGCAAACTGTGTGGAGTGTGTGTCCCAACGTAAACTGATAATGGAGGGGCAGGTTTCACTCCTTCAGGGTTGATGAACCAGAGATGGAAAATCAGAGTGCTGGGTAGTTAAGAACTCGGGGTAGCTGGGTTTGGGGAGACTCAGGAGTGGAAGGGCTGTTGGGGTCACACTGCAAGGAATAACTAGGCTGATGGAAGCCAAGGTGAGACTTTTCTGCTTGTAGGCTGGCTACTGGCCTCAAGGATCTGAGCCATAGCAGCATAGCATTAAGGAAACCCAAAGTTACAAGGCACGGGGCGACAGAACCCTTTACTGGTCTGAGTGACCCCCAAAACATCACAATGTGTTAGTGACCCTTTGAATTAAAATAATACTACACTGATGTCCTCTGAGTATGGCTTTTTTATCCCCTTTTGTTTCAATGCTCCACAGGTTGGAACTGAAGCTCAGGTATAGATGAATCCTAAATGTTGGTGGGTGAGTGCGAACCTGGGGAAATATTGTCTTTGCCAATGCTCAGTTCTAATCCCATAAAAATAAGTGATACTGTTGAAAGCTTCCCCAGACCAACTACTAGAACATGTCAATTTTGATATAAAAATTCCTCTACTGTTGTTCTTTTCTGAGCTAGCCCCAGAGCTGACAGTATATGTTTTACACTGCAGTGAGGTAGATTGATTGATCCTAAATAGAAAAGCCTTTGGGGTCTACAGATGATATGTTAGCTCTGGAAAAAACCCACATAAAGCATGTTAATATACATCAAGGAGCCAGTTTAGATGGACCAACTCCTGGCTTGCTGAAAATTCGTTAGAGGCGGCTGGCTGCTGCTACAGGGATTCATCTTTTCTATTGCGTACTATAGTCCTTCTCTCCAGGGGGCCCTTATTCCCCTCCAATTCCAAACCAAAAGTGAAATATACATTTCTTTCATTAAAAACATCTATTTCGGTTGAATTGTCTTAGAATAAATGGAAGACAGCACAGGTGAGAATGGGAGGCAGGTGGGAAGCATCTGGGAATTGGATTTTGTTCACTGTAAGACTGGCTTGGTTTTCTTTGAGTGGGAATTAGATCTGAAATTCAATCAGCTTTTTTTTTTTAATGCATTCCCAGCTCTTCATCGCTGTTGGCAATGAGCAACGAGAGCAACAGGATGGTTCAGTTTCCTTTCTAAATAATCCAGATTTCAACATGACAAAGTGTGTTGTGTCCGTTCTTTGTATCTGGTCATGGTATTCCAGTGGGAGCTGAAATCCTGTATAGGCAAGAGCTGTTCAGAGTGGTTATAAAGCTAGAGAAGGTGGGGGGGAGGATTTAGGCAGCTTTGGAAATGTAAAGGTAATTTTTTTCAATGGGGCCTCTGTCCAGCCCACACAGCTCCTTTACTTACAGTGTAACACCTGTGCATAAGCAGGGGCTTCAGCTTGCATCCATAAAACCTATTAGAGGAATTAGTGTTTGTGGGCGCAAAGTATACTTTATAATATGTATAATTCACACAGTTCTTAGAAATGTTATGGGCTGTGCATCTTTGTTTGCACCTGCAAAGTGTGTGCACATATCAAAATGTTTTCTTAAACTGCATGCCGTCAAACCTGATCACCATGGATATGATCATTACAAATACATACGAACTCAGTTGTTTGAATTGCTGCTTTTCCCTTTTACCAGTAGGCTTTAGTTTTCCCACATTGCTATAAATATTACATAAAGACACTAAGAGTTTATTAGTGTAATATTTTATGGTGACATTCTTGAAAAGGTAATGCATGAAATTAGTAACATCAAGTTGAAATCTTGCCAACAAAAAAAACCCCACCCAAATAAACAACAAATGATTGTTTTTACCAGGCTTGAGTGCTACGTTTTTTTTCTATTTATGCATGATTTTTCTTCTACAAAGGAAAGAGGTCTCTTAGTATTTAAATGCCTGTGTGAGAAACAAATCCAGTTATGGTATTAGATTATAACATTAGACTCATTACAAACAATCCAGAGAGCAAGAGGCTTTTTTGTACTGTTTGCTTTTAATGTTGCATCTGCTGTAAATGGAATTGTATTGCTGAGTATTTCCATTTTGGTTTAAAAACACAGTATTACCAAGCAGATCTCCAAACGCTATAAAGAAGACTATCCCACCTGTATAGGGTATGTTATAGAGATAATAAAAATTGAATAGAGCTAAATGCATTCTCTCAGGCTAAAGGAAATAGAATCCCATTCTAAAACTCTTTTGCTTCTCTTCAGCCTGACACTATTAGCTCTTTGTAATCCACACCAGAAAATCCCAGAAGGGCTCCGTAAAACTGAACTTCTTGTATTTATCCACAAAACTTTCCATTCTACTGAAGCAATTGTGAGATAATTCGGACACAAACATTCTCAACAATAGGGTGGGTGAAACAACACATATTTGATGCTTGTCCATTTCCCTTTTTCCTAGCCTAAGTAAGGAATGTGTTTTTCAGGGAGGGGGATCAGTACACAGAAAGTCTGCTCCCCTTACTTTGTGACATGCAGGGGTATGTCACTCAGGATGTTTTCAGTCAAAGCTTTCATCTCCTATGTTTGGTATAATCGTAAAAGGGTTAGTGAGGCAGTGTGATATACCCATTTGAACAGGAAACTGGGAGTCCGAATTTCAGGGTTCTGTTCCCAGCTTTATGATAGACTCAAAATTGGGCCTTCGGGAATTCACTTGTCCTCAGTTGGCACGTATTCAAGAAGGGTGTCAATACTACTTAGTCATACAGATACCATGTTGTTGCATGAACACAAATAAAGGTGCCATTGAGCAACCTTTGAAAATTTGGTCCAAAATGTTATTACACACCCACTTTTTTCAATCAAATAAAAACTTATAATGAGACAAAGCAATAGAGCAAATGATTTGCTATAAGTCACAAGGAATTACAATGAAAAGAGATCCCTTTACACTATAAAGTTTTACATATACCTCGTACTGGTTAATAACGTGGGAGGATTCCATGGCTGTAAAAACTAAACTGGCTTACATTAAAAGAACTTCTCTACAGAGATGCTGCAACTGCAGCTAGCATCCAAGCCTTACGCAAACAGACTGGCTTGCCGGTCTCCAAATTTCTCCCTTCTTCAAACTGTGCTCTTCCCTGCGTGTTCCATGCAGATTGCTATATAAAGTACTGTGCTCAAGAATACTCAGCTTAAACTATTGCGTGAATGACTGTGAACTTGCTAGTGGTTTCAGTTAAGCACCAGCACCCTAGATATTAAATCAAATTCATCCTTGGCGTAACACTGTTGACTTCAAGGCAATTGTAGCATGGATGAATTGCACTTTTTTTATCTGGCCTGTGGGTATGTAGTGTTAAAGGAAGCTACTGTTTGTAAAGAGAAGAACTTGCCAGTTATATCTTCTGGGTTCTAAGCCCTATCTTCTGCAAAGAAAAGCTGGCAAATGCAATTAAGTGGTTAATGGACTGTTTTGTTGTCCCAATTAGGGAAAGGGGTGTTTTGGTCCAGTTCATGGATCAGAGTTTGATTCCTAATGCAGAGTGTACTTTTGCAGCTCAATGTAGGTAGGAGAATTTATAATATGACCCTTTCAAGTCCAGGAGAAAGGAGACTGCTTTCCGTGCTCACATTTCAGCCCTTTGGCTAAGATCAAGGGAACTGTTTACATTGCTAATATGGTTGCCTTTTACTCGGCAGCGTGGTGGAAAGTAGTGTTCCCCAGGAGGCAATGCCTTGAACTGCAGGATGTTGTCGTGCCATGGTCCAACTGCCGGCAAAGGAGCAGAGTTATTCCTAGACATGTGGCATTGTCTGGCTTATCAAAAAGTGGCTGTCATTAATTAAGTAGGATTAAATGAGAAAAAAATTATCCTGTTTTGAACCCAGAAGGATAAAGGCTTAAAGCTAATTCTTTGGTGGATGAGTGTCCATGGCCAAATTAAATTCAAACAGACCTTCCTCCATAAAACTAATTCTGAGGCATTTTGGTGCCCAACAAGTTCAGCGTGTAGACAGAAAATCCTGCATGTTCGTTGTGATCATTTGAGCCTGTCCAGTTAGCCTAATAAGCTAAATAATAAAAAAGGACAATTCATGAACGTTGCGTTTTTACACCATTTCCTGATTGAAGAATGATACAACTTATTTAGTCCTTAGATGTCAGACAGTTTGCGTCAGAGTGCTGCAACTTCTCCACCTGGCATTCACTACCTATTTCACCGTCTCAAATTTGTCATATTGCCTCCTTTCTTAGAGCAAGCAATTAAAAATGATGAGGGTAAAGGGTTAAACCTAAAAGTCTGCTAATGAGGATGCCTTACTGGTTTTCTTTTCATCCAGCATTTGATGGTGTTTTCAGCATACGCTTTCGATAAGCATCACTGAACATTTATCCACAGTATATTAAAAAAAAAATTTCCATCCTGTAAAAATGATAGATGTGGGGCTCTGCTTTTTTATCTGAAATCCTAATTACTGGTGCCGCTGCATCTGAATGTTAAATTCATGCAGTGTTCCTTAGACTTCAAACTGGTCAAAGAAAGATAGATTCAAGCCCACAGAGATCTGAGCTTGGTAAACATAGCCAGTGGTTTTTTGTTTGTTTGTTTTTAAATCAAAGATTTGCATCAACTGCAAATGACATAAATGTAGAGCCATCTAAAGAAAAAAAGATCAATGTTACTGGGCATCATGTGACTTTTTAACTTTAATTTTGTATCAGTAAAATGGGCAGGGAGGAATTTAAAAGATGGATTGACATTGTATTTATTATAATATAGGAATGTGTTTTTTCCCAGGCTAAATGCTGTAGAAATTCTGTAAAATCCTATAGAAGCATGCTCTTTGTGAGACATGGGGTGTATATATGTGTAATGACAATAAGGTTTCAGATTAGAGTGCTAGCAATTTTGTTATAACACATGAAAACGTATTTGCATTTTTGTGTGCTTGTATGTATGGGGTGACTGGCAGAAGCGTCAGCTATGGTTAAGGACACTTTAGCATTTCTATTGTAGTCCCCAGCTTTCACTCACCGGTAACCTTGTGAAACATTTCCCCGTGGCTCGCTGAAACTTCCTACAGATAAGATAGTCTCCTTTTGCTGTAAACCCTATGAGAGGATGACATGGGGAGGAAATATCCACAAGGATCTACTCCCAGAGATTCCTCAAAAGCATTTTACTGATGACTGCTGGTTGCTGTCCTGTGGAAAAAATATCTACTTCCAAACTCTGTAAATCCTAAGGATCTGTATGGATTCTGTGGAACCCTGCTTCATTCGTGAATAACGTGCACTTTGAATGGAGCAGTGCATTGTAACAGTCACTGCTTGTCTCCTGAACTGTGTCCTGAATGAGGCAGTGTTCCTTAGGAGCCTGATGTAAAGTGCATTTTATAAGGTGCATACTCTATTTTTTATTTGAAATGTGATATTATTTCATGCAGTATGCACAGAGGTCCTGATTCGGGAAAACACTCAGACCGGTGCTTAACTGTAATACAGAGTAATTTGTAAAATTTTAATACATACAGTATCTCTTTCACATGCACAAAATACTCAAAATGTCATTGATATGGTCCCTGAAACTACCTTAACACTGGCCTGATATGAGAACCCCCGGATCAGGTGAACCCAAAAACTGTGAGACAACCTCATCCATCCGTCACACAAGTTTATCTCCCTAGAAGACCCTAAAATGTTAGTACCTTCCTTTCAGTCTTGATTCTGTGTGATGGGCTTTTCCATTAAAGACATTTGGCTTCAGTTGTTATGAGAGAAATTTTCAAAGTGCCCATCCCTGGATTTAGCTGTACAATGCTCATTGCTGTTTGACATGTATGGCTGAATCTCTCTACACTCTTTGAAAAGGTCCTGAGAGTCCACACCAGAGATTATACAGCAAGTGTCATCTAGATAGCAAATAAAACAACAGAGAATTTTTTCCCAGCATGTTGTTTGTACTTTCCATAATTTACTGCAGCAGTTTTTGTAATGTACAATTGTGGCATGCCCCAGGGTACAACCTGGACTGGAATTGCTTTACCCCCTTAACTTTATAGCTCACACTGTTCTGCTAGTGAGGAGCAGCCCGTTCAGGCTTTGCTCTCTCACAGCCGTTCACATGTGAAGACACGTCCAAAGTTACATGAAGTCTCTCATAGCCACTCATGCATTGTATGCAGGGAGACACCCCAAATTCCTCCAGCCCCGGCCTTGCTACCCAGAAAGTGCTCAAGATTCCCTTGATCAGAGTAAGGTCATTAATCAAAGGGTCTGAACATACACTGGCTTTTTTAACCTGAGTAGTTTTCCCAAACTTCAATCAAAGACACACTAACTTACATAAAACATTAAAATAAGTTTAACTACGAAAAGATAGATTTTAAGTGATTATACGGTGGTATAAGCACAGAAGTTCAGAATTGGTCACAAAAGGAAATAAAAGATTTTAAAAACCCCACATGCTAAACTTTATCAGGTTAAGTCAAATTTGAAGCAAGAAGGCTTCTCTTACCCAAAAGCCAACAGCAGTTTGCTAACTGGAAAGCTTTTCCAGTTAGGACCTCTTCTCCCGGTTCAAATATTTCTTTGTCTTCCAAACGATCCTGTTGCCTTCAGTACAAGTGAGGGAGGAGAAGTGAAGTGGTGATATCATTGTCTCCTATTTATGATCTCCTCCTTTAATTTTGAAATATCCCCTCCCCCCCGCGGGGTGCAGATACTCAGTCTGTGGTGTACATGAGATTTATAGTGTCTCAGGTGAATTTCAAAGCCTTTGTTCACACCTTTTGTGTACATGAGGCTTGACATGTAAGGCTTTTGTTCACTGTCTTTTGTTACCTCTGCAGATCCGTTCCCCAGACCCACAACATGTTTCAGTAACAAACATGTAGCAAAATTTCACATACAACAGTGATACACACATTGTAGCAGGACAGTGATGACCAACAGATTTAAACGGTTCTAATAATACCTCACAAGGCACCCTTTGAACAAAGGTATCATAATTTTGTAAAAGTGGTGACCATAATAGTGTAGACTGTCACAACAATGATTATGGGCCGTCCTATTTAGGACACAAATATGGTGGCACTCACTGGTAGGTGCACAATGCATAGGTAGGACATAAAAGTGCTCCTGAAACCACTGTTGTATTGAGTCACTCAGGACCTGATACGGAGAGGGGTTGAGCCCCTCATTGAAATCAGTGTCTTCGGCATCTCTCAGATACAGCCTTAGATCGGTGGTTCTCAACCAGGGGCATGTAGAGGTCTTCCAGGGAGTTCTCAACTTATCTAGCTCAGTCTGTCTCACCCTGGGGGTTGCAGCCCCTGGGGAGGGGTGGGTCACAGGCTGGGTTTAGAGGGATCACAAGTGCATGGCTGACATTAGCGGATAGTAAGAAGGGCAGTTGCCCAGACCCCACACCAGAGGGGACCCAGAAAGCTAAGTTACGTGCTTCAGCCCCACCACCTGGGGCTCAGGCTTCAGACAAGGCTCACGACTGAAACGCGGGCTCCAGCAGTGCATTGAGATGCAAGTACAATATTTATATTCCAGTCGAGGGCTCTGACAATTGTATGGTAACCATAAGAAAGTAAGCAATTTTTCACTAATAGTGTGTGTGACATTTGTATTCTTATGTCTGACTTTCTAAGCAAGGAGTTTTGAAGTGAGGTGAAACGTGGCGTATGCAAGGTAAATAAGACTCCTCAAAGGGATACGGTAATTTGGAAGGGCTGAGAACCACTTCCCTAGATCAGCACATTAGGGAATATATAAGTAGATATAAGAGAGACCAGACTGTGTCAGATGGGGAACCCCTGACATTTGTAAGCAGGTACTCCCAGGCATAGCCCCAGTGGAGTTGGTAGCTGCTCAGCATCTGAGTGAAGGGTTCCCAGTATATTCCTCTGTACACACAATGAGCTAAATGCACCCCTAGCGTTTCTCCTCTGAAGCTAATAAACTGGTATTAGGGATGAACATGGCCTAATATACTTACTCAGGCTGTTTTGCTAGGCTGAGGTCCACGTGCTGTCCTTGAAGTCTTCTATTTTTTTACCTTTCTGAGGTCTTCATAGGTGCTGGAACTGGAGTAGGGGGGCGGACAGGGGGTGCTGTGGATTTACAGGGCGGTTCAATGGCTCTCAGCACCCCACTCTAAAATTTGCTCCATCAACCCTGAAGGTCTCAGTGGGGGATGAGTTCCTTGTATTTAATAAATTTCTGTGTATTCGTCTACCTGTTGTATCTGAGAAGAACAAAGTGGAGCAGAGAGGCTGCTTGTTTAAAATATTAGTCTTAATTTCTCTCAGGATTCTTTCTGTCTAGTCAAGTTTGTTTTAAACTAATGGAAGCAATTAGTGAATCACAGAGGGACTTTGTCTAAGAGGTAGCCATTTTCGGATAATGGAGCATAAAAGTTGGCACAGTGACATATGACACAAGAGTGGCAGACTGGAGCAATGCACTGTATCTTAAACAGATGTTTAAGTATTTTGAATATTGAATCAATATGTAAGGGGTTTTTAACATTGGATATTGTGGTTTTTTTTAATTTAATGAAATCAAACTAAGCATTGAATTGTTTATAAAAGGAAACCACTATAGCTTGCTTGACTTCTTTCTTTCTTTCTTTCTTTCTTACCATATCAATTTTTATCACCGTTTGGATTTTAGAGTTTACAGTTCCATTATATAAATCAGGCTAATAATGCTCCCAAATTACTTTTTGTACAGTATATAGAGTGATGGGTGGGAGCAGTATGAAAATAAATACATGGCAATAATACAGCTATAGTAGTCTCAGAGTTTGCCTACACAAGTATATAGTCTGCAGCAAGCTGGGATGTGAATCTACACCATTTTAGCCTGCTACTCCTTAATTGGCCAAGTGGACCCAGCTGCCATGCATTAACAGTGGCTTGAAACAGGAGCAGATTCAAGTTTACGAAGGAACTGTTAGTGCTCATCCATGGAGTCTGCAAAAACATCTAGGGAGGGGTAGATTCACACCCCAGCTTGCTGCAAACTAAATGGTCATGTAGCCAAACCCTGTGTGTGTTCTGACATACTTACCATAGCTGTGAGTTAGAGGAGACACTGTCAAGAGCACCTAAGGGTTTCCTAGGGGCATTGAAATCTCCCCATACCTGTTAAATACTTCATGGTTTTCTGATGATAATATTGCTTGGGTTGTGTGTGATGCCATCAAACCCTTGCCCATTTATATTTATTCAGACTTTTAGTAGATTCCTCATTATGGGCTTAGTCTACAGCCAGTGGAAAAACTCTCTTTGATTTCAGTTTATTCTATTTATATATGCAGTAACTCAAGATTTTAACAAGATGTAATGGGCCTGAATTGGAACCCTCAGTCCAAATTGCCACAGACTTTGAGAAAATACTGATTCACGTTCAGTTCCACATCAGAACTTTGCAACTTGAGGCAACCTCCAATTTTTATTGGAGGTTTAATTTATAATTTACCATTATTACATGAGGTAAGGCCTAGTTCTGTAGTCTTTCCTCATCCCTTATCCCGGCAAAGCTCCTGTTCCTCTCACTAGAAGTTTTGCTGTAGTAAGAATTGAGCTTCAAGCTGCTGCACATCTTTCATTTTCCTTTACATCAGTGACTAGATCTGAGCTTACCAAGATTTTCAGAACCAGAAAATTTCTATATTCGGTTCCTATGCCAGTCTCCCTTAGTGTCTCTTTGATGCAGACTGTAAAGTCTTAAAGGAAGAGATTGTTCCTCACTTTCCAAATCTCTGTAGACAGCTGTTCAAAATTACATCTCCACAATAACCAAAATAAAGATAATAATTAATATAATACTCTACTTCTTAGACAAACCAAGTAATTATTTTTGTTTAAACGTAGAGCAATGCAGGAGATGATAATCCCTATTATGTAAAATAATATTTGGTGTCATGGAGATGGGAGGCACAGATAACTGGAGAGAGGTTTAAATTGAAATATTACAGATGAATCAGGCATAGAAGTTATTTACTACAAGCCAAGCAACAATCAAAGGTGAACTCCTAGAAAAACACACTTTATAAAACAAAACAGTGAGAAGCTTTTTTTCCCCCTGCGTTTTGGAATAAACAGTAATTAAATCATGTAAGATGTGACAGTGAAATTGCTTAAAAACAAAATCCTCCCACTATAATTGCTTTGATACCTACATTTTTTTAAATACTAGGTAACTTTATCCAGTGTTTTTTATCTGCAAAATGTGACACTTGCTGTCGGTGCATCATAATTTATGGCAGCGTTAGCTGACAGTTCCAAAAGCATATAGATTAAAAAGTGGACTAAAATGGTTTCAATAAATATGTGATCTGGAAAGCCTTTGTAAACAGCACATTCATGAAATGAACCTGATACTAAACTCCTTTGGAGATGCACTTTGCATAATGCATCGGAAAGGGATGGCCCAGTGGTTGCAATGCTAACCTAAGACTCAGGAGACCTGGATTCACTTCTTTGCTCACCACAGGCTTTCTGTGTACCTTGGGCAAATCACTTAGGGCTTGTCTAGACAGGGACACTCAGGAAAATTAATCTGAATTAACTAAAAGTGTGAATTTAAAGTGGATTAGTTAAACCCCTGTTTGAATGCTCTTGTTCAGAATTAAAGTGTCCTCAAGTAGGTTTAGTTTAATTCACTTCCAAAATGAATTAAGCTACCATGAATTAAAGCCAATTTAATTCTGAATGAGAGTATCCACCCAGGGCTTTAATACTGCTTAACTAATCCACTTTAAATTCACACCTTTAGTTAATTTGGATTAATTTTCCTGAGTGTTCCTGTCTAGGCAAGACCCTAAGGGTGTGTCTACACAGCCAACGTCGCAGAGTCCTACAGCTTGGGCTCCAGCCCAAGCGCGGAAGTCTCCACAGCAATGAAACAGCCCCACAGCCCAAGTCCCACAAGCTCGTGTCAACTGGCACAGACCAGCCACAGGTTTTTCTTTGCTATGTAGACAAACCCTAAGTCTGTTCCCTGTGTAAAGAAAATGGAGATAATAGCACTGCCCTACCTCTTATTGGGAAGATAGATAAATTAAAGATTATGAGGTGCTCAGATACTACAGTGATGGGGGGGCCATATAAGTACCTAAAATAGCTGTATATCCATTTTCAGTCACTTGAGATTTTTTGACTGCTGTGATATGTTTTTTTCGATAGGGTGTATGTTTTTTCTGTTGGCTTGCTGGAGCAGTAAAAAAACCTGTGCTTTTCAGTTTCAAATTCCATCTGATTGTGTTGCTTAATTAACATGGAGTGATTTGTTTTGTTTTTAACCTAACCTGTGTGATTTTCAGCATGACATAAATAAAAGTGCTTTTCAGTCTCAGCTTTAAATGAACTTTACTTAAAAACGCATAAAGATTTATAAGTAAGAGAACTTTGATTGGATGAGAGATATTTTTAGACTGCACATTGTCATGCGAGGCAGGTTTCAGAGTTCCGACTCTTTCACTTGACCGTAATATGCAGAACAGTCAGCAACAGATTACAGTTCTACCTGTGTATCCAACTCCAGCAGAGGAACGTATTTTAGAAAATATTTTAAATTTTACTTTGTGTAAATTATTTGTATCATTATTATGATAATGGAATTGTTACAAGTGTTTACATTTTACTTAAAGCATCTACACATCTGTCTTGCAGGTAGATTGTTAAAGGGTTAGGCAACAAAAATACATTTTGTCTAAAGAATACCCACAGTGGGGTAATAGACTCTAGTTGAATTTAAAAGGTAGCGATGACATGGGAGAAATCCACTTCTAGAAATGGGGAACAGCTGTGTTTTAGATCAAATGAAACTATATCAAATACTTTAAAAATGGCCTACAGCTTCTTCCCTGAGGATGGAGATAAAGCACAAGAGCATTCCTGAAAGGTCGAAGAAACAGTTAAATCATTTCCTTGATGGTTATTAGAGATATAGAGCATGCTGCTGAAAATTAAATGTCTGAAACTTGTGTTTGATTGCTTTTTTTTATCTTGTGCCAATCTCAGTTCATGTTCTCTGTTTCTTAACTCGAATTCTAGTGAAATTTAGTGGCTGTGCCGGGAACAACGGAATTCAATATGAAACCAACAACTTGGACTTCAAAGTGAGGACAGATGGGACCATATATGCGGCCCACCAGGTGCAAATCCCCTCAAAGCAGACAATGTTTATGGTAACTGCACGGGACCACCAGGCTCTGGAGAGATGGGAGACAATGGTCAGATTACTGGTTGGGGAGAAATCACAGCACAATGGACACAAGGTAAAGGGCCTTTTAAGGCTGTCTTTCATTGATTAAAATTGCCTCTTGTCGTGTTTCATAGAATCATAGAAATGTAGTGCTGGAAGGGACTTCAAGAAATCATCTAATCCATCCCCATGCACTGAAGCTGGATTAAGTATACCTAGACCTGTTTCCTATTATGTTTCCTATTTCTTAACAAAGTTGTACATAATTTAAATATAAACTACATATATTGTACAACTGTATTTAAAGGGCAGGTTTTCAAATAGGAAGTGCAACAAGCCACAGCCAACTTCTTGTGAACAATTATTTCACAGTATATTCTCCTTCTCACACATGTGCTTTCACTTAATGTTACTAGCGAGGAGAATAAACTCCTCAGTTCATACTTTTATGTTCTTAAGTGATCACCTGGTCCTGCTGTGTATTGTGAATCTTTTTAGTCTGTAGAATTGTTCATGTTAGAATGTCTTTACTGCTTACAGTATTGTCCCTCCACTGGAAGTACGGTCTTCAAAGGTCTTCAAATGAATAGCAATAAGGCCCCGTCCCTGACTGCCTTCCAGAATTTATCTGCAACCTTGCAACCCTGCCCATGTATACCAACTCACACTGGCTGTCATTGAGCTAGCGTGAGTATAAATAGCCGTGTAACAGGAGCACAGGCACGGCTGAGCCGTGTTGAGTGCATACTGACTGGTTTCACGTATGATGACATGGATCGGCTGAGCCTCCGGGACCATTGCCAGAACTACCGTCGCTACGCTGCTATTTATGCTTCGCTAACTCAAGTAGAGCTAGCGCAAGCATGTGTGCATGAGCAAGGGAATCACAGGCCTAGCTCATAGTGTAGAGGACACATCACAGGGGCAGCTCAGAGAGGCCACAATCCTTCTACGTGCTTTATGACTGTGCCTCTAGCTCCCATTTATGTCCAGCCCTCTCTGAGTGGTCTCAGTCCTGCTTCCTCCCTGTCCTTTTTCGGACAGTTTTCACCTGCTGGAAGACATGGTGGAAAGCACTTAAATGGAGTTGTTTTCTGTAGCAACCCAGTGTGCTCACCCCAAAGCTTTTGTGAGGCTTTGAGCCATGTACATGCGCCACTACCTCCATCTCCTGCAGCATGGCTCTACATGATAGGAGATATAATTTAACCCTATACATTATATCAGCTGTGTTTGCCACTTAGTAACAAAAAAATGCAGCTGGTCAAAATTTTTCAGAAAAAATACAGATGCACTTCAATGTTTCACAAATTTGTGTTGGTTTCACTGAATTGTTCGTTGCAAAGCTCTGCAAAAGAAACCCCATTTCTCTCTAACAGTGATTAAACATTAGGCTGCATAACTTTGTTACCCCTCTACTGCTTAAAATTTCTTCTCATTGCAGCAGACAGAAAACCTCGAGAATGCACATTTCTCCTTTACTAAAATATTTTATTGGAGAGTCATCTAATGTTAATATAAACTGAACTCTGGTTCAAGATAGAATGAGCCACAGCTTTTTAAAATTCATATCATTCCTTTCTAAAAAGCCTTATTAGTGTATAGTTTGAGGCTGAAAGATTGTGGAAAACAAGACTAATGACAAGGTCACAGACAGTTTTATTGTGGGTCCACATCGCAGGCATCTAACTTGTGTTTTATTTAAACCCTCATGCTTTTGGCAAGCAAAATAAGACTTCGTTTACCATAGAACGGGACATGATCATGAGATTATTTTCAAAGACAACAATGTGGTGCTAAAAACCAACAATATCCAGTTTCAGGCCACGACTCTAATATACAGCATTTCATGGCTGTTACGGGAAGAGATTTGAAATGTAATTTTTATAAGGTATAATATGACTCAAGCAAAAATGCTTTTACAAAAAGCTGTTTTAGGGACTTTTCCAGTTCACCTGCAAGGCTTCAAATATATATATAATGTTCCCTGAGAACAACAAAACATTACATGTGATCTGTATTGTGGGGTGAACAACCAAAACCATCCATTTTACTTTGTAAATCTGTGAGCGATTTTTATGTAAGACATCGGTAGCTCCTGGATGATTAAAAATAGCTGGTGTTAGGTCTCTTAACCAACCTCCTGCTTTCAGAGTTTGCTGGCATTTATCCCTGACATAGACATGCCCTTTGGGGTTGGTTAGCACTGGCCTGTGCTTTCTCATGCACCTCAGGGATTGCAGACCAACTATATATAGCTGACTTTTGCAGAGGCATACTGGGCAAAAGAGAGTTGTCATGTCCCCCTGCTTTCCCATCAGCATATTCATTAAAGAAGAAAACAAAATTTGAATTAAAATTCAATATGGAAATGATTGTTCTAACCCAAGTGGTCACCATTAAAAAGTAAACTTGTCCTAAGGGTTACTACAGTGCAGTCCTTACAGAAAGGAAGGTTGGTCCAGTGATTAGGGCAGTAGCCTGGAACTGAGGCGATGGGGGTTCAAATCCTTGCTCTGCCATGCACGGTGTGTGTGCTCTTGCGCAAGTTGCTTGGTCTCTCTGTGTGCCTCAGTCCCCTATCTGTAAAATGGAGCTAATACCACAGGCCTACCTCTCTGCAGTGTTGTCAGAATGCATTCATTAACGATTAGGAAGTTCCCAGATACTGTGCTGATAGGGGCCATGCATGTAGCTTAGACAGATACACCATGGTATTTGAGAAGCCCTGAAAATAGACAGCATGCATGTTGACTGCTGCTCTCAAGTGAGGCCACCTTTGAATCCAGAAGGGCTGTGTGTTGCTGTAGCAGTTGTGGTAAAGTTAAGCCAGATGGCTACAAAAGAGTATACCTGGGCCAGTATGAAGGCCCGAAAGGGTTAAAAACCCTCTGCCTGGCAGGCAGAGGGAAGGGCACAGCAGGGAAATTAACGCACCTGGACCCAATGAAGGGCCAGGCCAGGAGTATTTAAACTCTGCCTTCCCTAAAGGAAGGGAGGGAATACATGCAGGAAAAGCTCCCAGAAGGTCTGGGGCAGCTACAGAAGGTTCTCTCCCGGTCAGGAGACAGAGCTCTGCTACAGTCAGGGGAGACGAGGTAGCTGTGGGCGTCCCAACCGCAAAAGACAGAGGTAAAGCGTGAGACCCACCAGGGGGAAGCTGGCAGGTTGCCACACAGTCTATCTGCAAGCTGTACATTGGAGAATCAGAGTTTTTGTTAGTATACATTTATCTCAGTAACAATAGCATGGTTACTCTTGGTGAAAGCTGACGTATTTAAAGCTGAGCAGCGCTTGCGCTGTGGATCTGTTTTCTTTCTTTTGTTTTACACCCTTAAAATTTGCTAATTGCCTTAGATAACAACCTCATTCTTGAAATATAGAGGGAATGCTGCATAAACCTAAGGTAACTGCTATTTATCCTAGGCAAAGCTGGCAAATTTTCAGTGGTGACCACTGTAATACAAGGATTTTAACTACAGAATCTAAGTTTCATTAGATAATGGTATAATTGATAGCAAGGAGGGAAAGTGTAAAAACCCAAGTCATTTTATGAGCCATAAAGAATTTCTTTCTCTCTCTTAGCAACGACTTGAAGGTAAACTTTTTTTCTGGCTAGTACAAGTGGTGTTAGTAACTGTAGGAACTTTTTTTTTTTGTTCAGTCTTGCAGGAAACCTGATAGCAATTCAATTAGAAAATGCAAATGAGGTCACATATTTCCCACTGGAGTGCTGAATTACCCCAGAGGAAACTGAGCGATATTCTAGCATAACAGTAAATACGTAAAATAAAGTTTTTCACACTGTTCTCATCTGACTAGCTGTTGTTGCAATTGAAAGTGTCAATGGGACCTGTGGGTATAGCTGGCAAAAAAAGAAACTGTTGTTTATGGAACTAATATTAGGCTCGTATCGCTCATGTCAGCATTTATGAAAAGAGAAACTGGAGTGGGATAATATTCTAGAGAGAGACAAAATCAGCTTCTTGAGCTTTACTTATCTGGAATTAGCTGTGCATTGTTGGCTCTTCGAAGAACACGTACCGTTTTTTTCCTCTCAAATGCATATTCAGTTAACCAAATGCAAAAGTCGAAAACGAAGTGCTTGGAAACAGTGATAGAGCTGAAGATGTCCGTCTTCAGAACACCCCACCTTTCATTTGTTCAGGTCCTGGAATCTTCCTAAAGAGCATGGATGATTCTGTATCCATCTGCTTCCTAGCCTCCCACACCGCCCCTTCCAGTCTATACAAATCACAGTTACTGAGATGCTCGTTGCTGTCCATCCTACTAGTTCCCACCCACTTTGAATCTCTTGAAGTCGATGGCTCTATGTTGACTTGCAGCATCTGAGGATTTGGCCCATAAAGCGCAAACTGAACTCTGTTTGCCTTATACATATGTGTTGGAACATATGAAATCCGTTGTTAGAGACTTTGTTTTTTCTTCATGATGGATTTGATTTTTCTGTAATTATCACTCTGTATATTCATATCGATATCATGGAAATAGAGAAGAAAGTTTACAGCAAAGGGGGTGGGGCTGCAAGAGGTGCTCAGTGTATATGTGTGAGATGGCAGCCGTCGTTGCGGTCAATAACTTTATTTGAGGAGAACCTGTTTTTACTTGTTGTTTGCTTTGTAAATCCTAATGTCTTCCTGCCCTCTCCTCCCAAATTCTGAGGAGGGTTCTGTGAAGTCAATGGAAACTGTACAACTAAAAGCCTGCAAATACATGCATAGGTTCCAGCACAAGCAAAAAGGTATTGATATCGGTATAAAAAAAATGAATGCTCATGTAAACCTTGCCTAGATTGTGCTGTGTCTCATCTCATGAATCCGATGTAGAATCAGCAGCTACACACCATGAACATGAAAGTTTTATGGAACTGACACCAATTGACTGTTAAGCCTATTTTTCTGAGTTACAGCCCTTAAATGATCAGCTGTGGAGCTTTACCTTGCTAAACATCTAAAGGATGCTTTTCCCTATTGGATCACAAATGTAAAAGATTGAAATACCTCAACAAGCAAAAAGAGACTTGTTCAGAATAGGGCTTGTTTATGCAATCTCCAGCCAGGGCGTGCCTTTGAGTCTGGGGGCAATGAAACACACCCTCCTCTGTCCCCTGGATGTGGTGGAAAGGAGGGTTGAGGGGGAAGATCCCACATAGGAGAAATTGGGGTAGTGCTACACACACTGCCTTATTTTCCCTTCCCCCTTGTGCTGGCCCATAGAACGTGTGTATGGGGCAAGGGAAAAATGCTGCTTCATTCTCTTTCTCTCCCTCCCATACCTCTCTCCCCATGCGTGTGGGATGGGCTAACTCACGTGGCAACAAGGTAATGAAACTGCTCCTTCCCACTTCAGCCATTGGATGGGGGACAGGGAGTGTGTGCAATCATTTGGGCAGCTGATGTGCATTCTGCCTACCTAAACTTTTGTAGTTCTGCACAAAGCTGATTGCATTTGAGTTATTAGTTAGATGGAACCAAATTTCAACAGCCTATCTAACCAGCCAGATGTATAATATGAATACATGCTTGTTATGACTGCAGAATCCTACATTTGCATGCACGTCATTTTTCATATACAAATAGGATGTGCATGTATCTGGTTGCCCCATTTGGTCATATGAACATACTAGTTTCCTCATGCCAGTGTGGGATTTGGCACGCACAATACATGTGCGTACATTTTGCATGGCATTCTCCTCCTTTAGGGGAGATGACTCTGTTAAAATCTCATTCAAACTTTTTCCTGTATATCGGCTGATATGTTCTGGAAGTCTGTGTGGCTTGCCAAATCTGACAATTTTTCTTACTAATTGACTCTAATGTGATCTGTTCTATGCAGCCACACTGTTAACTGATAAAAAAAAAAAGAAAGTAATGAATTTTTGCTTAACTAGCTGATTTAATTAAAAATGTTTTATACTGTAATTGTACGGTTTCTATAAACAGAGAGGTAATTTTTTTTAATGAGTTCCTAACCAAACATAACATTCTTGACTGTGTGTAGCCAGATTTGATAAAGGTCACAAATACTCAGACTTCACTGTTTGCTTTTGTAAATAGCAATGATCAAACAGCTTGATTTGGCACTTGAAATATCCTGACTGGATTGGTTCCCCCTCTTCCTGTTTGTACCAGTAATTATTAATATAGTTTTAGGATCGGAGGGGGATCTTCTCTGTATCTGAACACTGTTCATTATCTTTAAAGTGGAAATACACTGCCAAAATCACATCTCATTGTCAATTAGTGGCTTCTCTGCAAACACATTAATTTAATGCCCCTGCTAAAGTACTATGCACATTGAACATCTTGCTGCTAAAATGCCAGTTTTCAGAGCACTTTGACACAAATCATTCATGAATAGCAATTTATGCTTTGATGCTAATGGGACATGACGTGACGCTATCTTTGATTAAATTCACCACAGAGCTTACAACTATTTGTAAAGATGGCTGATAAGTAGCCATAATAGACTTCCGATAGGAAAACAACAGAGAAAAACAGATTTTGGATTCCTCACCTGCACAGTTTCAACACAACAGCTTAATCTAAACCGACTGTATTAAAAGAAGATCTAAAATAAGAAGGTTCATTCTACCACTTTTTTTCCCCCGTCTTCAACTTTGGTGAATTCAGCAATGACCTAAATACAAAAGAATCAATTACCCTAAAATAAATTCGTCTTTTGTTCTGAAAATCTTTCATTATGCCACATGAAAACACAAAATGAAATCACTCTCACTGCTAAAAGATCAAAAAGTTTTTTTAAATGGTGTATTTTGGAGAAAAGGGGGTTAGTCTTCCTCTGCTACCATCACAGATGTCAGCAAAAGGTTGTCTCCTCAGAACAGAATTCATGCAAATGTTTATTCAGTATCATTCTCATGTTTTCTTTGTTAAAGAACTTAGATATATTTTCACTGTTTTGTTGTGGGGTTTGGTAAATAGAATTTTCTGCTGTCTTTCCCATAGCTACCATGAAAACCAGATAAAATGCTTCAGATTAAATACTTTAAATACATACGCTGGGAGGAAGGAAATGCTGCCACGTTTCATAATGTGTATTAGTGTGCAGGAAGAAAAGACATATGTTGGAGGATTGGGTTGAAGATTGTTCTGTAGATTTGTCATTTATTTAAAAAAATCTAACCTCCGTAAAATATTAGGTTTGACAATAAAAACAAAACAAAAACCAGATTATTTATCTTCTGAAATGTGTATGACCCAAAGCTATACAGAGGCAATGAAAATAATAAGACTAACAAATCAGAAAAACACAAGCAAGTCATAAATAATATTGATATTTTGGAAATTAAAACGCTTTTACCTCTCCTCCCACCACAGTTATTGTTTATTCACGAAGCAAGAGTAATATATTTCAGCACCGAATGGGAAATGGTTCATTTCCAGGGCTGATTGCTATCAAATTAATAATCTTTAAAGAATATACCTTAAAATACAATGTTATTTATATGTGGAGAATGGCGGCCTATTTACCTGAACGTCAGTGTGATCCAAAATGTTCAGCTAAGCAGGAACACAAAATATATTATATTATATGTAAATAGGAATGGGGTACGCTCTGCTGGATAATAACTTCCACATGTCTCTGTAGCCAAAGGGTGACTGATCTCCAAGACAGGTTGGCTAGAAGGGGAGGGGTGCCAGCTGGCTGGACTGGTTACTGCTAAGTGTAGCGGAAGCTGAAAGCTGGTATTACTTCACACACACTGATTTTATTTGTGGACCAGTGAAACGACTGTGGCTTGCAGCTTTCTCTTTGCTATCTCAGCTGGTAATTGTCGTTATTGGAATCCCTAGTGTCATTCATCGTGTGAGTTTTTGCCTTCTTAGACCGATTTTCTAAAAAGAGGGTAAAGCTTAGCACAAGAGGCCGTCCATTAAAGTTTGACAAGCCACAGCCGAGCAACAGAAAGCATTTAAACCCAGCCATCAGCCTGTTCTGTAGTTCTTGCCTTTGCAGCCGATGCAAATGAGGAATCTCTGAGTTCTTTAAGTCAGGAGACAAATAGGCAGAGACTCATAAAACCAGAGCTCCAAGGAACCTCTGGTGTTTTAAATAATATCATCTGGACGTGCTTAGTTTTAAACTCTGGCAGTCACCTAGAGTCTTGTCTACGCTATCATTAACTACCAGTGTTCAGAAAAACATCTAGTGTAAACTGGGGGTTGCCCTGGGAACAAAGGAGTTTGTCTAATATTAAAGATTGAAAGGTCCTTGTAGCAGGGACTCTGCCTTCTGTATCTCATTCAGTTCTGAGCACCCATTAGCCATTAACATCCATCAAGAGATGCCCATTGACTTCAGCGGGCTTTGGATCAAGCCCTTAATAAGTAACAGGGTATTTTAAAAGTGAAAATATTGTGGGATCACTTAAAAACCTGTTGAAAATAAATATGCTGCAAGGAAAACAGGAGACAGAGGAAATTTCCTCTGGTTACAAATGTAGGGCCAGATTCTACCACTTTTATGGACTGTCACAGGCTCACTGGCCCTTTAAGGGTTCCCACCTCCCACCCCTCCCCTCCAGCTGGATATCAGGTGGGGGATTTCCATAAAGAGCTGGGTGAGCCCAGTTGGAAGCAGGGTGTTCTTGTTTTCTAGGAGCAGCCTGGAAGAAGGCTGAACTCCAGAAAGGGGAGATGAGCAGGCAGACATGTTACTCCCAGCATCAGCTGGAAGCCTGGCTGATGCACAGCACTTGACTGAACCACCGAGCAAGGGGAGGAGTGTGCCAGGCTCTGGACAGTGAGGACGTTTCAGGCACAAGAGTCGGGGAGAGCTGGGGAAAGACTACAGCAGTTGAGGTGTACCTGTGAGGAAAGGGCGGCTGCTGAGCCTGGCTGGGCTGAAGGTTTGGTTGTTTTCGTAGTTTTGGGGTGGACTTAAGTAACAGGCTCCGAGGCCCCCGAAAGGGTGGGGCTCTGTACAGTGGTCTGGTTGGAGTGCCAGGTCGCTCCTACAGCTAGAGTAGACCAAAGCACAGTGGGGGAAACTGAGGCAAAAGATGCTACAGCAGTACGTGTGGGTGCCAGGGGGTGTGCTGAGGTGGCAACTTTGCTACACGCACAGTGACTAGGACGGCTTGAAAAGTTAGGGGGCTGCTTAGTCTAAGGATATGGGGCTCTGGCCCTCGCTGAGTGAACTCTGAAAGAGGAGGAGAGCCTCTGCTCGCTTTTAAAATAACACGGGCCCGCAGTGAATACTGAAAATGTGATTTTTTTTTTAATTTGGCTTTTCATAGGAAGAAATGTTACTTTATTAACAAAAAAATGTACCTGTATTATTAACTGTAGTGCAGTAGCTCCTAGGCGCCCCAGTCATGGGCCAGGACCCCATGGTGTAGCAGCTCTATGTACACAGAACAAAACGATAGTCTCTGCCCAAAAGAATTCACTATATAAGTAATACAGATATCATTGCTAACTTCACAGTCCTTAATAAATCTGCCATGATCCCTTTGTACTAACTACACATATGAACAGTTATTGTTGAAATGTGAATAGTAAGGCACCAAATCACACTAATTCTCAATTTATGACAAATCTGCTTTCCAACATGGTCTCCCTGCATCAGCTTCCCTTTAGCCCCATACTTTGTCTTCAGTCTCCTTCCTTTCACTTCAAGGCTTTGGTCCAAGCTTTTGTCTTACCTACGTCTCTGATTCCTCAGTGTCCCAGGGAAAGAGTTAGGTGCCGTTACTGAATTACTGTGCCCTTTTATAACCTCCTTTCAGAGTCCAAGTGTTGCTGATTGCCGTTATTTGCTTGTTCAATGTACAGTGCTTTACCACGGTGCTACACGTTTTAAATGACACCTTATAACATCCAGGATGGAAAGGAACCACTGGCAGCAGAGGCATGCACCGGGGGGAGCAAGCAAGGGCCCCCGGAGCCTCAGTGGGGAGTGTGCATGCTCCCCTAGAGCACAGATGGGCATGGGGGGCACAAAAAGTGCCCTACCAAAAGCACTGGAATGTAATTTCTGTGTACGCTCTGGACTGGCAGAAAGTAGAATTATATTCCTGGCTTGTCATGTATTTCCCTCCTGTTGCAGAAAGAGGTACGATGTAAACCCTGGAGGATTTTATTTTCATTTCTCATGTGGTCATGACACAGGGAATTCCCCTAACTCTGTCTGAAATACACCATAGTGTATCCCACTCATGCCAAGCTATGAGGGGTCCTATAAATAGCTAAAATAGACAGATCCAGTGATCCTAGATTAATAATCTGCAAAGGGCAAAATGGCACGCCGATTCTGTACCTACCAAGCGTGCAGGGAGTCAGCAGGAGAAGAGATGGTACTTTGGGACCGACATTTGAACATGGCACATCATTCCTATCCCTTGTTCAATTGCACAGGGGTAGGGAGAGCACAAGGTGACCATCTGCCTATATACATCCCAAGCACAAAGGCTAGGGACATGCATAGTCACTGCTTTTGGGGGACCATAGTGATTGCACCCCAAACGCATACATCACTCCATCCAGGATAAGGTGGGGGGACGCGCACACAAATCATCCACGTCCAGCTGTAGAGCTGGTTGGTTGGGGGAGGGGACGGCATGCTGAGGAGGCAGCTGCTGAGGCAGTCTCTCTCTGAATTTATAGCTTTGCTGCTTCTGCCCCTAACACAAGCAAATAGCAAGGTGGCATAATCTGGCCCTACAGAAATAAAAGACAAGAAGACCCAAATCTGCATTCCATTCTGGCCCTTTATGCTGCTGCAGAGAAGAGAGCCCAGGAAGGGAGTGTGGGTGGAATGCAGCTATCCTCCATCAAGGCCTGGGGTAGAGGAGAATAAATTCTGCTGAGGCTGGACCAATAGTACAGACAACTGCTTCGCAGCCACCATTCCACCTTCCCCTGTTCCTGCAACGAGCCCAGCTCAGGCAGAAGAGAGAGCCAGGCTCAGAATATGGCCTGCAATTGGGAGAGGGAGATTGAAATGGACCTTTCAGTGTTAAGAGAGTAGAAAGGAAGTATAGTCCAATAGTTAGGCCATTAGCTTCAGACTTTGGAGACTTGTGTTCAGGTCCCTGCTCTGGTACAGACTTGTCCCGTGAACTCGGGCACATCTCTCTGTCCCTCAGTTCTCCATGTGTAAAACGGAAGGTATAGTATCTCAGGAAGATGTTGTGTAGATAAATACACTAATGATCATGAGGTGTTTCGATGGTGATGAGGACCGTGTATGTATCGAGATAGATCATATATCTCTCAGTGCCAGAGGAAATAAGCAGTCATCTAAATGAAAATTGTTTCACAGCAAAAATGAAATTGGGATCTATATGGTCAATTAGTATAACTAAGCTTCCATAGGTACATTCCACATTTCAACTGAGCTTTAGATCCTTGCACATTCAAAATAACATGATAGTTTGCTGGAGTTTATAGCTGATCATCGCTGCTATTCCTGAGAAATTCTTGGGTATTTCATGCAGAAGAATTAACAGGTCTGGCAGTCATTCTCACCAGATTTTGTTACAACATTTGTCTCACAGCTTTTAAAACAGCAGAAAAACATGTACAACTTATTTAAACAACAAAAGAGGAATTAAGGCCGTGAGAACACATCATCAACAAATGAAGATGAAAAAGAGTTGTTGGGGTTTTATAAATAAGATTATTGTTGTGAGACCCTTTTTGAAATTCTGCATACCAAATTCAGAGACATGTCGACAATTTATTCTAATATAGAAAAACATCATCAGGGCGACAAGGAAGCTAGTCACTGTCTAGTCACCTGCCAGCAAATATTTCACAAAGACTAAAAAGGCTGGTATTGCCTTGCTGAGCTGACACTAATTATTTCAGTATACACAGAGCGTTGGGATTCGTGTTCATTCTCAAGTCTGTCTTTATTTCAGACACGTTCCGCCGTGTAAAGTCAGCAGAGCACAAATTATTTGACCATCCCTTCGTAATCTGTCCCCACACTCACATGCCAATTATGTAAACTGATCCAAATACTTGCTCCTCAGTGGAACTCCGCTTGGGAACTGCAAGCCAATTAAAAAAATGTTTAAAAAGTATGATTTCCCCATAGCTAGCATCTGATAGGCCGATTCTAAATACACATTTCTGAGTATACTGATTGCTTAATATTGCCTTCTGTCTGTGGTGGAGGGAAAAACATCTGTGTTAAAGTGGGAGGGATCCTATTGAAAATATTTTACCCTATGCATTGTTTATTAAGGGTAATTTCAACTGCACCTACTTTATCCTAAAAAATAGTGGAAGTGCCTCCAAGAGCCATACTATGATGCTGTTTCCTTGTTCAACACTTGCTAAAATCCGTGCTCATGAAAATGTACCCCAGTGGTGACTGGAAAAGTACTCATGCTGCAGTGGAGGAGATGCTTTTGAGTAAATGCGTACAAAATAATGACTCTGTCTAGTCAGAAGGCTAATCTCTAGAGTTACCGGGATTAGCGCTGGAGTTTGTTGAAAAATTTCTCATTTTGAATTTTTTGTAATGGAAAATGGGCTACGTATTTCGAAAAATTAGTTCATCTTTAAGGTTTGTGCTACAGATCTTTTTCTAAATTTCTCACAAATATGTCAAACAACATTGAGATCAGTGGGCATTTTGAGCACATGAGGAATTCAGCATCCCAGCCAAGATCAGTATCCGCCCAGCATGAAGGCCCAAATTTTAAAATGGGAAACTCTATTTTTAGGTGCAATTTGCATCATCCAAATTTGCTCTCATGTTTTTTTGAGCCAGCCGTGACTCGAAGGTGCAAACCTAACTACCTGTGCACCTATAAATCAAAAACTGTGATGCCTAAATAATTTAATTTGCCCCTGTAACTAATTATATTCTTTCCCTAAAGATCTCATTCCATGCAACATCTCACAGTGAGGAAAATTATGTAGAATGATCAATGTGACTTTTGTGGCATGAGTAAAATTATTGTCCTACTTGTTACTAATGTGTAAATATATTCTCTGGCCCCAGTCCAGCAAAACACTCAAGCATTTGCTTAACTTTTTGGATGTAATTAATACTACTCAATTCAGTGGGGCTGCTTATGTGCTTAAAGTTAAGCATGAACAGGTTTGTAGGATTGGGCCTAAGTCACTTCTTAAGAAGGCCTGATACATACAGAATAGAAAATAGCTGTACACACAAGATAAAAAAGCTCTTTTCTGTGTTCTTGGAACTTGCACACTTGCCTGGCTCTGATATCATTTCTACAATTTGATTTGATTTTTTTTTTAGAGTTTTTTTTTAGAGTTTGGGGAAACTTTCGTGTTTGTTATCACAAATATCCACATGTGGCCCCCTCTGAGATTTTAATGAGCATTTGTAAATTTCAGGTCTGATTCCACTGACTTCACCAATGACCATGTATTTTCCGTTTTTAAAAAATGGCCAGTGTTTGCTGTGGGCAAAATCAGTAATTTTCCTAAACTGGCCAAATGCAAAATGATTCAATCTTTATCTCAGTTACCTTTTATCTTTACAAAAACCTGCAATAAAACAAAATAAAAAAAATGCTCCTCACAAAACCTTGAGTCACCCCACACATTGGGAAAAAAATTATTTACAGGCTGAGAAATATTACAGCATTTCCCATGCACCTTCACTGAAGGCAGATGTACATATTCAAACTCAACTTCCGTTTTAAAATATTATTTTATTTACAGTATGAAAGTTTTATGATTAACCTGGTGGACACCAGCACAGAAGCATTGTCTAGCTCTGATTAGTTAGGCAGCCAGCTGACTTCCATAAAACCACATACTGAACGTTATTATTAATCTCTTAAAGCTAGTGAGCAGGTTAACATAGTACAATGGAGTTAAAATCACCCCCGAGGAGTTATTTTTTTGTTTTCCCAGTAGATTATGTTTACTGGAAAATTTCAGACTTCTTTATCCAAGGTGCTCATAAAGCTTTCTTCAAATGGTATAATGAAGACAATGCATTCTGGAAAGCAGTTTGATTTGATAATGACAGCTCCATACGTTTGTGAAAATGAAGCGGCAGCCAAGATGATAAGAAAGTGCATTATGCCTCTGTGATGCAGAAATGTTTACTTCATTTTAATAACAATAATTTTGACAGCTACACATGAACATGCTATGCAAGCAAGCGTCACCGTGGCAATAGTCCTGAGAAGTGATTTTTTTCCCCCTCCCCCCACTTGGAAAAAATTAACTGCATTTTGCTTTCTTTTTCCCTCAAAACCAGCAAAAAGGAAAGAAAAATGCATCTGCAGATCCTGCTCTGCAACCGAGTGACACTTTATTACCATGGCGCCAGCACCAGAACTCGAACGGGCTGAGAAGGCAAAAGAGAGACTGGGTCATCCCACCGATCAATGTGCCCGAAAACTCAAGAGGGCCCTTCCCTCAGCAGCTGGTTAGGGTAAGTGCAACTACTGAAACGATGATGATAATGTAGTTGGTCTGGTGCAGTAACAGGTACACTCCAAGTCTGTAGCAAGAGAGATCTGTCATCAGCGCAACCTTATTTCTCACCCTTCCTAAACCAAGGTCTGTTCGGAGGTAAAGCACTTACGATCTGAAGCAAATAGTCCAAATCTGCCCTCCCCTCAAATCCAACTCAGCAGGAGTTTAATCACCTCCTTCCAGCTAATCCTTGGAGAGATGTTGCCTCCACTCTCCAAAATGGCAGTTTGCCAACCCTCGGAACCGGAAAATGACTGCAGGTGTGAAGCCAAGAATGGCGACTCCTAAGCATGAAGGGGTGGTGAATCCTTAGTATGCTTTCTCAACTATCAGTCAGAGTCAGGATGCAGATGTACGTTTGCATGCCCGAGAAGGGTATGGATGTACAAAGCTATATAAAATCCTTCATTAACTAGCTCCTACCCCACATGTTGCTTGTTCCTTTCCCAACTATGATGTTTGTAGAGATCAGCCCATAGCCCCATGGTACATTATGTTGACATTTGGATGACCAAAAAAAAAATGGGACTACATGATGCATTTGATTGCACAAATGTAGCATAATTACAAATGCATGTTGCTGTTTGTTTTATGAGCCGTGATTTTGATTTCTGGAAAGGAAAAATACTAGCTGTAAAACAAATATAAATAAAATGAAGACTCACTGTTATTTTATAATTCTTCCTTTTGAAGAAAATTGTGACATAATTGCAGAATTTAAGAACTAATTTTGAAAAAGCAGTAGTGTATAATTTACATCCCTTTTCAGGAAATTCACCCCGCTCTTCTTGAAACAATGCTTGCCGAGCCCTTTCCTGCATTAAAATGAATTGCCATCATTACCTGTTCCACACTGATTAGCTGATACTTTGAATGATACTTGGAAAGAAAGAGTAGTTTGCTAAGTCCCACAGAAGTATCAGGAAACTTGATAAGTCATATGTCTGAAAGAAATGCATTCTCAACCCAGCAAATATCAGGTGCAGTTGTGTTGTCAATACAATCTCTCTGCAGGGAGCGCAAGACAATCTGGGGCAAGATATTATTGGCATTCCACCTATTTTAATGTCTGATTTTGTTTTTTAAAGAGGCTTGAATTTCATTCAAATTGTTGCACGCTTGTGAAGATACTGTCGCACTGCAGTTATTGTGGTATGGGGTGAAAAATAACACTGAAGCATGATTTTAGCCATACACATGTGCAGGAGTATTTGTTACACATGCAAATGTAGGTGCAGAATACATTTAGACCGCATGAACCTCTTTGTGAAAATCAGGTCCATGGCATAGAACACAGTATTAAGGACCAGACTGTGCCTGTCCCCTGCTGAGGGTCATGAGCGGGGGACGAGTGCAAGAAGCCTACCCTGCCATGCAGAATCTAGGTACAGTCTGGCCCTTTAGTGTTGCATCATATTGATTGTAATTTGATTTACCCAAATGAATTAAAGGGAGAAAAACTAAACCCTCACTAAGCAAAAGGGCTAGTTTGGGTTACTTCTGAATGCCTATCAATATTTAAGTGCTACACAGTAAGCAGGCTAATTGCACAAAGATGTCCCCCCTCATTGATTTCTTTACAAGTTTTGGTTGAAGAGTGACAAGAAGATTTGGATCTGGCTTATTAAAACTTGGCATATGTTAGTGTTATCAGGTTACCACTGATAATCTATTAATCTCCCACATTCTTGTCCTCATGGTCTGGAGGTAAAACTGTAGAACTCCAGAATGTGAAGTCACGTTCACAAAAAGGGAAGGTAAAAGTGTTCTCTTTTATTAAAGTACAGAGTAAATATTCATACTTTAAAGAAACAGCAGCCCTGGGGAAAACTGGCTATACACAGCATACCCATTCTTAAATTGTTAAAGAAATAAATCCCCTCATAGCTTCAAGATCGCCTATGCAGACAATGGTTCAAAAATTAAAATTAAAATAAAATACATAAAATCGAAATTTGGACATGGAAGGGAGGAAATGATTTTTTAAAACGGTGATTTTTTTTTTCTGCCTCATGAAGTACGGAAGGAATTATAATGGAGGGGAAAGTCACAGGCTTGCACAAATAGCGCAACTTGATTGAATGTGTGATGGTTCTGGTTTGTGTGTTTGATAGTGTTCAGTCTCATCTATAGCTTCACGTCCCTTGACCCATTTGATAGCCCCTGTTAATGGGGTCTAGATGAGAGCTGGCATGCCGTTAGAGGTTCACCAGTTAGACTCTGCTCTTTCATTGGCTTCTAAAATAGGACAACCCCATGTTTTTAAAGACCAGAACTATGTGCTTATATCAATCCACATAATCTTCAGATTACCTTAAAGCATTCTGCTGTCTAATAGAACTAGGTGAACAGTTCTGGTCTGATTTTAAACACTCCTGCTGATGGGGTGTTTGGGTTTTTTTTGTTCCCATCTGTTCATACACTAGAGCAGAAAGAGCACATGAAGAAGTCTGGCATTGAGCTCAATATGTGAAAAAAGTGTATGTCACAAAATGTGATCGGTTTTGTAAAGCTTTCAAAACTAGCAGTAGTTCCTAGACCCCGTACTTCCCTTTGGTCTAGACTGACTTTTTAAATGCGAGTATAGCTAATGAAATGTGATCCATCCATTATGATATCTGTAAGTGGTCTTTGTATATCTAAGATGAGGTGTCAAATGATACGAAAACCTGAAGGTAAAAAAAGCCCAACCCACTAGATGTACATTTTTGTCCCACTGCTTGCTGTATTCTGTTTGCATTTTTATAGGTCAGACTAATTTGAAATGCATAGGCAAATCTTTTGTGTTTCCCTCCCACTCCTGCTTGCTATTGTGAAGAGAAAAATTCCATTTTATGGAAGTTGATTAGTTACTTGTCAGTATTTTTAGCAGGGCTGTGCCTGAATGAAGTTTGAATCATAACAAAGGTGAATACAGCTTGATGGGAGCCACATAGGGCTGCATTTCAAGCTGTCTGGTTCAGCTGGGATCAGCTATAATTCTCTGCTCGTTAAAGCATTTCATTCTGTCAAAATACGTTAAATGGAAAAGTAAAACAAAAAACAATTGCACCATCGCCCTAAAACTTCCAAAATGTTATTCCTGGGGTGGGCTAGAGGGGAAGGGGAGGGGGGGAGGGCATGGAATCCTTTCTAGTAACGACAGGCTTTTTTTTCTTTCAAAGGAACATTGTGTCTATTCACATGCATCAACCATTAGAAGTAGGGAAGAGAGAACAAATGTCTATTTGGGTTTGGCAGCTAAGAAAACATTACCAGTACAGAAGCAAACCGTAGGCCAGATCCTTAGCTGGTGTAAATCCATGTAGGTCATTGATCTGATCCCTTGTGGATGTGTGAATGAAATTCCTAGATGCTAAGGCCAGAATAGACCACTATGACTATTGCATCGTAGCGCATAGAATGTCAACAGGTACTACCTGCAATGAAGGGAATCATTCTTGCATTCTATGTAAGTGAACGTTATAAAACCCAATAACTGGGGCTGCAAGTAGAGCATATCTGTTCGAAAACATCCAGTCTCAATTTAAAAACTCCAGATGATAATGTATTTACCACATCTCTCGGTAATCTGTTCCAGTTATTTAATACAATCCCTGTTTAAGTTGGATCTTATTTCTAATTTGATCGTTTCTAATTTCAACTTCTAGCTATTGCATCTTACTATTCTTCAATTTGTCACCTTAAAGAACCCCCATAATATTAATTACATTCTCTTTGTATAGGTACTCGCAGACCACAATTAATTCAAAATTCCAGACCATGCTGTGTCATTCAGTGATTGCACACAGCAATGCCATGCAAAAGAGCTGACTACAGTTCCTAGCCATGATCTTTTGCGTGTTGGCCAGCAAGGAGTGAGTAACCCTAGTGCTGGGAGAGTAAAGTCTTGGAATGTGATATTCCTCCTATTGTACAGGAAAGGACTGTAATTTGACAAAACTTTTACCTATTGGTATCACATGAGGATGATGAAGTACTTTCTAGTCCATTACTAACCAAAGAGGATATTAAATAACATCTACTTGGAATACAAAATCAACAGACCCAGATAACTTGCATCCAAGAGTTCTAAAAGAGCTGGCTAAGGGAGACCTCTGGCCCTCTGGTTTTCATTTTTAATAAACCTTGGAATACCAGGGAAATTCCAGAAGAATGGAAGAGTGCTAATGTTGTGCCAAAATTCAAAACTGGAAAATGGGATGACCCGGGTAGCTATAGACTGGTTAGCTTGACATCAATCTAGCAAAATAATGGAAAAGCAGATATGAGATTCAATTAATAAAGAATTAATTATATTCCTATCCTTTAATATACAGTCAACATGGTTTTATGGAAAATAGGTCTCAAACAAACAGGATTTCATTCTTTGATAAAATGACACATTTGGACAGTTAAAGGTAACTGCGTAGATGTAACATGGACATTTAAGTTAGTATTGCACAGCCTTCTGGTTAAAAAATTAGCATTATATAATATCAATAAAGCACCTGTTCAATGGACTAAGAAGTAGCTAACTGACTGAACTCTAAAAGTAGTTGTCAATGTGGAAACATAATAGAATCTGGGTGTGTCTAAGTGGGGTTCTGTGCAGAGCGTTACTAGGTCCAACCGTATTCAACATTTTAATAATGATCTGGAAGTAAATATAAAATCACTGCTGATTAAATTTGCAGATGACACAACATTAGTGGAATAGTAAATAATGATGAGGACAGGGCAGTCATACAGAGCAATCAGGATCACTTGGTAAGCTGGGTCCACTCAAAGCAAATGCATTTTAAGACAGCAATGCAAAGTTATGCATCTAGGAACAAGAAATGCAGACCGTACATACCGGGGGGGAGCAACACTGTAACCTGGAAAGTAGTGACTCTGAAAAGGCTCAAATGGTCATTGTGGACAAGCAGTTCAACATGAACTCCCAGTGCGGTTCTGTAGCAAAAAGAGCTAATGCAATCTTTGGATGTATAAACAGGAGAGAAGCGAGCAGGGGTAGGGACATGATTTTACCTCTGTGTATGGTGTCAGTGAAACTCATAATGGAATGCTGCGTACAGTTCGGTACTGCAAACAGTTCTTTTTTTTTTTTTTTAATGTTGAAAAATCAGAGAGGGAGCCGAAAAAAGCCACAAACGTTATTTGAGGGCTGGAGAAATGCCTTACAATGGGAGATGTTAAGAGTTTGTTCTGTTTAATTTACCAAAAAGAAGAGTGAGCGGTGGCTAGATAACTGTGTGTATCTTCATGGGGAGAGAATCCTGGATGTTAGAGATCTCTTTAATCTAGTGGAGAAAGGCAGAACAAGAGCCAGTGGCTGGGAAGCTGAAGCCAGGCAAATTAGAAACCAGGCACACACAACAGTGTATGATATAGAAAGCAGGATTCCTCCAAATCCACAATTGTGTTTATATAGAGCCCTGCCTCTTTCCCTTATTGGGACCCTGTACCGTGTTAACGCTGCCGCCTTGTGTATATGCACTCTGATGCAACCTTTTATTGTAGGATCATATGCTGTTTTCTCCACAGGATCCAGACCGTATTCATTGTGTATGTTAGATAAAGAAAGAGGCAATGCTGCCTAGTGGAATGGCCTGGGGAGCACGGCACCCCTTCCTCATACATGTCAGTTTTTGCATTGCATGTCATGAAATAGGTTGGCCTTTGTAGCACCCACCCTCATTTGCTGACGAAAACGGATGGTGTGTAGGGATTGAGGCTGGGGTTTTCTAGAAGACGCTAGGTCTTGTGCTTAATGTACTGAATGGGGACCCAGGAGATTTGGGTTATATTCCTGCATATGACATAGGTTTCCTGTGTGACCTACCGCAAGTTACCAAAGCTTCCTTAGGACCTGAACATGGATTTAGGAGCATACATAAAAAACAAGCAAACTTGTATCAGTATTAACATTATTAATGTACATCAGCTTTCCATAGACGTAGTATCCGCTCTTCTTCATAACCTGTACTATTACCTTTAAAAGACCCATTTGTGTTTGGTCAGTCTCTTATCATCGGTGCATTTATTTCGTAGACACCTGTTTATGAAAATCTTGGCTTCCATCTCTGTAATAGGGATAATGCTTCCCTCTCTCGCAAGGATGCTGGGAGGATAAATTCATTAGTGTTTGTGAGGTACTTGGACAGCAAAACCTGTTTTAAAAAAAAAATTACTCCTCCGAATAATAGGTGGGTGATGTGCAGTAAATGAGGCGTGGGGCCACACACTGAACAATGAGGAGGAAATATTAAACAGTTGCCTCGTTCCCTGAGTACTATCTATCTTGTGCGCTGAATGAGGCCTATGGAAAAAATAGTATGTTACTGTTTAATAAAAGACCGTCTCATAATGTATATGCACAAGGGGGTAGAATTAAGCTGCCGTTTCTGGGGTTCAGCTGAGCTACAGACACTGGAGATATATTAAAGATCACCTTTGTGCTCCCTTGATCCTGCTGCTCCTGTTTGCCAGCCCAGTCCTCTTGTTTCAGGGGGAACGTCTGCTGCAATGAGCCCCAACAGGCTACAAATGCATCTGGGGACAGGGTGTGGCATGGAAGGGCTCCTGATGTCACCCTCATCTGTTATACCAGCAGCACAGCGGGAGGTGGTAGAGCTTTCATGTCATGTCAATGCCACCTCAGCAACTGCCTGTATTGGGGTGATCCTCAGTGGTGTGTGTAAGATCCTGAGGTTAGGTTTTAAGTTGGTTTCTAACTCCAGATTCCACCTGTATTTGTAGGGCAAAGTAGCTGTGCCATACCCAAGAATCTGCTCTCAGTTGGGTAGATATTAACATTGTCATTTCCCCTGCCTCTGCTTCACTTCGCACCCTGCATCTTCTTGTGAAGTGGTTTCTTTGTTGTGCAGAATTTCCTACTGAAGCCTGTATTAGCTAGGCTTCTTACCACTGTGAAATTGACTGGTCAGAATCCATTAACTTCTAGCTGTAAGAGGGATACGCAACAGATGGCGTTTTTCTGTAGTCCAGAGAAGATTTTTTGAGCTGAGACCTAAGTAAGGGCTTCCCAAAGGGACATCAGTCTGTGCTTTTCCTGCCAGAGGGTATTTATTGATGGTCTCAATCAAGAGAGTGGGCCTAGTGCTTTCCTGTTCCTCTTTGCCAGCCGTGAAAAAATGTAGGTTCAGCTCTCAGGTTGAAGCCTGAAACTACCCCAGCACTTGGGGAACCTCAGCGAGTGTCACCAGCCGAAACCCACGCCTTTACCCACTCCAGTCTTGTTCTGGTGTCTGGAGGCTGCCAGCTCACTCCAGACCTAATGGGCCTTCTCATGAAAACGCCTGAGAGTGAGAAGAACTTGACTTTATCACTGAGGTACGAGAGACTGAATGGGTGAGGAGGAGGTGGGGCCATTTCACGCCCTGCCTCCATGGAGTCTGGTCAGACATGGAGGGAAGTATGCGCTGCACCTCCTTAAAGTGTAGTGCTGTGGGTTTATTCCTGGGGACCTCCAGGAGGAACCTTCCTGAGCCACAAGGCCTCTGCTGCTGCTGTTCGTAGCAGCGGTGCAGAGCCCAACTGTCTGCTGCTCAGGGCTCTGCCTTCATGGCACAATCCAGCCCCAAAGTCGATACAGAAAAAGATTAATAGCAGCAGGGTTTCTGGTTTGTTAAGCACAGGCAGTCATAGCTGCAGGGTGGGATTGTACCATGCATCTTTCGTTATCAGAATAGGACTCGCCATACCCTGACTGAATGGGGGGAGAGAAATGGTTCAACGTTTTGCTCTTCTTTTGACATGGCCATTCAAAACACCTTAAAAACAAATGAAAAGTCAGAAAAAGTAGGTTCCTAAATATGCATCATAATATATATTCATAGAACTGCTATGTGTTCCTCCATTTGCATTCTCCCCAGAGTACAAAGACTAGATGTCGTTTTAAATTTCCTGTCATTTCGCAGAAGTATCAGGCCAGATCCTCAGCTGGTGAAATCGATGGAGCTACACCAATGTACACCACTTGGGAACTGGAATCTGGGCCAAAGAATGCAGAAGCCCAGTTCTCAGTGGGCATTTCATGTACATACACAAAGCGGCATGTACTGAAAAGTGCAACGACAGCATAAATGCTCCATTTGAAATTCTCTTACAAAAGCATTCAAGCCTATACTGTAATTATACATATTGTATTTCCTTGTATTCAGACCTTTGGGGAATTTATATTGTCCTTGCTAACGCCAGAGGGACTGGAAGAAAGCAGTCATTTAATGATTCAGCTGTCTTGGCTCTATGATTTAATCAATCGTATGAAAGAAATTTTTAGACCCTTTGTGTTTTGAGTTCTCTTGTCTGAGCAGAAAATGTTCCCTTTTTGAATTGCTTTAATAGCTGTATTTATGCAGCTGAAAGTTCCTTAAGAAATGAAAGTAAAATCAAATTGCTGAGAATGCCTAGATAATTTATCGGAGAATATTCAATTAGAATATATTAATATTTTAGATTTTCATCATTAATTTAATATTCACAGATTTAATTCAGTCATTGAATTGCTGTAGTGCCATGCGTGGGTAAGTTGTTAGGCTGAGTGCTTAAAACACCTGCCACAAATGGGTGACTCTCAGTTTGATTCCCAAGAGCACAAATGCTTTTCCACTGATACAAGTCTTGCAGCAGAAACTTAGATACTAAATCTTTCTGAAGCCCTGAATTTTCCATAATTGCAGAATGGAATAATGTAATCTTCAAAGAGAAAAACATGCAAAATCTTATTTATCTGTGGCTCAAAGTTCAGTCTGGGGAAAGATAAATGAGGTGAGGTTCCAAATTGGACTATGCATTATTGCAGAATTTCATTTTGCCTGTTATTATTTATATTAAGGTAGCACCTATAAACCCTGATCTCAGCTCAGGGCTCCAGTGTGCTAGGCACTCTACAGAAAAATTGGGAAAGAAGAAAGTCATTGCCCAAGAGAGCTTACAATTGTGTCCCTACAAAATTTAACCTACATAATTTTGGGGTCTGCAGATGACTTGCAGACACATATGTATCCACTTGTATGGCTAGCAACCAACTTGTGGTTCAAGTTGCACTTGCACTTGTGGTGCAAATCTGATAATAGGCCATGCAAGGGCTAATATATGTGCCTGAAAGTCATTTTTCAAAGCAAACTATGGGCCTAAATGTTGCAAGTGCAAAAAATGTCCTGGAGGGAGGGGACAGGGCACTGAATATTCAGGCTTCATTTACAAAGTGCTTTACAATCGTTAATGTTCTTCATCAGAACTGTTAACGTTGGAGCCCTACTATCATTCTTTTTGTCTGTTTCATTGGGGGGGTGGGTTCACACCCCAAGGGCTGATGTTCCCAGCCTATCTCCATAAATAAGTATTATCATCTTTGTTTGCAAACGAGTAAACTGAGGCAGAAAGAGTGAATGATTTGTTCAAGGCCACAGAGTTATTATTAAGGCCATGATTAGAACTCACAAGTATTGGCTCCCAGTCTCGGGTTTCCAGATCATTCCTTCATCTCATGATGGGTTTGGTTTCTGTTAAGCACTCTGAGAACTTCGCATAAGGGCAACCCTACATTCTGGGTTTATAATGGTTAAATCCAATTACTTTATCTCATTATGTTTTGAAGCTGACTGCTAGATCCGTGTAACTGCTCTGCTAATGCAGAAGGATGGCATTCACTGAGATGTCAAAAGGTCCATCCAATATGGCCAATGACAGAGTCCAGTGCCCATTTCTTCATTATTCTGAACTGATTCATATGAACACACACCCTGCCTGGTAGATCCCGTTCCAGATGATTTCAGCCTGAAAAATGGAAAAGGGAGAAGAGCTGAAAGATAAATACCCCTCCCTAAAGAAAATCATATCAGGCGTATTGTAAAGAGTTTAGCAATCACTCTGAGAAGCAGTTGGATGTAGTAGTCCATTGCACATATTGCAACATATAATACATTCCCCATCCCTGTAAGAAAGTGAGGCAAGTCATTCAGTACAGCTGTCGTTATGTGTAGAGGCAAAGACAGGAAAGCATAGTCAGTGCTAATGTGCACTGCTCATAAAAGCTATTCAGAATGTGTAAAGTCATAGTATTCAGAGGGAGGATGGGTTAATCTGATGAGACAAAGGATTTTGTTTTGCTGGTGCATTGCCAAATAAATAAATAAAAGGCAAAGGTCTCTCAATCTGTCCCTTTGTTGGAATAATTCATTGCTTAACACCCCTCACCCAGTTTGGTAGCAGGTTGCTGTGGAATTCGATTTCTTTGTTGATTTGAAATGGGTTCTTAAAGAAACAGTGAAACTCTGTGAGTGTTAGTTCGGATTTACTGAACGATGGTGCAGTCATAACCTTGACAGCAAGACTGTTTCTGAAATGCGCTCTTTTGTGTCTGTATTGCTTAGGGAAAGCAGAAGAGGCCCCCCACCTTTTTTCTATTACATCTGTTTCTTCTTTCTCTATTGCTAAAGAATTAAATCCAGCACTCTGGAATTTCAGATGTCAGCTTTTAGGATTCAAAGAATTTACCATTGGGTTAATTTTAAGCCTTTGCTACTGTAATTAATTGTTTTATAGCAATTGAGATTTTCAGTTGTAAAGGTATCATCACCTAAATCCTTTTTCCACGCTTTCCTAATGCAGGTTGCTTGAGGTTTCTAAGCTATGTGGTTAGATGATAGGCCACTGAAATATGGTTGTCTAGCATTTGCCAGGGTTTTGCTAAAAACTCTAGCTTGGTCTACACTAAGAACTTGTGTAGGTATAACTATGTTGCTCAACACTGTGGAACATCCTAACCCCCGATGTAGAGTAGACAGTGCTATGTCAGTGGGAGAGCTTCTCCCGTAGACGAAGCTACCACCTCTCAGGGAGGTGGAGAAACTCTCCCATCAGCATAGATACCTATGATATGTCTTCACTGAAGTGCTGGAGCGAGCAGTGCAGCTGTGTTGTGCCGCTGCCGCATTTTAAGAGTAGACGAGCCCTCCCTCATTTTGCAATTTGTTCCTGACGAAAGTTCCTGTGAGATAGTTGATCACCGATTTGACGACCTTTGGTATTTGGTCATGTCCTCCAATTAAGAGACACTTTTGAATGCACATTTTTTCATCTGAATAATTAGGCAACTGCATAAAATAATTCAAATAATATTAAGGGGCACTTTTGTGGCCCGCTTCAAGGCAACTGGGGCTTGACCCTGCACAGTACTGAACATTCCGGCCGTGAGTCAGCAAGGCCCTTAAAACCATGCTTCACTTTCCGCCCTGACGTAGTCCCATTGCCTCCTCCAGCACAACTCAAGGGCTGAAGGTTAACCGTGTCTTAAATGTTTTGTTGGCTCAGTCCAGAGTATTCAGCTCTTCACAGGCACATTCTGTGGTGTGTGCAAAATAACTTGCCAAATTTGCACATGCCGGGGGAAGTTTGCGCACACAATTTAAGCATGTCCCCACTTTAATGCAAGTGCCTTTATTTTCATTTCCAAAAATGGACACACAAAATCAGAGGCCAGCAGTGACAATTTGGCCCTAAGGCTATGATTTATGTCCCTAAAGTTGGGAAACGTAAAGTTTAAAATGCTGCCATAAAGCTATAGAGACTTGGTTTGTTTACGTTTAGCAGCGTGACGATGGATTATCCCCAGGTCTGGACATCCCTGTAATGCTGTCATAGCATGAGCTGGCCCTTTAAGAAGGTCAGGGCTCAAACTCAGCTATGTTAGGTTTAGTCCTCCTCCTCAGGTGTATGAAAATGCCAGGGCCATGTCAACGGGCACATCTGACGAAGAGCTAGGCCTGCTGGGGGATATAAGGGCAGCCTCTGGCCATTCAACGGAAAGACTCCATGAAAAGGCAACTGGGGAGTGTCCATGCTTCATTAAAGTAAGGAAAGACCAGTAAGGAGGCGTATGCTGTGTAACTCTTCATAGCTCTTAGCTATAAGGCCTGGGAAAGAAGCATGTCGGGAGCAAGAGGCAGCTAGGAAGGCTGGAAGGGAGTGAGAAGAAATTCCTGTCCCTACTGAGGCTAAGAACCCTATATGAAGGATGTTGAGCCGGGTAGGAGATAGGGTGGTAGATTTTTTGATGATGTGAATTCTGCTAATAAACCAGACTCCCAAAAGGGGAAGTTTGTGAGAAAGCACCCACCCATGTGAATTTGCTTAACTGGGAAAGAAGATGAAACTAAGGCAAGGGCCAAAACCAGAGTGGTTAAACCCTGCTACAAACACCTACAGAGAACCAGCCGTGTCCAGAGTGACTCCAGGCAAGAACTGCCGCACTCAGACAAATTCTAATGATACACTTCACGTAACATTGCATTTTAGCAAACTTTCACTTGGGGCCTATTTCCCTCCATTTCTTTCCCAAAACGTTGTGTAAGCCTGTGATCTGTAGCAATGATGGGATGAGACCTTGTAGTCCAAATTTCGGCCTGCAAGACGTTCTTATGCCTGAGTTATGAACCCCTAAAACTAAAGGGTTATGACAGACTTTAACTCCAGTGGTGCTAGCAGGCATCACTGTAAAAATTCCAATCCCGTACTGCTTTAGCTGTCTGTGAAAGAGAATCTATTTTTTTCTCTTGATATCCGTTTTTTAAATCAAAACATTAAATGGCCTTAAGATGCATTTGCATCTGCATTCAGTTTTATAATCCTTTCAGGCTTTTTTATGCAATTGACTTATTTGTATGATTTGGGCTTCAAGGCTTCATGAGCTGTAACATTTATTTAAGCAAAGCAGCTAATTTTATTTTCATAATGTGTGGGGTGATTAAAAATTTAAAAAAAGCAGGAAGAAATGTACAGTCTCATTGTCTGTCACTGAGAAACACAGCCAGGCATTGCATCTTTGAAAAGAGCTGTCTGCAAGGCAAAATTTATGCCTCTTACTCACAGTGAATAGTTTCTTATTCTGTTAGTAGTTCCCGTGAGCCACTCTCAAAAGTAAGGTTTTCTTCTCAGTTTTAGTAAGGTGGTGCAATCTGGCTCCTACAGAACCAAATGCCTCTTCATTTGGCCTTTATAGTCAGGGTACTCTGAGTGCCAAAAATGCAATTCACTTGGATGTCCATCCTCAGGCTGGGACTTACCTGTGAAAACTTCAGGTCGGATTGCCATATTTGCAAATCACTCCTGAGAGTTTAGCAGGTAAAAGTCAATACTTCTGGTTACATCATTGTCTGTCCAGAATTGACCGTCATTCTCATAACTTTATTGAAAGAAGACCTTGTTGGGGCGTAAGGACAAGAATTTAAGAGAAGCTATGACGCTTACCAAACTGGGGTAAAGTAGATGGACAAAACAGTTGCTTCATCCACACGTCCCATACAACCTGGCTTGGAAGTTCCTGTAGTTGGCAAAAAATCTGTTTGGCCAACTGACATTTGAAGCATTGTGATTTACAAAGACACGATGATACAATTTACTTACTAGTAATATCATTCAGCAGCGTCTAACAAAAAAAAAAAATAATTTCCACGGTAGAAGAATCAGACATCGTCAGAACATAAATCATTTACTGTTGGCAATAATAGTTATTTACGCATTTGACAGCAAAGAATTGAGAAGTAAGGTGCCAGTTTTCTTTCAGTGATGGAAAATATACTCTAATGTCTCTGTGAAAAAAATATTGCAGGAAAACATTCAGATTCAGCTTGATGGCAAGAAGCGCTATTGGGTAGCATCTGTTTTTGCAGACAAGCTCCCATTAGAGAGGAACTTAAACATCAGTGCAAACGTTACAACAACTGTCTAGGTTTACCAAATATTTTGCACCCAGCATTACGTTTATGGCGCAGTTTTCTGTACATTAAAGAAAAAGGCAATTTGGAATTTATGCAACAGCTGCTGGGCCTTTCGAGCATGCAGGGGACAGAATGACACTACATATGAGTATTTCTGAAGTTGTTAAAAGGAAAATAATTTCACCATTATTCCCTTTGAATTGCATCTCGTACAGTATCTGCAAGCATCAGAGAGAATATTTTCTTATCACTTTTTGATTAGACATGAATACAAAATTTAACATGAGGAGATAGCACGCTATTAGGAAATCAGCTACTTCCTTCTCCTTCTCTATCCATCCAGTTGTTAAAATGCACCCCCTTTTTTTAACCTCTTGTTCCTAATGAGACTTCCTCCTTCTCCCCATGATTCTTTATTTAACCAAACTTAGCTCTTGATTAATCAGTAATTAGAGAAGGACTCACACTGATTTTGAGCTTCTAGTATCGTACTTTTCAACTGAAATTCAAGACTAAAATCTAAAGGGAAGCCAGGTTATCTATATTACACCATTCCTGGGCATATGATTGTGCCATCACAGCCGAGCCAGGTCAGGCAATATATAGGCTCAAATCTAAATAATCTAACGTGACATAATATCATGTAACACTCATCATTCTCCCACAGCCTCTCTTGTTTTTCACTACTGCCTTGTTCTCTACCAATAAGCATTCAATATCCTCTTCAGTGTGTGTGTGCGTGCTGTGCCTTTAAGGCCCAATCCAAAGCCAAATGAGCTCCCGTCAGTTTCAGCTTTGGGTCAGACCCCCCCCTTGTATACTAATATTATAATGGCAGGGAATTATGGAGTTAAGAGCTACTATGCAGTGGTGTGAGGGAAAAGTCACTGCAGGTGTGCAGCTTAATGGGGTGTTAATTGGTTAGTGGGTATTCATAAGTACAGAGCATGAAGTGAGTATGTTAATTAGGGAAAGCACAAATGCTGAGTTGGTATGATATAAAACTAAAGTCAGGGAAACTTTATTTTCCTGAGCAGCTGTCTGGCACAAACACACTCTAGGTTCTCAAGGAGTTAATCAAGATTTGAGTGTGTTTTCTGGGCTGGGTTAATGAGTGTTCTCACTTACAATTCATCTTCTTCTGCATTGTGATCCTGTACTGAAGTTCTGCCTCTGCTGCCAACTTCAAAATCATTTCTCAGGCAGCAAACTGTTCTCATAAAGGTGGTAGTGCTGGAATGGATTCATCAAAAGGAGCTACTAATTGCACACAACAGATTTTTCATTTCACTGGTTTTTTTCTGGGTTAAGAGACTTGACAAATTATTTAAAATATTCACAAATGCGATAATGACTGAATTTCGGATGCTAATAAACTGATTTAATGAAGAGTCCCAGGCATGGAGGCTATTCAGGTCAACCATTTAGTTATATGGCCTACTCGTAACACTGGCTTGAGGTTATGCCATGGGAAAACCAATACCCAGGCACCTCAGAACTGCCAATGTAAAACACTTGCTTCTGCTGTACTGGTTATCTTCTCTGTCTAAATAAAAATCATTCAGATACTTGAAACTATTTATTATCATGAAGAAATCATGAATGGGGGAGTTGGGGACAAGATGGGACATGTGAGAAAAAGGATGGCCCCATGGTTAGGGCTCTAGCCTGACACTTGAGAAACATGGGTTGTCCTACCTCACAGGGATATTGTGCAGTTAAATACCAAAAAAAAAAAAAATTGAGGAGCCTGGTAATGGAGACAACTGCTGTACCTTAGCTAGACAGAATGGCATGGGAAAAGAGTCGAGATAGGTGCTGATTTTTAGCCAACCTAGATTTTCGTATGATCTCCGGGCTAGCTTTTAAAGGTATTTAGGCATCTAAAGATGCAGATAGATGCCCAGTGGATGTTTTTCAAAATCCCATTAAGCCCTTAAATACTTTTAAAGATCTGACCCTGTGTGGCTTAGGGTCATCTTTCCCACCTGCTCTCCTTATGTGAGTGGAGAGGGAACCGGCCCTTGGCATTTCAAATAAAATCCAGGACCAGCTTTTAATGAAAATATGCCATATTCAGCCACAAAGCAGGAGTGAATCCCAGCCTAAAGGCTTCCTCCTCCCACCCTGGATGTTACTTCCATCATTTGTTGTGAAGTCAGTGTCTGTTCTCCCAATCCATCCTGGAACACTGTGTTTGAATCTTTCTCCTTTCATATTCAAACCTCTTAAAAGTAATAATGGTAGCGAACGAGAAAACTCCCCTTGACATCGACGCATGGGTTTCCTCTCCTGTCCCGATTCCTTTGGTCCTGACACAATAAATTCAGTTTGCAAAACCTGCCAAAGTGGCAAGTCCATAGAGCATGGGAGGAATAGGAGACATGCAAGAGTGTTCATACAATTAAGATGAGTTCATGCAACTAGAGTGGAAAGCAGCATCGGCAAGAGAGTACTGTCAGTGCTCCCTAGCTATGCATCTAGGGGAATGAGCAGAACTTCATGCAAAATCATTCCTTGCTATTTTAAACAAAAGGCTTGTGGCTCTCTAATTTCACTGACAACAGATTCCATCTTTTCTCCAGCAAGAGATTTTACATTGATTTCCCCCCCTTCCCTTCTGTAACTTTGTAGCTACATGACAGTGATGTGTCTACCTGCCGCTTTCCTTTTGTTCACTGTTAATATGAATGCATTGTGGGGAAAATGTCTATTTTCACTTCAGTTGTTTCATCCAAAGAATGGGACTGATTTATTTATTTTATTTTATTTATTTATTTTAGGCTTTCTCCATATGTCTCAGTTGTTTCAAGAGCTCTCCCTTACCTCCAGTAAAACTACAGGCGTAACAGTTTCTCTTTCTCCCGAGAATGGCGGCTTTTTTTCCACTCATTCCCGAGATAAGTTACCTGTATTAGTTCCTTTTTAAAGTTGTTTTTTTTAAAAAAAATAGGTACAATCTCATACGTTTGGAGGGTTTTCAGGGAGAGTTTGTAGAAATCAGTCTTTGTACAAAACTGTTAGGGCCCAACCTAATGCCTACTGAAGTCAAAGAAAAGCTCTCCCCTTATTGAGAACAGAATTCTTTGGCTCTGATTACTCTACAAAATGAGCCATGATTTGAATCAGGTTTGGCAAACCATTCTTGAAGATGGCTTCCAGTAGTGTGGTTTTGCTGAACAGGATTGGCTCATGCTAGGTCACTCCTCCCCCCCCCCCACCAAATGATTGCAATATCAGTTTATCCATGCTGGCTGTTCACAATCGGTCCTTGAAAATTATTTCAGGATCCCATCCATTTGGATGCATAAACAGGATTTGAATGTATGTGACAGCACAGATTAGAAACCCTTACTGGGATATCTGGCTCAGTGCTAATCTCTCTGCTCTTCAATTGATTATCATGCAACTGCTAAAATAATCATTCTCACCAGTCATTCTGAGTCACCTCTACACTGTTTCTCCACATCAGCTCTAGACCTCCCCTCTCTCCCATAATGCTGCTTCTGCCTACATCTTTGCCCTGTTCTGTTCTTCCCTGCCCCTTCCCATTCCTTATGGCCTTTGTCTCTCTTCCCCCATTTAGTATTCTTACCCACTTCCATCTTCCAAACTTCCATTCCTGTTATCCTAAATGTCTAGGACAATCTTCCCACTAATATAAGTCAGATTCTCTCCATCTCCTCCCTGCAATGGAATGGTATCAATATTGCCAACCCCAGTTATTCAAAAACATGAGCCAGGCACCTCACCAAAATGATGAGATTTTCCTTAAAATAATTTTTTTTAAATCTTTTTCTTTTCATTTATCTTTTATTTTTATCTTTTGACTGCATTTTGGTAAAAAATGTCAAGCTTTTTTCCTATCTTGAAGGCTTGAAACTTACTTTAAAAAAAAAAAGAAAAAACTGGGAGTTTCACTCATTCACTTGGCTCCAGGAGCTGAAGCTTTAAGAAATTCACCATTGTGAGACTTGGAGTAAAATTTGAGAGCTGGTAACACCTTATTTTGGGCCTTAAAGACTTCCTCTCTCAGTCTTATTGGGCCAATATACCACATTAAAACATCACAACAGTCCCTCGCTTTGGGGGAAATGCTTTACAACTGAACATGTTGCTTCTAAGGGGTGTTGGAATGTAAGCCTGTGAGACTTGACAATGTCCCTTTAATTCTTTGATTCATATATATGTGAATGTGATTGAGGAAGTGTTTATACCATTCAGTTTACTGATGAAGGATCAAGGAGCTCCTATAGGCAACATGCTTTTAGCAGCCTTTCAGCCTTATAGCTACTAGCATCCACTTGTACTGATAGCAAGAGTTAGCAAATGGAATGTGACTCAGAGAAAACATTGGGAACAGTAAGAGGAAAATGCAGAAACAATTTTCAGAGAGTTATACTAAAGACAAAGATCTTCCACTTCTTAGAGAGATTATTTTAAGTTTCATGCAGCTTTTCAGATTATGACAAACTGACAAACTGAACAACTTCTTCTGGCTTGGTGCTCGAGTGCCATATGGTACTACTTCAGCAGTTTGATGTGATATTATGAATAAGAGTGCACGAGTAGTGAAATTGTTTTGTTTCTTTGCACCATATTGGCTTTCTGCAGTAGATACTCTAAATGGAATTCATTTTTAATAAGGAGGGGATAAATAGATCAGTGGGTTTCAACAGCATACTTGCAGCAAATTGAGGGGAAGGTGGAATTCTGAATAGCCAGTCTGGTGGTTGGGAATCCATTTGATAGCAGAGTCTCTAGGATCTGTTCATATCCTAGAAGTCATAACCTCTTTCTGGATGCTCGTTAACGTGGTGCTAGTGTCAGTTCAAAAGAAGAACTATTCACAGACTTCTCTTTGTGTCCAAACTAAAGGCACACAACGGATAATATCCGTAAGGGTGGATATTAACAACCTCGACTGAAAAAGAAGATTTTTGGTTTCAGTGTGTAATCTCAGCTAACAAACAAGAATGTGAAAATACTACAGTGGGTAGATGCATAGCTGTAAATGCACAATGTGCAAATCCAGATAGGTAGCATCACTATTTTTAATGTAGACCTTTCTACTAGAAATGACTGGTTTCTGAGGAAGCCTGCGTAATTTGCCAAAAGCTGCTCATGTGCAACAGACAGTGAAAATGTTGCAGTATTTTACAGGATGATGTAAGGTGGACAAAAATATCTCTAGGATCATTGGATTTAAATAAGCCATTCTGCCTTTACTCCACATTTAAATATGTGAAATATGGATGTGTGATGCAGTTTATGCATTGATTCCCCGTGTGTTTTTGGTAACGCTTTAAATGTTGTTTGCAAACACCCACCAAATGCATAATGGATGAGACTTCAATAATACTTTGTACTCTTATAGTGCCTATGTTTTGTGGTCTCAGAGCACTTCTCAAACATTAATTAATCCTCACAAACCTGCCTGAGAAATGCTAAAGGGGAGTGAGATTATTAGATTAATCTTTATATTTTATAGTAGTATTTATCATTTACCTACATTTATATAGGAAGTTTTCATTCATACAGCTCAAAGCACTGTCCAAAGGATTTATTCCCATTCAATCTGTCAGTAAACTGAGGTTCAGACACGTTACATGGCTTACCAAGGGGCACACAAATCAGTGACAGAACCAGGGACTGAATGCTAAATGATAGAGGACACTCCTTTTGTATATATTAAATACTGGTTACTTATTCAAAATATTTTTATGGAGGGTTAATTTGTACACAATCTCTACACAAGTAAAAAATTAGTTTCTAAGCATTTGTTATACGTAGATGTTGAGGCAAAACTGTCTGTGCTTCATGAGATATTTTCATATTTAACAAAGGAAGGCATTATTGTGCAGTGGAAAAATATTATCACGGTACAATGAAGACTTGGACTGAAGACTTGGAGAAGGGGATGCGCTTCTGCCAACGTTTGAAAGATCTACATTTGCCCTACCATCAAGAGGCCCCTTTGTGCCAACAAACTTTATTCTGATCAGACTTTATGCAAAAAAAAAAAAAAAAGATGGAAAAGGCTCTAAAATTTTGTAGAAATCATCAGAGGAGAACTGGGAATATAACCGCAGTCCTAGGGAGTCTCCCCATAAATACGGTGTATAATTGGCTATTATAGCAAGAAAGGAGACAAAGGTTAATGCACTTCTCAAAATAGTGCCCCACCACAAGCTTTTTGTCAAGATGCACAAACCACGGATTCCTTCCTCGTGACTATGGTAATGAGCACATTGACATGGCCCTGCAGAGCCAAGCAGAGAGACCGAGTGGTTTGCTGGCACCAGGGGACTGGAGCTTTGATGGGCTGAAATGCTGACATGCAGAATCCTTGAGAGGCGGGCAGTTGAAATGCAAGTTTTCTAAAGATATGAGGCTTTTATTTTCTATCCTGTAGCTAAAAGGGTCTTGGCCTTTTGAGGTGGGAGTAGTTATAGACTGAGGCCTAGGGTTTGGAGGGGCGTAATTTGTGCTGCTTGATTTGATCTTCTCCTTGCTTTCACATGTATTTTATTTAAGGCACTTAGACCGATCTCTTGGGCCTGTCCCAAGCAGACACCTCTAAGGACAGCCTGACTGAAAAAAAGAATGTGAGTGGGCTTCTTAATATTGCTCCCGTTTTACTTGGCCTGATGCAGAGAAAAGGTCTAATGACCTCAGACAAAATGAGGTTGAGGCAGGGAGAAATGTCAAGGGGGACTCTAACCAATTTACAGAGGGCCAAGTCTTGGACCCAGCAGACTCCACAGCCTTAGGGTCCCAGTTACTGCTGTGCTCCTCCATTATGGATAGGGAGATTGCATGGCAGACCTGCATAGCTGTGGATTCACTGACCCTGGCCTTCATCCTCTTAATCTCCATATATGTGATGGCAGAAGGAGTGCATTTCTGTTACACACAGGAGGGAGGGCCACCTCCACAGGCACCCTATATCCTGCCCTCCCTCATGCAGAGGAATTGCATTGGTTCTGTTGCACTGAAGCCTAAGAATCCCATGGAGGGGACAGGATTTTCTTTTTACAATTTTTACAGTTACCTGCCATATCATTACTAAATATCAATCTGCATACTAAAAATTTACAACTGAGGCACAGTGCAACGAGGGTCAAGATTTTCAGTAGTCTGTGCATGCAAATGCATGTCCAAAATTGTGTGTTACATCTTTGACACAAATTTGCATGTACATTTACTGTGAGTGATGATGAAATCATGGTCATTGCATATACAGGTGGGCAGTCAGATGTGCAACTGGTTACTTGTGTGAGCATTTGGCATGATTGGGTGTGCAGTCATAATAAATGCTCATATAATGGCATGCACTGAAAATCTGGACCTATGTTTCTTAACAGCAATTAAAATACATATCTGGGGAACTTTAATGCAATATCATTTCTTTGACATAGACATTTTATAATAAAATACCTGATTTTTCAGACAGTAGTTGCTGGGTTTGGCAAGTCTGGATGTTTCCCTATATTAGATTTCCAATCCCTAAATGACTGGCTTTTGGGTCAGAACGGTGCTTTAATTTACAATGTGCCTGGTGCCTCCATGCCATAGTTCAAATTGATTTTCACTTGCTGTTTTTGCATTGGCTTTATACTCCGAGGATTCCTTTTCTGTTGCCAATTCTCATTCTTAATATATTCCCAGTTGGAATTTCGTTTGTTAAAGATCTCTGTGCTGATTTGGTGTTTTCTTAACGGTCGTTGTATCCTTTTATGCATCGTTCTCGCACAGTAAGAACATTTTAACCTTTTCTTAATGATTAACATTTCCATTCCTGCTGTTCATTAATCTATACTGGGCAAAGATCATGATGTGTCACCTTGGGAGGCTGCTCCTTTAGCCATTATGTTCCTGCTCTGTGGAATTCCCTGCCCACAGAGACTTTAGAGGGGCATCTACTGTTTCCCTTTTGAAGTCTGAACTTAAAACCGATTTATTTATTTTGTAATAGATAGGTTGGTTTGCCATCCTAGGGAGTTATTGCCTTTTGTTAAGCTCCTTGAAGCACTAGATGTGCTAAAATATTATATAAATGTTACTGTTCTTGAGTAGTAAACGGTGCATAGCACATTCATAATGCAAGTACACCAAACCAATTGCTACTGAATTATGGCTGACACCTGGTAAAATATTATAGCATGAGGAATTAATAGAAATTAAACTGTAAATTTTCTAACATGCTTGAGGTCCAGCCTCCCTTTGTAATTGTAATTTTCACTTGCAGGTCGAACTGAGAAGCTAAGAGTGAATCCTTGGGGATATAGCAACCTGGTTTTTTGGCCTTGGTTATCTTCAGGTGAAAGGACTTAGATTTGCACCTACAGTTAAATTGCAGGCACAAAAATTCCCATGATGCAAACTAAACCTACATTGTCCAAGATTTCCAAAATCTAGTGATTCTAGATGCCTCCCTTTTGGATGCCCCATTTAAAGGAATATGATTTTCGGAAAATGCCAAGCACTCTCTCTCTGAGAATCAGACTCCTTTAAGATGCCTCACATGTTTAAAAAACAAAAAATAAACAAAACAGAACAAAAAATGGACACCCTAAAAGGGAGGCACCTAAAATCATTAGTCATCCTTGAAAATGTTGGTGGTTGTTCCCCCACTTAACTAATGGGACTGGGCCTACTCGTGCGTCAGCCGTTCTCTAATATCTGTAGAAATGTCCAGCTGCCCTCTACTGTAATTTGATATGCTAGTTCACTTGTATCTTCTGTTGCATTTCCAGGTGAAGTGGTTCTTCCTCGAGTGATTCCTCATGTTGATTGCATGTTAGGTGTGCTCGCCCTCATGCGTGGCTGTCTGAGATTTTTGCCTTAATGGTATCTATAGGGCTGGCTCTGGTGCCCTTAGGAGGCTCACGCTCATGCAGTGGTATGTGAGGTACTGTCGACCCTGCGTCCCCTCAGTTCCTTCTTTCTGCCAGTGATGGTTATTGGAACGGCTTTCTCGTTTGCGTTTGCAAGTGTCTAGTGCTTCTCTCTTACATAGTTGTTTATAGTTCTTGTAAATAGTTTCTTAGTTGGTTAGTTAGTAAGATAGAGACAGTGGTCCCATCAGAGACGTTCGCCCAGTGATGGGGCATGCCCCAGTCCCCGGGTTTCAAACCCTGCTCTGTTCACCACAAGCTCTTCCCGCTTAATGACCTTCTGCTGGTCTCCTTCCAGAGGATCTCCTTGTGGATAACCACCTTCATCGAGTTCTGTTATGAACAAGTAAAAGTGCCTCCGCCGGCAATCGTAACAGCTCATTCAACTAGGACACAAGCCTCATCAGCAGCGTTCCTGGCACAGGCGCCGATCCAAGACATCCGTAGAGCTGCTACGTTGGTCTTCAGTTCATACTTTCGCCTCCCATTACGCCATCACCCAGCAGGCCTGGGACGATGCCAGCTTCGGTAGAATAATGTTGCAAATGGCACATCCATGAATGCTGGGTCCACCTGCATGGATACTGCTTGTGAGTCACCTAACATGGAATCAACATGAGCAAGCACTTGAAGAAGAAAAAGCAGTTACTAACCTTCTGTAACTGTTGTGCTTTGAGATGTGTGGCTCATGGCCATTCTGTGACCTGCCCCCTGCTGTCAGAGTAGACGGCAAGAAGGAACTGAGGGGGGTGTAGGGCTGGTGGCATCTCATACTGCTGCATGAGCCCTGGGCTCCGGGGGGCACCAGAGCTGGCCCTTTAGATACCACTAAGGCAACAATCTCTGACAGCCATGTACAAGGGCACGTCCCCCTTCCCCCAACGTGGATTGGACACGAGCACATCTCGAAGCACAACAGTTATGGAAGGTTAATAACTGTGTTTTTTTTCTTTTGTTTAGCTAGTAGATGCATATAGTTTCCGAGTCAGAGGTTCTGAGTTATATAGCCCGTCCCCATTTCATCTTAGCGTTTCAGAGTCTTCAACACATTTTTCCTCACAATACCCCTGTGCGGTAGGGTAGTGCTATTATCCCCATTGCGCAAGTGGTGAACAGAGGGAATAAGGGCTTGCCTATGAACAGTTGGACTGTGGCAAGCTCGGGTGTGAATCTACCCCACTAGCTGTCCTTGAACACGCTGCTGACATCCATTAACAATTCACTAATGTGTTTTGAGCTAGTCCTGTTTCAAAGAGCTGAGATCAAAGGGCTCTAACGAATTGTCAACACACGTCAGCAGGATGCACAGGGACAGTTAGACTGCAACAGGCTAGTGCAGGATAGATTCACTCCCCAGCTTGCTGCCATCTAATTGTTCATGTACACAAGCCCGGCGTGACTTGCCCAAAGTCACACAGGAAGTCTGTGCCAAACATAGGTTTCCCAAGTTCTAGGCTAGTGCCCAAACCACTGGATCCAATATTTGATCATGGGCATGGAGGCACAGGTAAGTAATAGAACTCTTGAATAGGGTTGATTGAAAGTTTCTGTTGAAACTGGTTGAGAATCCTTTTATTCTGTACACTTGAAGTTAAAATTAATTTCTCTCTCTCAGATCTGATCACATCAGATCACCGAGTGAAATGATACAGCATTTTTAATGGGATTTTCAGAAGTTCTCAATATGGGGCTAATTCTGCTCCAGTTGAAAGTGATAGAAAAATTTCATTGATTTCAGTCGGAGCAGATAGGCCAATGCTGAGCACTTAAAAATTCTGCATAGGAATGTGTCACACAAAAGGCTAGGCAGGCTGGAGTCTTCTTTAAGGGATAGTAACTGTCTTTGGATGTAAGGATTTTTAAAATTCTCAGCCGCTATCAGTTCATTCATTTGGGTGTACGTTTTTATTTTCCAGGACTGTGTGAAGATTTCCATATGCTTTTATGCCTTTGTCCTGCTACTGCAAGCCCAGTTAATTTCCTTTAGATTTATCTGCAGCAGACCTGTATTTGAACAGGCTGCTGCATTCATGGCTTCGCTACGTTTTGAATATATGTTAGCTATGTTTGGATGGCAGATGGTTATAAAGGGATAGCACAGCTCAGATACATGCTCTCTACAGTGAGGCATTGTTTGACCTTCAGCTCTTTGATTTCATACCTAATGTAGAATCCTATGGGGCATCTATAAAGATATCCATTATGTACCATGTAAAAGAAAGGGTTTTTTTTTTAGAAGGTTTCTCTTAATTGGGTAACAGAAGGAAAAAAATCTGACTATTGCAAAATATGATTTTTTTTCCTACTCAAATGCTTCTAGAAGCAACCCTACAGGTGTTAATATATTTAATTCTTGTGACTCAACAGTCCCCAGGGAAAGTTTTAGACCAACATTCCACTCCTCCCAGCACCTCGTTTCTTTATTTTTATTCATTAATTGGCAGGTATCCCTGTTTATTTAATGAAGTGTGGCATAGCGTCTGTCAGCACCTTTGTGTAGGGAATGACAGAGTTTTCTTGTCATCCTCCAGAAGAGATGTGAAGCCTTTTTTTAGAAATGCCATCTGACCACAGAGTGTCCAAAATTTCAGGATGCGTTGTGTGACTTATTAAAGCTAGCAATTAATAGTGGTTGTATGGGAGGATACAGGCAGTATGAGTTCTCTACAGTGTCACTTCCTAAAGAATCACAGAATCCTTAGATATTAGACATTTAAAAAAAACACTTTTATACTTGCAATATTAAAATTTCACTTGAGCTCCCAAATGAAACGTTTTAGTTTTGTTATTCAGCTTTACTTGGAAATATGAAACTCTAATCTGATTATAAGTAAAAGTAGCTTGGAGTTATGGGTAACGTATACAAGACTCTGTCCTGGCTCGTTGCACCAGTGTGCAAACCTGGCGGTTCTGGTTTTATAAAGCGGATAGCAACTGAGATGTAATTTCAGCACTTACAATATGATGGATAAAGGGTGTAGGAAATGGTACGTGCTGGCATCAATATCCCCCATCACCCAAAAACCCTTAGAGCAGCAAAGAGCAAAAGAATAAAGTTGGGTAGCCAGTGCAAGAGAGAGAAACAAAAAGAAGAGAGGACAAGTACAAAAAACATTGAAGAGAGGTCTTCAGAATTTTCTCCCAAGCAACGTGGCCAAGGAATGATTGAAGAAAAGAAGGGAGAGTTTAGTATCTTTGTCCCCAAGTCTAGGCAAAAGCTCTCTGCAAGTCTTATGCAAAAAAAATGCTTATACAACTTTTATCTCAACCTCCTCCTCCCTGGCCCCAACTATTTGTTTATTTCATCCAATTATTGCATCTTGTTATTGTCCTAGGCCCTTATCTATCTATATTCAAAGTTGCACTGGTGCAAAATCCAGTGTGGACACTCTTACATCAGTTTAACCTAATTCAGTTCTTAACCAAACTATGTTAAATGGATATGTGCCAGGTTTAAATGTGTTGTAAGTGTGTCCATGCTGGGTTTTGCACCAGTTTAACTAAATGGATTTTAAAACACATTTATAGTTCATCCCATGCAATTTGGAATATAAACAAGGACATAGATTGTAACATTCAAAGTTTTTTTAATCTATATATGTACAGTGCCTGGCACAATAAAGCCCTGGTCCTTGATTGCAGCGTTTAGGTTCTACTGTATTGTTCATTATTCCGAAGCCAATAACATGAAAGCAAAGTTTGCTATTCAGACTGGTCTCTAATACTAAGATTTGAAATATTGCAGTTACCAAATGTACCCAATCAGCAAAAATGCATCCTCTTCTAGCATGTCACCCAACGTCCTGAGAATATACTAACTAGGCCAAAAGATTTGGTGGTAATGTTGCCTATGAACAGAATATGATTGTAGCAAGCTTTTCAGACAGGAAACAGAAATCAGCTGCAATACTTTATTACAATGTGCAAATAACATCTTGCAAAGTTTTTGACCAACAGTCAAGTAATGCAAGTGATTCAAGTACGACTTGTGGAGGATAAACAACCGTATTGCAAAAGTGAGTCAATGACTCCAGGATTCACTTATCATTAGTTGCTTTTACATAAGCACAGGACTTTATTCTGATTAATCCGGTACTATGTGTGTTTCCTAGGTAGCCATGACTATTCTTCTGGCCATCTTGAACGCATATAGGCCAAATCATGCTCTGAGTTAAATCGGTGTAAATCTGGAATAGTTTAATTGGCACTGGTGGAGTTACTTAGGATTTTCACTGGCATAACTGCACACAGAATAAGATAAGGTCCATCAGTATGAAAGTATTTAGAATTCAATACATGCTTGTGATTTCATTTTCTGTAACATACTAAGATTGGGCCATCAAGCAATATTTAGGTTTAATTTTTCCTCTGGTTTCAGGCTCCATGCTTCTTTTGGGGACTAAAATTATTCCTTTCTGGAAGAACTGTTCTGGAGGAGGAGGGGAATAGTTAGCCTTTTCAGTCCCTTTCTACTAGAAATTCATTTTATTTACATTGTTCTAGACAGACTTTTGAAAGGCATAGAAAAGGGAGTTTGCAGTTCCCCACTGGATTGAGTTGGTATCCTTTGGTTATAAGTGGTTTGTTCTACATCCACTGCTCAGGATGGTTTAAATGCAGGAACTACTCTCTGTCTCTATGCGAGGATAAAGTCAAGCTCCCTTTACAGTGCATTTCAAAGTGGCTCATTAGGAAAAAAGGAGAATTTTGCATTCACATGTCCTAACCAAATTTCATTTTGTAAGGATTTAAAGGGGATGACAAATAGAAGCTTGTGTATACTGTGTAAATCAGATGAACTGCTGCATTCTGCAGAGAGGCATCCTTTGTGCACAGCTGAAATTGTCAGAGGCTGGAAACAAGTGACAAATATTCACTAAAATTCTTAGACTTTCCCTTTAAAAGAGAAAAAGGGGTTTCTAAATAAAACTCCCTGATTTTAAAATATTCAGGTCCAGCCCCTGCAGGTTCGTTACTAGTTGAACCCTGGATTAGAAAAATGAAAAGGTGGGTGAGATTCACTGAGTAAACAACTTGAAAATGCCTTGGAAATATAACCACCCTGGATAGCCAGCTGTGCATGGGAGGGCTGGCGTAACCTGCTAGCCACACACACGCACCTTTCCTCAACACTAGCCTGCTGAGAACGCTGCACCATTTTAGGCATGTTCAGAGCTGTGCATCTGGCCATCCCCTGGCCCCTTGCAGCCCACTTGGGGGCTCACAGATGAAGCAGTCCCTAAACCTCATGTCTATATTTCTCCCTGGCCCTCATGCAAGGTCTACAAGGAGAAGAGACTGATTCCTCCACCTCCCCCCATTAGCCATTCACAGTCTGGTCCTAAAAACATTTCCCACTGGAGGTTGAACTTTCTTATTTTTCCTGGGGTTAGGAGGACAAACAATATCAAGCCCAACACTTCAGCGCCGTGAGGGATTTCACATACCATTAGATCAGCCTCACGTGGAACAAGTCAGACACATTGGTGCCCCTGGGAAAATAAAAATCCTCATCAGAACCAGCTAAAGTCCTGAACCAGCAAAGCTCACTTGCTTAAATTTCGGCGTGTTTTGTGAGTGCCTTGCTGAATGGGGACATCATCTCTTTAGCTAGAAAGCACAAGACTACATTCCCCCACCTTCATGAGGGACCTCTGAGTTTGCTGTTTTAGAAAAGCATAACTGCTTAGTCTAGGAACACCTGGGCCATTTGAAAAACCATAACAAGTCGTCGTATGCAGCAATTCAAATCTCAAAACTGATTCTTTGCATAATGGCTTTAATAAATGTTATATCAGTTTTAATATCATAGGTATTTCTTTTACAAGGCGATTATGTGTTTGCAGAACATCCAGTGCATTTCATTTAGCGGTTACATGCACTAAGGGATGCATTAAATTAAATAGCCTGTATATAGAATTAAAGTAATCATCTATCTGATTTGATGTATATTGTATCTGATTCAACAGGTGATGTAGCTGCTGTAACCCAATTCTCCATGCAGTGTAATTTTTTCCACTGTGTGATCCCATGAATTTTATTAGTGTTACTTGTTAATGTATTCATTTTAGTGTGATTTAAATAATATAGAGAGTCATTCGGCCACAGGAACTGATCATGCTGTGAAATTAGGTTTTGATGGCAAGGTTTAAAGAGGACTGTGGGATACTGTACGGGACCTATTTGCTTCGTTAGAGAGCTGCTGCTCCTGAGACATGTTTATTAGCATAGCCTCTGCAGTGTCTGCTTGCAGTTCTAGAGGCACCCTCCTGCTAGGTAGTACAGCGCCAGTGACAAGTGCAGCTGTAGTGGTTGTACTCCCTTTCCTCCCCTCCCCCACCACTCCTCTATACCTGTAAAGAGAGAACATGCATTAGAGGGCAAATCCTTCCTCCACCAATAGACTTGGTTGGGAGTGGAGGAGTACACAACCCACAAGGATGCACACTCGTGTTTCACCACGAAGCCCAGCTGTGCAGAAGCTCTTGTGCTCCAGCATGGTGGTTGGCGGGCAGTGCAGGAGCAAGGGTAGGTTCCACTTTACATTCCTCCCTCCATGCCACGCATGGGGGGCGGGGGAAGGAGATGTGTGCATACAGGAGCTTCCAGGTTTAGTGCCACTTGGAGAATGAGGTTACATTTTGCATTCTTTTCTAGCTCCCACAAAGCCCCTACGCCACATCACACTGCGATGGCACTATGCATTTTTGCTGTGACTGTAGTATTGATAGTATTTCATCAGTTGGGGTCAACCAGCGACGGCATTCAATTGGGTTCAGCTGGATGCTTTCCTTTCTTTATAACCTGTGTTATCTTGTTGAGGAATGTCAAAGAAAGCAGTACAAGTATTCAACTTTCATGCTGTGCGAGTCACTGTTATGAGTCAAATTAAGACATGAAAATGTATCCTGAAGTTTCTGTTGTTCTGATGTGGCACTCAAATATCATGCTGGCAAAAGAGTCCACAAGAACCCTCAAGTACCTCCAGGCACAGTTTCTGAGCAATGAAAGTTTAATGGCTGTGTTGTTTGATACGTTATCCAACAGAATAAAATATTTCTAGTTAATGTTTAAAACATGTACAGCTCTACCAGCTAGTACCAAGAGGCCAACAGCCAGCACAGATGAGACAGACTGCATCCAACACTGGTTCTATTTTACATGTACCTTGGGAAGGGACTCCTGGAAGGCACGGTGACTTTCACTTTCCATCTCTTAAGCTAGCTGCAGTGGAGGAAAGGGAAGGGGAAGTCAAGTGGAAAAGAAAGCTCAAGTCACCAGTCTTCATACTGTGTGTGAGTAAAACAGAGAGAGGACACAGTGCCACTTCGCTATATGACGGTTTTATTAGCAAGATTTTGGTATTCCATCAAGGACATTGTTCTGTCCTCTTAAAATTCAGATAATAGCATACAAAGAGTAGAGATGGGCCAGACTGGGAATCTCTGGTCTGAGCAACTCTGGATGTTGGTGCAGGGGGTGAGATAATCCATAGATCTGAAAACCTATTCCCCTGGTTTTGGTCCAAATGATTGGTCCCTGGAGCAGTTTCTGGTATTGGTCTGGATTAACCTGAAGCATCATAGGTTTCCACATTTTGGGAGGATTTCTTATAGGGATGGCTAGTGAGATTTCAGTGTCAGCAACTTGAAATCCACCTCTCACCCTCAATTCATTCTTGAATTATTACTATGGTCTAAAAATGAATCTAGATCCAAATATCCTCCCTTCATCCCATCTCTAATAAATACTACAATTTCCCCCTCAGAAGTATCTTTCTGTAGCTGTTTTTCAATAGTCCGTTATCAGGTTCCTGGATACAGTAATTTAAAGAAAAAGAAAAAATCCCTCTGCAAAGTAGCCTGATTTCAAGCAGTGCACATCATTGTCTGAATAGTAGTGGATCAGCTTAAGCAAATGATACTTTTCACATCCTTGTAACCCAGCTTCTATTGCTACATGAATGAGTATGAGAAACGGCAGCAGGTGTTAGGCAACTTGCCTCCAGATTGTTAGTTGTTTTATAAGCCAGCCATGTGTGGGGAGGGCTGGGGAGGGCTCAGTGGATGGAAGGTTGACCCAGTGGATTGGTGTATCAGGATAATTATGCTAATTATGTTCTGAAGGATTTCTCATTAACTCCCTTCCGTGTATTTAAATGCAGTAAAACTTGGAATTTTTTTCCTTTTGTCCCCGTCCCCCCCCTTTTAGATGCTTATCTAATCAACCACTAGCGTTTTCTCTTTGACAGGCTCAGGGCTGTAGTGACAATTCCTCTCGCTCGCATCAAACAAGTAAATGGCTTTCATTTATGGTACCTTTTGTCTGATCAAATAGGTAATTACTATGTGAAATTAAAGGCTTCTTTAACAAAAAGGTTCCATATTGTTCATGGCTGGCAGAGGCAATGCAACAAGAAAGTACAGTGATTGGAATGCCATGCTGAAACCAGCCCCATCTCTGAAAACAATCAAAGGTGTTATTTATACACATTCCACTCATTTGAGTGAAAACACAAACTAGGCTGAGCCAGACTGACAATCTGCCTTTAATCTACATTCCCGCCACCCTTTTTTTTTTAACAGAACGTCAATTTATGCAAATGAAAAATATGACAACAAAGTCCTTTTGCGTGATATGCATTAGTAGGACAAGTAAAATTCCCACCAGCAGCATCTTTGAATCTGCATGGTATTCTCTCCGGTTGTCAAATGCTAACAGGTTAATTCATGCTGTAGCTTTTTGACCACAGGTGCTGTTTCCTTTAAAGCAGAAAGGAAAACAAAACAGAGTTTCTTAGAATGTGAAAAATTCCAACATTTATCCAGGAGCATCTCTGTAAAATAGGGGCTCTCAAACTTTTTTTTTCCCCAGGGATGCCCTTTGAAAATATTTCAGGCTCTCATGACCCCCCAGAAAAAGTGATGACCCCACCCATGCCATGCTATGCCACCCTTACTTCTGTGCTGCTGCTCGGGGTGGTGGTGCTTTCAAAGCACCCAGCCAGAAGCCGCTGCTCTCCAGCCACCCAGCTCTGAAGGGCTCTGGCTATCAGCCATGAATGGGGCTGACAGTCGCACCCACGGCATGTGCCAGGGCTGACAGCTTGTGACCCCCATCCCCCCCAAACAACCTCATGGCCCCTCGAGGGGTCCCGACCCACAGTTTGAGAACCTCTGCTGTAAAAGCAACGGTCCATCTTCCCCTCTCTGTCCTTCAATCACTTACTCTGTCTGCTAGTATCAATTCCTCTTTTTGTATTTTAACTCTGGGAGAGGTAGGCTTACCAGTGTCTTCGGTCCCTCTTTTGTGAAGGTATGTCATGCCTCATGACAGAAAATGGATTTGACCTTTCCCCTTCCAACCCAAATTCATTTCTTTATGCCAAAAAGGTTACCGCATTCAGCAGAACTAGTTATGAGTCCAGTTCCATCAGCATTAGCCTCTGGAACAGAGGTGAAGAGAAGGGTAAACAATGTAAATATGCCTGTTTGTCTTTTGGTTATTAACAGCGCATGCCTGCCATAGATCAAGTCAAGGTCATATTGGAGCAGGTAGTTGTGACCAAGAGTTTTGAAACAATATATTTGATCCAACCTTTCATGCATAGTGGGTCACCAGCCAAATGGGGAAACTTTAAAAATAATCTGTTTTCTTCAATTTCAACTCTAACTGTGGGCTTACGGGGATCAATTGAGTTCTTAGGACAGAGGTTGCAGGAGAGTAAGACTAATAATCAAATATATATTGTGTATCAAATATATACTGGACACAGTTTGTGCACATGCTGGGAACACACTTAACCTACGTATACTGCATGGTGCGGGTTCTGACACCCTTAATTATGCTGTCATACCTTCATCATCAGGTTAGTTCCATTGACGTCAGTTGGGCTAACCATGGAGTTATGAACTACTCTATATGAGTAGATATATCAGAATCCAATCCTGTATGACTCTGTAATGGAACGTTTGTAATGTACAGTATAAATTATATATGCAACATGACTATAGTGGATATAATATGTGCTTGTGGTGTATACAAAAGGTGACCGGATGTCCCCATTTTAAAGGGAGAGTCCCGATATTCAGGGCTTTGTCTTACATAGACATCTATTATCCCCCATTCCGATTTTCCACACTTGCTATCTGGTCACCCTAAGAATACAGTATACTGGACTGTAATTGCATTTCTTATCTCCAGAGTGCCTTCTAGTGTTGAGGTGGAGTGTTGCAAAGGTTTGCTCCATCTAACGCCCCCTTTAGTTGTTCTGGTGCCACAACAGTCTGCTGCAGTGTGTGGCTTAGTTCTCTGCTAGGTCACAGAAAATAGGAAACTCAAAATCTAATGGCCTTCAAGCCCATCCCCTGGCCTTTATGTGGCACTTGTCATTCTCACCTTCTTTTGTTCTTGACACTCATGCTTCCCCTCTTGGTCTGAGGAGAGGTACGGGAACCAAGGCTTGCCCTCTCCTCTAGGTTCTAGCGAAGGACGTTCCTTCAATCCCTCTACCATTTTCTACTAACTTCTCTTACCTTTGTGTCGCTCATCACAGGCCAGCTGTGGAAGCGTTTCTTAAAAGCCAGTCTCAGCTCTTTCTCAGTGTCTCTCTCCTTTAAACAGGACTTCCCTCTCAGCCCTCTTTCTGGGACTGGGTTCGTGTCTCAGGCCTCTTGCCTTAGGTTAGTCGGCAGCAAGGCTTTGGCAAAACGCTCTAGCTCAGCTCCCTTCCCAGTTAGCTTGCCAGTCTGGAAGGCTCAGAAGCTCCGCCTTCTCTAGTCAGTGTCTCCCCTGTTGGGAGGGAGGAGGCAGCCTTTATACTCTTCCATTTCCCCCAACTCCTTCCTAATTGGCTGGGTGAGAGGGGAGCCTTGCCATGCCCTTTCTGCAAGGCTCTGGGCCCTTAAAGTACAGTGGCAGTATTTCTTCTCCAAGCACTATTCATTCTTAGTCTGGCTTCCTCCCTATCCCTATTTCCTTTAGGTCTCTCTGAATCTTCATATTGGACCTTTCCAGGTGGTGAGATGGGCTGACCACTAGGCAGTATTGTCCTTGATGGCAGACTACCCCATCACACTGATATATACAGTAAGTGCTGCCACCTGGGGTACAATGGAAGTGAGCTCATGGCACAAGCAGAGAAGCTTCTCAGTCATATGTTCATGGAGCTGAAAAAGCATCTTCAACCTACAGAAACCAGCCAGCTGGTTCAATAGCATATGGACAGGAAATACTGGCCACCAACCACTGTACATGGGACTGTGGGTCATGAATCCAGCTAGTTCATGTACTCATTTGCTATTCTTCTGTCTTGCATCTTCAATGGCTTCTGCTGTCCACTGCAGTGTTCCCACTCTGTAGGATTGAGTTTGGAGTGGTATCAGATCCAGGGCTGTGTATGAAAGATGAAACAGTAGCAGCTATAGCCAGAAGCAGGCATTTTTCTTGTCTCTGGCTAAGAGAATGCAACCTTTTCTCTCTGATACAGGCTGTGCATTAGGACTAGTCAAGAGCTCAAACTAGACTGCAGCTGTCCAGATGATGAACAGTGCACTATGTGTGGAGTAGATAACACCATGGTTCCCATGTCCTGGATTCCAGTGGAGTTCAAGGGGCTGATTTTAACCTATAAAGCATTAACTGGTTTGGGTCCCCAGTTCCCTAAAGGACAGTCTCCCTTCCTGTGTCTTGTTGCTAAGGCTGAGATCAGCAAAGGCTAGAACCTGATGCATTTAAATGAGAGTGCGCTACTGGCTGGGCGTTCTGTAAGCGCTCCTCCTTTTTGGAATATGTTTCCCTCCTTAATGTGACGGAGCCAAGCATGTTAACCTTCTGGGCATCTTTTCTTGCATTGGTATTGGTAAGGTTAGTCGAAGGGGGTCTCATGATATGGTTGGGTCGAGTTTTCTTAGTTTTTGTGGGAGTCTGTTAATTGCAATAAGACAATATTTTTTGTATAAATTCTTATTTGTCACTCCAATTCTTGGGCGGTGCCCGAGAAGTTATATAAAATAAATTCATTATTTGGCTGTATTGGGTGGGGCTCCTATAGGCTTGGCGAGTCAATGATATGATCCACTGTGGCATATCTGATGTTCCTATATATAAACTGAAGCTATTGTTATTACTGATAAAAAAGACCAGGTTGTGTTCTGGTCTGTTGGAAAACTTAGTCATTTTTAACTTATAGTTTTCCCTATAAGGCTTCTGGGAAGGTATTAGAAATAATGTTGAGAAATATAAAATATGAAAAACTATAACCAAAAAAAAAAAATTATGTGATAGTATCCATTTAATGATAGTTTGGGAATGGAATGAATGGATAAAAAGGCAATAGGGAATAAAGAGAGCAATACACTTCACTTAATATAGCAGTAGAGTTTCTGTTTGCTATAGCTTCTAGTATCACAGCTTAGCCCGTTACCAGGAAATCTGCACTTTAGCAGTAGAAAGTTTGATTTCTAACCTTAAAGATACAATCTGTTTTCTTGGATTTGTTTCAAACTCTGCAGTGCCAACTACATAAAATACCACTAAGCTCTTGCACAAAGAGACATTTGTAATCATTTTACCCTGTAGCAGAGAAAAAGTCTCCATTTAGACACTCATTTTGAGTTCATGGGCACATTAAGGACAAACTTTGGATCTTAATGAGGTATAGGTGTGTGTTTTCCCCCCACCCTTAGTTCTGTTTTCTGCCCTCCTGTAGATCGTACTATATTTCAGAGCATTAGGAGAAGCGATGCTGAATCTTTAATGTGACATGAAACAAAAGAAAAACTCTGCATTGCAACAGAGAGGAACTTCAGAATTGTGACCTCTCTTTAAGGCCTGATCCAACTTTCATTGAAGTCTGTGGGAAAGCTCCCACTGATTTCAGGCCTTAAAAAAAAGCAGTGGGTTTTGTTGGATTAATATAACAACTTGCACTGCTAAATATGGCTTTTTATCGGGATAGATTTATAGATATAAGGGAATGGCTTCCCTACAGTACTTCGCATTATATCAGTGCCTCGTGTATTCACATGGGTTGGGACTAGATGCAGCCGGGGGATAACAATTCTCTTTTGCAGCTGTCCCAGTTACAAGGCTAACTGCTCTTCTGACCTCTTTGAGTGCAGCCTCCTTAGGTCTTAAGCCTGAAGCTGCCACCTCTCTCGAGGTGGAATCATGCGATTCTCCCTCTCTCAGACGGGGCCCTAGGCTGTTCTCTCCTGGCACTAACCATGATTAGCTTAGCAGCTCTGACTTTGGCTCTGACTTCGCAGTTGTGCTTTTTGCTGGAGCAATGACAGTGGTAGCCGGAGACCCGAGAGCCTCCTTAGAGCAAAGTATTATTTATTTAGAAGCAAAGCATTTAAGAGAAAACAGAGCTTAAAACAATAAACCAATCTCTACACGTCTGCCTTGCCCTAAGGCTTGCTGTTCCCTGGATCTGCAGGAACGCCCATCTGCTTCACACTCTTTCCACAGAGCGCGCTCTGTCAGCCTATCACCCTGGACAGTCCCTGACAATTGAGCCTCCCTCCCCCCGCCCCATACACACACTTCCTCTCCTGAGAAGGCTTTTGAGCTGGATTTCTGGGTTTCCTGCACGGTAGCATAGCTGTTTCACTTTGGGCCAGATCGTAGAAGTAAACCATTGCCCTGTAACTGCTCCTCAGTGTTTGTAGGAGGGTTGCTTATCTATAGTTAGAGTGTTGCTTTCCTGCTTGTTTTCCCCGCAGCTCCCTGTTAAGTTAGATCAATACATTCATGCAGAAAAGTCTTATAACCCAGTATTCAATAACTTCTCCTCACTTAGGAGATCGCATACAATGTTCATAAAATTGTTACACGTCCCTTTTCTCGGCTTATTACATGACAGCTCCCACGTTTGTCACAGAAACAATTTTTGAGGTTTCAAAATTTGTTTTTGTTACAAGATGGAATGAAAACAAAACCTAGTCAGCACTATTATGGAATGGATTTGTGTCCAAACGTACATTTTTGGATCAAAGAAGTCAGAAACCCTCTTGTCAAAAACGTCATCGAAACTGATATGCCTCTGCAAACATTTCAGCTTTAACAAAACAGTGTATTTTGATGAAAAAGCATTTAGTCCGAAATGTTCTGGCCAGCTCTAGTTGGGATGTGTGTGAACAAATAATTACAACAGTCAAAAGTAGAACAAAACATAGCTGTTAAATCGGTAACACATTTTTTCCAAGTGCAGTTAGCTTGAATTCATGCATCACAGCACATTTCAGGCAGGGGGTATATTCAACATAGCTGGCTAATTTATCATATTGTTGCAATCATTTCATGAGTTGGGCTGGATTCTGATTTCTGCTGCACTGATGTAACTGAGAGCAGAGCCCATGTGTACAGATACAGAGGATCCTTCCTCATGTCACTATGACAGCAACATTATCTGGGCTCGCTCCCATGTAATTATTTAGGGACAGATTATACAATTTAGGCACAACCCTGCACTGGGAACCGCACCTCTAGCGGGCTTATTTCTCCTCCTGAACTCTATTCTTGCATAAGGGCCAGTTGTAATCCAGTCCCCGCTAATGAATACCGTTTTAATACAGAAGAAACCATTTAAATGAGTGCTGTAGCCTGTGCAAAGATAAAGCATTAAAAGAATGTATTTAACTAAACAAACTGCTTTGTATGCTACCTGATAAAATGAAGATCAAAACCTCATTGTAGCAGTGTGAATCTGAGCAATGAGAATAGAAATGCTAGGATGACACATTTAAAAGTTAACTGAGGGTTCAGTATAAATCAATATTTACCAGTCACTCTAAGTCCTCTTTGGCAGACTTTTATAACTAGATACCCAAGGCTCTGCCTTTTCTCCCAGAATTGTGATCATAGTCTTCAGAACGGTTAGAAGCTTTCTTTGATTATGTTAAAAAATAATGAATAAATAAAACCAAACGGAATGCACACGACATTACTTGCATAGGAACATTATTGTTTATTTGGCTGCTTGGCTTTTGATTCACTTCAAATGTTTGCAAGGAGGAGGAAAATGAGGAACAATGAATAGAAAGCTTGTAAGCCTATATCCTGCTCAAAAGCAACTTGGAGGTCACGGCTACTAAAAATAAACCTCGCTCCCATGTTTAAAGGTATTTAGGTATTGCTGTTCTCAGCATTGCTGTGCCTAACTGATTTAGAAACCTAAATCTCATTTTCAAAAGGGATTTAGGCATTTCAAATCTAAATCCCATCAACTGTTAATGAGAATTTGTCTCCTAAATTTCTTTTGAAAATGAGATTGAGGCTATGTATCCGCTATAGTTTAGGTTGGTATAAATTATGTTACTCCGAGATGTGAATAAACCACCCCCCGATTGACGTAAGTTACGCTGACCTAAGCGCCGGTGTGGACAGCGCTATGTCGGCGGGAGAGCTTCTGCTGTGGACGTGACTACCGCAGCTCGCAGGGGCGGGAGTAATTAAGTTGATGGGAGAGCTCTCTCCTGTTGGCTTGCAGCGATTGCACTAGCAGCACTGAGGCAGCTGTGCCACTGTAAACTCTGTACTGTAGCCTTAGCCTGAGAGTCGGCAATCAGTTAAGCCTTGCAATGCTGAGTGCAGCAAGACCTAAATATCTTTAAAGATCTGGGCCCTGCTGCCTCAGCCCTGATGTGCATTACCTTTTATGTCTGCAGATTTTCTCAATAACCAGTGTCAACGGTTAGAGACGGAGGGGAAAGAGATCATGACACTGGCTGAACTCCCAGTCCTGCTTGAGAACCCTAGTAGCTCAACAGTGAATCTGAAGTGGTATCATATTTGGAGCTGGGCTTAGCGAAACACTTTTTTCCACCAAAAAGAGAGGTCTTATCTCCTGGGAGGGAAGGAAGAAATTTAGAGCCAGATGGTTTTTTGTTTGTTTGTGGGCGTATGTGACTGGCACATGCATTAAAAACTTGGTTTTGACAGATTTGAGTCAGAGTAATGCTTAAAGCTAAATTAGTTCGTGTAACCCCAAAAGTGATCTCTTGCCTGACTCCTCATCCACATACGAAAAGGCTAAATTAAATGAGAATTCTTCCCGTATGAAACTAGACTTTTTTTAAAACTTTTTTTTTTGTTCGGGGTACAGAGGAAGGAGCTGGACTGGGGTCTGTTTCTGTCCCCAGTTGCCAATCTCAGAATAAAAAATCCATTTTGTGTTTGCAAGGCAGACTAATGGCAAAGCTCCCATATTTCTAGAACATTTGCTATAAGCTTTTAAATCGTGTTTAGAAAGAAAAAAGAATAGCTGCCCGAAACGGTTTACAATATTGAAGCTCTTCGTAATTACTACCTTTATGGATTTATGATTCTGTATGTTCTGGAAACTGAATGACTCCTACATTTGAGTGATGAGGATTTGATAAAACAGTATTTAAATAGTCTCTGACCAGGGATGTTATATTGAATACAGAAGAAACATCAAAAATTGCCTTCTTTTTTACCATCTGACTATGGGATTATACAGTGTTTGAGTCAGTTGGGATATTTTAATCCCATATTTTCCACTCATTAATATTTTTAATCGAAGGCTAATGTTCACACTTCGTTTTACAATTTTAATGTTTTTTTCCTCCCTTTAATACATAGCAGTGGCTTCTGCTAGCACAACTAGCTGGCACTGCTTTACTTCTTCACTTTGTACGATTGCTTCCTCTGTACTACAGCAGGAACTTCAGTACATGACCACTGGGAATAAGGTTAGCCTTGATTCTACTTGAAACAGGTTTCTTCCTATAGCATCCCAGCTCACATTTGAATCTCCATCTGCTCCAGGATCAAGTAGTCTTGTGTTCGTCACAGCCCAGACTCGTTTAACATTTATTGCCTAAGGGCTCAGATCCGCTTGGGGGGCAGATGATGAATGAGGAGGTGGGTGGGGCTCAGCTCATTTAGTACAATTTAGCATCCTGGCAGGGAGCTTGTTGAGGGAGCTACACAGCCCTGGCATATCTAGCTCTCCTAGCAGACATATCCATTCTCCAAGGTAATGGCTACTGTGTACCTGTTTGCACACTGTGTGTACAGGGTTAGTACCACTGCAACAGAGCATCTAGTGCTTTGTGTGTCCCCCTTCCATGCCTCCTTTTGGGTGTTGCAGACCTTTATGAACAGGTAGTAGATGCTGGCTCATCCTCCCAAGCAACAGTGCCACTTTAGCTTCACTGTACAGCTGTTGCCAGCAATCTGCTGCACATGTATGCACATTCTGGCACGTGTGCATCTCCCCACCACAAGGTTCTGTGCATTGCAGAATTGCGTTTGCAGTTCTCGCTCCTCTGCAGACAGCTCTCTCTACAGCTCTTCTCATGAAAATAATCTGTATTTTATGCAATGGCTTATTCCTAATGCAGATGGCAGGGTGGTAAGACATGCGGAGGTTTCTGGAGGAAAATGCAATAGAGATTTCCCCAGGATTGAAGACTAGACAGTAGCTGGTCAGTAAATCACTCTCTAACTTAGATGGAAAGAGCACAAAAAAGTATAAGATGTGTGCCAAATTAATGCGATTCAACCCCCCTCCCCCCGCCTTTGTCACTTCATCTTCTCTAACCTTTTGACTTGCCGTAGGGCTCAAACACCTTCGTACTCACTACCAAGCACAGTACTTACAGTGATGAGTAAACCCATTGATGGCCAGCACTACGCTTAAGCCTGGTTTACATGTGCCTTCAAATTCATCAGCAGTCGACTGGAGTTACACAAGCTACGTCATCTTTGTCATTCCTCTTGAGGAAGTAGCTGAAGGTAGTTTTAACACATCAACTTCCGGATCGATTGAGCGAGTCTTCACTGACTGGTCAATCGATCCAGATAGATCGATCCGACGGCAGTAAATTTGCCACCGTCAGTGAAGACGTACCCTTAGTGTAAGCGTTCACAGAATCTGATCCAGTGATTTGTAAACTCTTGAGGATAGGGACCTTTTCTTAGCGTATTTGCCTTTAAAGAATCGTGCACATCCAAAGATTAGCAGGATGAATTAACTTAATTTTCGCTTTATATGGATGGCATTAGCGAAGTGATGTATTAAATATGAATTTACCATATTATAGAGTTACATATTACTTTATATTAATTATTAGAGATTTTGTTTCTACAGTCTCGTAGTTTCTGAATCAAAGACTGCATACCTGTAAGTCACTGACTGGTGCATTACAGTAATGCTTGTCAGTCATTTTACTAATTCCTGACCAAGAGTTGACCCAATCTCTCTCATATCCCAGGAGGCTGCAATGATGCGGTATTAAAACATAATCGCGTTAGCGGATCTGAAAAGAGATGACTCCTGTAATATTAAACCCCTCCTTGTTGTACAATAGCTTAAGTATCTCTGAGTAAAATATTTTGAAATCTGGTGAGGCCAAACAATTCTAATCCTTTATTTTTATTTTTCATCAAGGAAAAAAGATGCAAGGCCTTAAAGATCACTCAGTGATCCTCTACTCAGTGATGTTTTCTGTCACAGCTGGCAAATGTTCAAAGGCATTGGACCAGATTCATTCCAGAATAAAATTTAAACTGAAGAATCTTTGTTCTTCTAGGTTTTGATTCTCAAAGGTACTAATCCAAATTATCACTAGAAAACATGCAAAGAATAGGCATAAAGAGATGAGGCTATCTGAGCTTTCAAACAGAAAGTTGAGTCAAACCTGCTCTCTGTGGCCCCTTCACTTGCTATAAATGGAGCTTTATAATTACATTATGATCTATTATAACTCTCTTTATCCAAACCTGTAATTTCTTTTCATTTACAAAAGGAGTTTTAAAGAAGCATTTTCTTCGGCCATTGCACAAACCAAACTTAAAATAGAAAAACACTGTGTAAGAACACCACACAAATCAATTCTTGGGGCAAGCTATAACATTTTTGAATGCTTCCGCACATCTGGTTGTTGTAAGCAGTGTTTAATGTAGCATGCATGCCAAGAACTAGAGCCATCCCACAAAACTAGAGTTTAGATGCAGGAGTTGAAAGCTGGGAGTTTGTGGTTAGTTAATGAACTCCAGACAATTTCAGTAGTAAAGTAGTAAGTGCAAGTAAGAAGAGGAAGGAGAAGCTACAAATAGCAGCAGGGATAAAAGAGCTAGATGTTTTTTTCTTTCTCAAATTAGCATTGCAATAATTGGTCTGGCTTGACTTTCATCATCTCAATGAAATGCCATTCAGATGATATATCGTATACTGGCAAGAAAATCAAATGGACGCTATACCACATGCCTTAATTTGACCAGTGAAGACTAGCCATCTTTACAAGCCAAAAAACAAAAGGTAGGCTACTGTGCAACATCATGAGGAATTTGGAGGCACAAAATATAGAAAATCAAATGTATGTTTTAAAACAACCATAACACAGCCAATGCAGGTTTAGCATGAAGGTTACTTAAGAGTTGTTTTATTCTGCAGCATTGGCAGAACAAGATACTGAATTCTCCATCATGTGCTGGCTTTGCCATGGTACATTGTTTTAAGCTGCCCTAGTGTTATGTATCATTGCTTATAATGCAGCCCCAAATGGCTTACTATATAGCGTGGATCCAGTCTGCAAAAACAGACTCCTGATTGCTAATGCAAAATGTAGGATGCGTGTATGTGTTGCAATCTGACAATAGTATGTACAAATTATTAGCCTCATCTGTCCACACTGGACCATTATCTGTAATTATTATTTTATTTGCATTGCATTAGTGCCTACAGCTCCAGTCATGGAACCACAGAACAAAAAGCCCCTTCCCCAACAAGTTACTAACAATATTAGTGGTGTCTATCCACAGGAACTTCCAAGTGATCACCTTTAAAATATGTACAATTATTGATGTCTTTGGGCTAGTTAATATTACCACAGTATTCGTGGAATCATGCAATAATAAATAGCAACAAACATACTGCTGCTAAAAGTAAGATTTTAATTCTTACCAATGTAGGATAGTATATATCTAGAAGTTCAAACTTTTCACTAAATAATGGGTTTATGTTGTATATGCAACTTTGCTGGTCATAATATAGCTTGATGGTAATTTAATCGAAGGCACAAATAACATTTTATGGCTGTTTTTTCTGTACCCCACTGGTTTAAAGGTTCCCTTCACAAGCCCGACACAAGGTATTTTCTAACAGTATCTTAAAATCTCCTGATGAGCAGCAGTTTTAAGATGCATCCATCCTGGTAATCTTTTGGGGTTCGATCTAGAATGGCTATGGTACTTCTGCCTGGAAAGATTATCCTGTATTTTTTCTTAAAAGCCCTTGTCATAAGGCACCAGGATTTGTGATTTCCTAACAAAACGTTGTTAAGCTGATTCCCCTGGCCAGTAAGGCAGGAGCTCCAAAACCATCAGTCAAGAAAAGAATCCCATCCAACTTGTCCCCGGGACTGGTTCGAATGGATTTGACAAACCAGTGCTCTTACTGCAAACCAGGAGCTGTTGAACATTGGCGTTAACCACGTGATTTAACACAAAAAAACCTCTGTGTGCTATTCATTACAATACACAATTCATTTTTTCAGAGGAAAATTTCCAAACCGTATTCATATTCCACAAACTCCTTTAACTCAGTGATTTATCATGTCTTCTCAAAATACATCATTAAGATGATCATATGCATTTACAGAGGCACGAGAGCTGGAAACTCATTTTATGATATTTTAGTCCCTGTTTTCTAAGGCACTGTTTTGCCATGATTTAGTACTTGTGTACATCAGTTATAAGAAAGTGTCACATTTGATGTCCTCATTTTTCCCCTTTCATTTCTGATTGGTATAATTTATATGAATGCTTTAAACCCCCCACTGTGTGTAGACTACTTGGGATGCACATATAATTACAAACCTTTTTTTCCATCTTTGTGTGGCTATATGGATGTGGAAAAACTTTTTTAAAAAGCTATTTTAGTTATAGTGATGAAATACATATTCATATTTTGGGTGCTTGGGTATTTAGTCATTATTACATAGTGTGCTTTTCCTGATAAGCATTTTCAAGGAGTTGGGAAAGCCGAAGTAATACGAAGTGAATAAATAGCATAAAGTTTACAATATTGTAAAGCACAATGAATGAAAGGGGAAGAGTTTATTGCTATGCTAGCAGCTTGACTCACAAGGTTTATGTTCCTGAAGTTGAAACTTGGTTTCCCAGAGCAGGTTTCCATGGTTTAATAATGCTGGAAGAGATCGATGTTCATGGTGATGAGCAGGTGGCTGTCCCTAGGAGAGGAGAAGAAAAAAATGTTGTTTAGTTAACATTAGCTCTGAGCCACAGAGCTTTGCAGCATGTTAGTTCTTGAGGGGAGTGTGCCTGCAGCAGTCTATAAAGATGTAGCACATTGGCATATTAAGGAAACAATTCCACTGACCACAATGTTTAAGAAAAAAAAGGATCAGGAAAACAAATAAAATATTAAGGCCTTAATTTTCAGCGTAGCCTGAACTCAGCCTTTGATTTCTCTCCTGCAAACAATTGTGGGTTCATTTTACAACATTCATGTAGATGTCCAAGTACCTTTCCCAATCCTACATGGTTATGCATGTGTTTAACTTTTTGTTTCTAAGTTCTCCAATTGACTTAATTAGGGCTAGCTGTGCTTAAGCTAGCCATGTCCTTAAGATCCTAAAGGCCAGGACCAAAGCTTATCAAAGTCAATGTAAAGGCTTTCATTGACTTCAACTGGTATTGAATCAGATCCATAATTTGTAAGTACAAATCAGGTACTTGGATGTCTATGTGTGACAAATTGCAGGTTCAAAAATCTGAGTGTGTTCTTGAATATCAGATCTTAAAGGGTGTAATTCCTTCACCACCCAGAGAAAATGTTGAAATAAAGAATGGATGTCCAAAAAAAATCTGCATGCAGTGCCGACTTACAAAGGATCAATATACAAACTTAGAAACTGTAGCTATGTGTTTCAAAACAGTTTATTTTTCAGCTGACTGTTCATGAGCACTTAATCCTCACAAATGGTCCTGACTGTTGCATCCTGTCAACCTAGAATTTACTTTGAAAAATAGCAATCGCAAAAGTTGCAAGCTAGGACCTAGAGTGTAGGGCTCTGTCACACCTGAGGCTAATAAAACAGCTCATTTATTTGCTATGCAAATTACAGAGTTTCCAAGAAGCTCCGAAAGAACATTTTCTGTCACTTTCACGTCTTCATTGGCTCTCAAGAATCTCCAGAAGAGGGAGTAGTCTGGTCCAAAATGGGTGCTTTTAACCCATTGGTCCACACGTGCCGATCCTGCTCTTCCTTGTTTTAAACCAAGGACTTTGCTTGCAGAAAACATCTGTCACTTGTAGCATGGATAAACTGCTATTCAAAAGCATCCACTTGCATGGAAGCACAAGGCAAGTGAATGCTCACATGCCTATTCGACAGCTGTACCAGTGTTCAAGTTACAAAGCAAATATTAGCCATCAAGACCGTCAAGTTGGTTGCGGACTCTCCCTGGGGTATAGTCCTCTAAGACCCTATGAAATTAGTTTAACAGCTTGTGAAATATGAAATCTACCTTCCATGTGTCTTCTTTCCAAACTACCGGGAAAAGTCCACGTTCCTCACACCAGCACTCAAACCTTCAAAGCACATCTGGGCACCAATGGCCAGAGATAAGAATACCTTCCTTCCATCACTGAAATCTTCACCGCATAGCAAAGAGTCAAGTGGCTTCAGTGGTGTGTGAGCTATTGTACTATTGTTGATCATAATGACAAATATAAACCATACGTTGCCACATTCAGGGTAGGAGGCATATTGCATGTTATTGAATTGTTCTCGGGTAGGCACTGTGTACGAGCAAAGGTTTGGTCCTTGTTCAGTGCTTCATCTTATGACAAGGACAAAATGTTTAAGAGCTGAATGGCATGCTTTTCACTTGCTGATGCTATCCTTGCTTTTCTTTGACTAATGTAGCCTTCTTATATTGGTGTTGTGTGTAGCCTTTTACAGCATTAGATTTCAATTATCAGTTCAATGATCTGGGACTTATTAGACTCATATATTTGATTACACTTTTTTGACCCTGTTATTCATTAGCCACATAACAGAGTAACTGTGCCCCAGGTCTCTGTATGAGGTACGTTAGAATGAAAATCAGTATGAATTCAGCTGGGTTAATGGAGGGAGGGGAATAAAATACGAGTTCTGTGTTTGCCAGTGAAAGCATATTAATTTGTATTACATGCTTATAAAGTGCTCGGAAGATGTAAAACACTATATACGTGCTAAGTATTATTTTCAAGAAATACTACCATATAAACCTATCTTTACAGGTCTCATAGACTCATAGACTCATAGGTCAGAAGGGACCAATATGATCATCTAGTCTGACCTCCTGCACAAGGCAGGCCACAAAACCCTACCCATACACATTTATAACAACCCCGAACCCATGACTGAGTTATTGAAATCCTCAAAAGTGAGATTTGAAGACCTCAAACTGCAGGGAATCCATCAGTAAGCGACCCATGCCCCACGCTGCGGAGGAAGGCGAAAAAGAAAAGAAAGGTCAAGATTAAGCAATTGGTTGAACAATGAACATGGCTAGCAAGGCACTGTAGAGAAGTGAAAGTCCCCTCTATAGCCCTCTCAGAGGTAGATCAACAAGAACTGTGATGTCTGGTTGACGGAAACTGGAGGATTTAGCAAACACCATTTTATTTGTAACGGGGAAGAAGCCAATATGACTCTGCTTTGATTCCTTCCTCTTTAGTATACAAACAACTCTAATAATGGCAGCACCATTTTTCACATAGGATTTGTTGGTCGGTTTGATTCCCCCTAGCTGGTTTTGCAGCAGTGGCACAATCCAACAGGATGCTAATCACCATCAGCTCCCATGTACTTCAGTATGGAAGAAAGGGCTAAGAAACTATCAAGGCTTAGATTACAAGGCATTGCAAAGAATACATGAACAGTACCCAGTACCTTTCTTACAGTGTGTTTATTAACTTATCAACAACAAAGCGATGCAGTGCAAAGTAGATTCTCTGGATATTAACGATATTTAGTTACAGTAGATAAGATCTGGGCCTTGCATTTCTTGACGACGTCACTATAATAACTTACTTGTTTGCTGCAACAACTGTGTTTTCCAAAATCACAGGATTGTTCCCTAATGTATTAGTGAATAATATGTTTATTATTCTTCTCTGCAGTATAGGGCATCTCAAATACCTGGAAAAACACTCATATAATAAAACCGTGCCAGTTTATCATTTTAATAGAATAACAGTTTTGTATAATGTTGAAGAGATTATTCTCCAGTATATGACAGTGGCAGTAATATAAGACAGACATTTTTAAGGTGCAAATTTTTACCATGTTTGGATTTTCACATAAAAATTTTACTGTTCCATTATAATGAAAACAAAATGAAGATTGATAAACCAAATAAGAGCCCAATCCGACCAGATGCCCTGGAAAGTTGGCTGCTGGTGTCAGGATAAGCCAGCTTGTTCAGAAGGAGGCCATCCATGGAAACCAAACTCAGAGATCACCAACGGAGTTTACGTCTAATTCTCAGCCCTTCACACTTCCTACCTATGGCCATACAGAAATCCAGCTCTAGGCAGTGTCTCTTTTGTGCCACCGTGGATGGGGAAGCTGATGGCTTAGGGCTCTACAAAGTGGAGTTCTCTATTTATTTTTTAAAGCACAGTGATGGACGCAGAGGAATACAGGGGAAGCCTTATCCCATCCTGTTGGCTCTTCTGGTGCAGGAAGAAAAGCTTTCTTCTTAACTATTCCTTTTATTTAATTCAAATTTCAAATGCATTTAGGATCCAATCCAATCCTCATTGATTTCAATGGACATTGGATCAGCCTGTTAGAAAGCCACTGACCAGAACATGCCAGGAATCACTAGGGTTGCAGGAGGGCCAGTAAGCTGCACCGTCAGCAAAGTATGAAAGCTGTGGTAACTCTTCCAAAGCGGTGGGTTTCATTGCCTACCTGAGTTCTGCCAGGAATGGGTGTCTGCCAGTTGGGTGTCACCCAACTCTCTCAGCCTCAGCCAAAACTAAGAAATGGCAAATGGGAGCTTTGCCGAGTGAATAAAAGGAAAGTCTGCAGGTTGTTTGGTTGAATTCAAACTCATGAATACTCCTGGAAAGTTAGATCATATTAAAGTATTACTTGCCGTCCCAGAGAAATAAAACACCTCTTATTACCTTATTCTGCTACTGCAATTACTATGAAAATACTGCATTTCCCCATCTTTAATAACTTTCTGTCTGCCTTTGATACCTCCTATTAAATCAGTCTGATGTTCACCAACACCTTTCCCATTGGTTAGCAGACTTTCATTTTTGTTGTGTCCTTCAGAAATAGTGGAATCTTTTCATGTGCTGCTTGAAAAATCATTCCCTTTCTCATCTCTTTCTATATTTTTTTCTTTCCTCCTCTCTTAGTTTTCCCTGCCAGCATAGAGCAGGAAGATTTAGGGTGATTTAATAAGGGTCACATTACACTTCACATTTATTATTATTACTATTACATATACATATTACATTACATGAACCCAATTAGAGTTACATTACACTTTCCTCAATGGAGTCACCCTGTTTTTATACAGAAATGATATACAGGAGGTCGGATTGTTTGACTCTTCCTCAGCCTGCAGAGCTCTTATTCAGGAGAAACAGTCCCACTAAGTCACTGAGGCCACTCCCCTGAGTAAGTCCCCACTAACTTGAGTAAGGGTGGCGCAATCAGCCCCTCTATCATTTCCATTCAAGCTATTCAGTATGTACACTGGGGAAGCTCTGCACATTTGAAAATCAATGGAATAATTTTCTTTTTCCTTTTTTTAAGTAGAGCTCGCTCATATTCAGTTCCTGCACCCACTTAGGCAGGGTCATTCAGGACAAGAGCACCATACGCTGTGCGGTTCTGTTACATATGGCAGCCAAGTCCCCAGCCACACTGTGGGACTTCGCAGCTCCCCTCTTTCCCCCGGCCCCCCAGCACACTATCACCAAGCACATCTGGAAAGCAGGTTTCAGCAATTCACAACGGGAGCCGAATATGGGAGTCAGTAGGACTGTGCTCAGAACAGAGCAAGAAGATCCCTGGGGGCTCGGAGGGTCGTGGCTGCTGCTCAGCCCCATAAGCTGTGCTGGTAGTTTTGCGTCTAACTGTGAGTATAATCAGTCCATCCATTTCTTATCCCTGGGTAAAATCACCAAGCCCTTACCTAATTTCCACAGGCAAACCCCTTTTTCCGAGGCATTGTGGAATCAGTACTTGGGTCCTATTTGATATCCTAGAATCACAGAAGATTAGGGTTGGAAAGGACCTCAGGAGGTCATCTAGCCCAACCCCTGCTCAAAGCAGGATATGGCAGACATACTTGAAATAGATCCTATAAAAATACTGCTGTTTCCATAGGACGGGCATGATTCCCTCAGTCTTTAGGGGAGCATTCTCAGCTCTCATTTCCCCTTGGCATGTTGAGCATTTGCCCATATCATTCCTATTAGCATAACCAGGACTGCATTGTTAGAATAATAAACCTGCTCCTAAATGGGATTTATTAAGAGGGTCCCCCTCCCCTCCAAACAGAAGACTAGGTGAATCTATTTTGCTGAAGCGCATTAGCAAATTCAGGGTAAACTCTTCCTGAAGTGGAATATGATATTCTGTGATAAGTAAATGCGGCACTTTGCACAGCGTGACTCAATCAATGCAGACTAAGCTCTCTGCAAGCATGAGAGAGAGCTGCACACACACAAAATGACTACCCGCGGTAAGCCTGAAAACAGACATGAGGCCTGTTCGCTTCAGGGTCTCCGCTGGCAGAAGTTCGTTAAGGTGGTCTCTGCTGCAGAGTTCCCAGCATTTCCACGTTACTGAGAGCTGAGTGTCGAGGTGGCACTACCTGCCTCTTGCTGGGGAACCCACTGAAGGCCAGCAAGGGAATGTTGCCAAGTCAGTCAGGATGAAGCCTAAGACCGATTAAGCTATCATTCCCTAGCCTCACTTGTTCTTTTAACTATAAGCGATGCAGAGGACAGGTGGCCGGTATAAGAGGTTATTACTGAGCACGCATTGAGGCCATGCTTGTCTGGTAGCAGCCTGGCCCAGTGCGCACACGTGCTCTTTCGATGTCTCGCCAAAGTAGGTCCCTCCTGAAACCTGACACACGCTTTATCCTTTTTCCCGCATCACGCTACGTATTCCCCGAGGGAAGATGATGAGTCAGCCTCTATCTGCCCTGCCCCAGGGATGATGCTTTTGGGAGTATAGTATCCCTGCTAGCCGAGAGAGATGAACATTTGCAACTCCCTATGTGAGCATGGATGTATGGGTCTCTGGCCCAGCATGTTTGACTCTCATTTCCACCTTCTCTTTGTTGCTTTCCTCCACTAATTCTTTAAATTACGTGTTTTTCGCATGAAAGATTTCTTTCTAACTTCCGTCGTACTTTGTCAGCTTCTTTAGGCCAAAGGGCAAAATTCAGAACCCATGTAAGTGAATGGAGTTTCATGGATGGCAGCAGAAATGCACTCGCTTATACCAGCCCTGAATTTAGTCCATTTCTATTGTGGCATCAGATGCACTTGTGATGTGAAAAGCTTTGTATGTGTCTGAACAGAATGTCTGTACTATACGATCAGAGCATCTCGGGGCCAGCTGGCATGTGGGTAATTGGTACATTTTAAAAAGAGAAAATGGTTCATGATCCTTGTAAGGGAAACTAAAATAAAATAAAATAATGTCATTCCCTACTGACATTTATTCAGTGAATTGATACTGTTTGAAAAGGCAGGTATTAAAATCTGGGAACAGCATGATGAGTGTTATAAAGTAGCTAGTGGTTTTATCCTAATAATATAAAATTCCTATCGTTCAGCTCCCACTGATCTAGAAGTCAAATCTGTTTATTTTAGATTGTAGTCATTAATTTATTTGGAATTATCCAGCATGAGAACATGGAAGGAAATCACTTGATAGGAAGTGACAAGATGATGTCAAAGAAAGAGACCCTGATAAATGAAATCCAATTGCAGTGAATGTGCAAAGCACATTCTTTCATTCAACTGTAATGTTCATTAGTAACATCTCTTCCTACTATTTGCCTACTTTTAGTAGTAGGAAAAGTTCTAAATTAGGTAAAAACATAGGAGGCTGGTAGAGCAATAGGTTAAAGCATCTCCTAAAGTCCGGGTTCAAATCCGAACTGGATTAATTAGTTAGGGGCAGTCTGTGAAGCACTTACTCACCCTGGTAAGAATTTAGCAGTGTTTCCTAGTGGACAGAGCACTGGATCAGGACTTAGGAGACCTGCCTCCTATTTGTGACTCTACCTACTGGGTGACCTTGGGCATGTTCTTCACTTCTTTGTGCCTCAGTTTCCCCATCTGTAAGATGGGGATAATGACACTGACCTCCTTTGTAAAGTACTCCGAGCACTACTGATAAAAAGAAGTGAGCTAGGGATTCTTATTATTCACTTATGAGTAGTTCCACTGAAGTCCTCGAGACTAATGACGTGAGTTAATGCTCACTAACATGAGGTGTGGCTCTCCTTAATATTCATGAAGTAGTATCAAGATGTAGAGAGCTTCGTAAATGTTAAATAACATTACTCAGAAACTATTATGAAGAGAGGCCTGGGCCTAAAATAGCCTGGGTATGAAAAGCCAGGACTAAGGTTCATTAGCTTGGACAGTGTCTGCCCAGCCTTCTGCCTGCGTTAGTGAAAGTTACAATGGTCCTGGCTTTCACGATTACTAAAAGTTCTCCAAATTAATCCATAATTTAACTAATTCTAAATGAAGAAGAGCAGGTTGCATCAAGGGGGGAAATATCCACATAGGTTTGGAGTAATCTGAAAACTCTGCCACTATATTAAGAGATGTTCTGGTGAGTCTGAGACAATCAGGATTTCCTTAGACTGTCCTAGCGTCCTGACATTATGTTTGAACACTGAAACGTCCTGGATTTTGCTGCGGTTGAGCTGTCTTCTTCCATTACTCTGTCAAACGATTTTGAAACCCTGACTCTTTTCCCGTGTGTGACATCTACATCATCAAACATACAGGCTGTCTAACCAGCTGTTGGCCTAAGGAAAGGGCAGCCCAGTGTAAGGAGAAAAACAAACTCCTGAAGTGTTCACAGATCCTTCTAAGGATGATGCAAGATGTTCTCAAGGGCTTCTGTCCCTAAAATCTCTCAGGAGCTAACAGATTGGTTGGCTTCAGATATCATTCAATAATTGTAAGGCCACTGGTGCTTCTGTATTCCAAGTCAGAAGAACACATGAAGTCAGTGCAGACTTGTCGCTGCATAGTAGGAAGAGGTTACTGATGTGTTTACCTTCTCTTCCTTGAGAGGTAAAAAAGGCAATGCTGGGATTCTTTCTGTTGGCTTAGTTTTATATTCTGCCTCTGTCACTGACGAGCAGTGGGAACACCAAAGTGCTGACCAGCTCTTTTCACAACTCCCTAAATAATCAGAAAGACACGCACAGTAATAAAAAGAGGCGGGGGGGAGTGATGAGAATCCATATTAAAGACATTAATAACATGAACAGAAGTCTATTTGAATAATGCTTTGGAATACTGTCAAATATTAGTTTAACATACAAGTTATTTCTTTGTTAACGAAATACTAGCTCCATCGGGAGGAGGAGGGGAGGGGCTTCATCAGCCAGCCTTTAATCTCTGCTGATTTAGGGACCACAATCTGCTCTGAGTTACACTGATGCAGTTTCTGGATCCCAGCTAGGGTGACCAAATAGCAAGTGTGGAAAATCAGGAGGGATGGAGGCCAATAGGCAACTATATAAGAAAAAAGCCCTGAATATCAGGACTGTCCCTATAAAATTAGGACATCTGGCCACCTTGATCCCATCATGCCTTAATTAAAAAACAAACATGATGTTAGTACTTTTAGTTTAGGTCCTATCTCTGTAGGCCTTGTCCATTTGACCTGTCCTAGCTGGAAGAAAGTGGCAAAAACAATGTGACATTCATATGTGTAAAATGCCTAGGATTTGGTCTCTAATATGTAGTGGACATATGTGTTTTTCTTCCACAAAATTACGATGCAATTATTTTCATATGGGCCTGATCCTGCAACATGCCAAATGTCAATGCGAGTTGACATGTTTGGCATTTGTCTTCTCACAGAAGACCTGAGGTGCTGGTCAATTTCTACCTCCTACATGCTGATACAGTGAACCTGCAAATTGTTTTTTTCTTGAAAACTAAAATAAACATGCACAATGCTACTTCTCAGAGACAGAAAATAAACATTTCTGCGGGCTCCTCTCACTCCTTATTTTCGCACTTTCACACATTGTACCAACCGGGAATGTTTCATCTAATTTGAGTTACGACAGTTGCCCCCTTCTTTCCTCCATAGTGTAGCAACAGTACATTTCAAGTCACATCACCAGCGTTCCTGCTGACCAAGTTTATAGCTCAGCTGGAAAACAAGCATTCAGGTTGTATCCTAGCATAAACGTTTTGGAGCATTTTTACATTACAGAGGGAAGACAATCTCTGGTCTCAGCCACTGTTTTTGTGTGCCTGTCATGTGAAAAAGGGCTATTTTTAAAATGGATTTTTGGTTTTATTTATTGCTTCAGCAATAAGAACTTTTCATCAGAAATTTCATAAGGGTTTTTAGTATGACGTTATTCCACAAGTATCCACAGATTATAAACTCCCTACACAATAGTCCAGTGGAGCCATTTAGAACTGTTACAATCAACACTGTCAATGATCCATAGATAATAGGTCATTAAGAGAGGTTTGAACTGTGTTTTATAATCCCGGCTGTAATGATTCCAAGTAGCGTGGAGCTGTGTGTACTTTGTACAGAGACCCCCAGCACTCTCCCTGAGATGGGAACCCCTCAAAAGAGAGAGGCACAAAGCAAACTAACAGACAGCAGCTGCACTTGTCAGACAGCCAGATTTTAAATGACAGAATGGCTGGCAACGCTGAGTCCCCGATAATAGCACTTAGTAATTACGTTGCATTTTTCATCTGTGCATCTCAAAGTGCTTTACGAAAGAGGATCGGCATCCCGGTTGCCATCTGACAGATGAAGACACTGAGGGGAGGAGGAGTCAGTGGAGGGGGAGTGGACAGGAGCAGAGTGGAGACAAGGCTGAGGAGTATATAGATGCCGAGGGTAAGTGAGGTTGTGGTCCATTTAGATGCGGGGGGGAAGAAAGGGGTACTGAGGAGGACATAGGTACAGAGGGAGCGAAGTAGGAGTGGGGGAATCGGTGGATAGACAAGAGTGGAAAGGGAGGGAGGGGCAGGAGTCCTGGAGGTTGCATTAGAAAGAGTGGGGAGGAGCAGGAGTCAGAGAGTGGGCAGTGGATTGGAGGACAAGTGACTGGCCCAGAAGTCATGTAGCAAGTCATTGGCAGAGCCAAAAGTAGAAGGCAGGTCTCCTGGCTCCCATTCTTGTGCCCTCTCCACTGGACTGTGCTGAGGGACGTAGTGGGTTCCAGCTCAGTTTTGATTGCTGTTTAGTTTCTCTGTTCCCCCTGCTCTGATTCCAGGGCCCCATTCTTTTCCACTCACCCACTAACTCACATTTTAATTCCAGCTAGAAACTCCAGCCTCCCCTAGAGGAAGTTTCTTTGTCCTCAACCGGGAGAGACCTCATGGACCAAATATCGTGACCAGAAACACATCCTATACATCATCAGCAGTCTGGGGACCCTGGTCTTACAACACTATCCAACATTTCCTTCTAACCCTTATGGCTTCTGAGATATGGATCTTAAACTGCACTGCCGGCCTTTTGGTGGTTTCCGTCCCCATTTCCAAAGCCAGAAACCTTTCTTCTTCTTCCACAGCCACGAGGTCTGACCGCTACTGGGTCACGGCTTCCACCTACCGATGGGAAGAAAAGGAGAAATTAGGAGACCCAAATCCAGCATGTAAACATCATTTCCAACTTCAGAGATGCCAGGATAGGTCTAATACTCATGCAACACGCAGGATTGACATGCTTGGCCCCAAGTATGTGACCCTGTTTCTGGGGGAGGAGCAGTTGGGTCTCCTGTAGTGTGTATGGCAGAGGCTCGTGCTTTGGGATCTGAAGACCGTGATTCAATTCCCACTGACAAACATGCTGTGTGTGTCTGTGTGTGCAGCCGCATTACAGTAGTGTATTTTTGGGCCTAACCGTTTTAATACGTGGGCCCTATGCGTCCCTTCTCATTCGTCAGCTCATGGATGTGGGACTTCCATGGATATCAGATGACAACTTAAACCCTTTGCTTGAAATCTTGACCGAGCTCCATTCTGTCTCGTAGCGCCACGAGAGATCTTGTGGTAGATTCTCTGATAACTAGCTATATAATACATTACTGCCCTTTGAATTAGATGGTGTTGCTAGAATTTTTGATCAATCAGTTTAAAAAAATACTGAAGACCAGATTCTTATGGCCTGGCTATGATTGGATCACACTTTCCTGGGTAAGAAGTCTCACAGGGACTACTCACAGAGTAAGGCGTATTCAAAGTGAGTAAAGCTAGCAGAATCTAAACCCAAAATACTTGTAGATGCTTTTCAGATAGTGCCTTTATTTTATTCCACACTAGCATGGCCAGGAATGCCAGCGCAGTCTCCACCATCATTCAAGGATAACACAAGAGACTTCAAGTGGGATTTATCTGTTTACCCGCTAAACCTCTTGAATGAATGAAGGCTCAAGAAGTGTGATTCTAGAACTGAGCACAATAAGGCCAGGCTAGTCCCCACCAGCTATTTAAAGAGCTCCTAAGTTCAGCCTTTTTAATGGGAAATAAACCTTTCTTTCACAGACTCAGTACTTAATTACACCAACTCTGTGAAGCATCTAATATTGTGAAGGGCAGTAAAGACACACCCCAACGCTTTTCAGGTTTGAGTTTTCCCACGTAAACTCTAAAAGAAGAAATCTTTTTTTTTTTTAATACCTCACCAGTCCCTAGGATTTTTTAATGGAATGTCTGGCTTCTGTATAAATAGCTTTGAATTAAACCAATCATTCTAAGATGTGTGAAGCATGTTTTAAAGATATGCTTTGATTCGTGAATTTATATTCATATGTCTCAAAAGATGATTAGGCTCTGCTGGGATATAAGATAAATGTTGTATTTTAGTATTAAACATGAATATTTTGCTAGATAACAGAAGTCAGTATTTCTCTTTAAATTTTGCTGACATTTCTATTGTTGCTAGTAGAAATGGGAAGAAGTAGGGGTGGGAAATGGAGAACAAATACCAATGTGTACAGGCGTGTCTGTCTAGCCATACGAACATAATTGGTGACATACCGGCTTCACTGAAGACAATAGGAGTTTTGCCATTTGTTCTCAGTGGAGCTAGGATTTTACCTGATATGTGTATTGTGGGCAGAGCTGTTAAAAGCACCTTTAGTTAAGTTCTAGCAGCACTTCCTATTATAAGACTTTCTTTTCCATTGCTTATAACTTGGTTATGTAATTAATAAATACATAGAACAACACCTAAATTTTCCCCTGCACTCATTCCACTGGCAGTTTTTAAATCTGGACCTCTGTCTTCTCAGTGTATTGCACTTTGCTGTGAGGCCAGATAATATGTCTTCAGAGGAGTTTTTTCTGCAGTACAGATACAGATGAGGTCTTGTCTCCTCTGTATCCTATAATACAAAAATCCAGGGGTTACTCAGATTGTCACTATGTATAACTAGATCCTTCCTCCTAGTATTCTAGGGGTACTTCCCCTGGCCTTCTCTATTCCTGCAGTCCTAATGATCCTGGAGGATTGCTGAGATGAGGTTCAGATCTGAGCTTCCCCATGCTTAGGGGTGTCTGGATCTGGGATTGTGGTCCAGACCTATCCATTTTTCAAAAACAGTGGGAGTATGGGCATTGTAGTGTGTGTTCCATACACTCTCTCTCTTTTTTCCTTCTTTCTTGCCTCCTTTTGAGTGTCCACAGCACTGCAAAGAAGCAGCAGCCAACTCCCTCCAAAGGATTGGGGGGGGGCTTTTTCCACCATATTCTTATTTTGTCTTACAGCACCTCTCCCTTAGACCTCTGGATAGTCCTGCAGCCAAAATCAGAGCCTATTACTGTAGCTGCTACCGGCCTCTAGATTTGCATGCTGTGGCACAATGTGCAGAAAAGGCCAGAATGCGTGCTTATGAAAACCGTGAAATAGAAAGGCAGCTGGGTATATGGGGAAGGCAGATTCAGTAGTATCCATAGCCTCCTAATTTCTTGACCAGCAGAAGATCAAACAGGTCACACAGATTACAAGTTGAGTCTCCTGCAATTCACTGCCTGCTAGAAGATTTACGGTGCAGTGTGGGCAACTGTGCATGCCGTTCTCTCAATTAGAGGGAAAAGCATATCCCCCGCTGTAACCTCTAAGCAAGAGGGATGAACAAAGGGGGATGGCATCCTCAGAATAAAGCAGTGGCCAAGAGCTCAAATGACTGGGAATGGGTCATAAAAAAGAATGAATAGGTTGCCCTTCCAAAGCAATGCTTTTTTTTGTCTTAATAAAAAATAACTCCAACCATTATGCTCGATCCAGCAATTTAAAAGTTCACATGCTTACAAACATCCCGCTATGCATAAACTCTGATTCATTTGGGATGTTGTTAATTAATATTGGCATTGCTTAGCCTCCCGCTGTTGGCCAGCTTCTTGCTCAAGAAGAACTTTTTCGTTTAAAAAAAAAAAAAAAAAAGCAGCAGTATTTCATGTTGAAACAATAGTGCTCTTCTTCAGATGTTTGACAAGTCTATTAAGGCAGAAAGGTGGGGGAACAAGAGGTGGAGATTTTTCCCCCCGTTACACCGAGGTCTTCTCTCTTGTCAACACAAACAACCTGATCCTTTAGCATGGTGCTGACGACCACCATCAGCAGATTCAGAGGTGTCAGCTTTCTGTTAACCTGATTTTTAAGTTCAATTCCCAGTTTCCAAAGGGGGAGAAGCTGCCAATCACCATCGAAATGCAGAATGTTGCATCAGCCAACACAATTGCAGCTTTTTAAATTTAATTTCCTTGTATAAACTAATGGACATGGAGTCTTTATTTCTAAAATAAACAAAACTCTGTTTATTAAAGCTCTGCATATGGCTGTTTAGCAACTAAGCACTAAATCCATGGACTAGAGGGAGAGTACAGCGGCAGTGGATTAATATATAAATGGACTGTTTTCCCCCGTCTTTAAAGCCTCCTTAAGTGCTGACTGACCAAATAAAACTTGAAGACTTTGTGTGCTAATTGTCGTGTTCCTTGGCTTCCAGCCCATTTGCCGTCCTCCTTCCTCTGCATTTTAAGAAGTTTCAAATAAGAACTTTTTTCTTCTGTTTACTGGCGTACCATGTAGCTTATTCAAAACAAGGTCAGAAAACTGTCCCGTTCTCCCTCTCCTTGTTTAAGAAAAAAGCAAGAGTGCTTGAAAACATCATCTCCAAAGAGCAGCACCCCACATCCAGCGTATCAAAGACATGAGGGCCTAAAAATAAACATGAAGGGACGTGCCCACGCAAAGCCTCACAAACTTCCTGAGCTAGATCCTCATCTGTTGTAAATGGATGTAGCTCCACTGAAGTAAGTGAAGCCGCACTGATTTACAGCAGCTGAGGAACAGCCCCATTGTGTAGCTAGTTAAATGTCCCCATAAGGATTCTGGCAGGTGGCAGACCATTATATCTGAACTTGTCTCTCGGGAGAAGTGTGATATAAAAAAAAAATTCTGTTTCTTGCTAGTATGTTCTGAGGAGCGTATGTGAAAAACAAGTGATTGATGTACCTGGATGACTTTAGTCTCACCTAATATTCCAGTTCAAATCAGATAACTAAACATATAACTACAGACGTTTCTGGAGATCTCTGCAAAAGAAATAAATCAATGCTAGAGCACCTTTTTTATAGGATGCCCTGAATTTAAACAAACTCAACCCTACATTCCTGTAAAGAAAGAATCTCTAAGAGGTTTTTCCTTCCCTCACTGGCATTTTAAGGGTCTTTTAAGCAGGAGAGTTGGTGTGCCCAAGAACAACAACAACAAAAAAACACTTGGTCAAGCCTCATTTCTCCTCCCCTTCCTCTTCAGTTTCAAATTCACAACTAGTGTTACTAGTAAGCAGTCTCTTACAGTGCCTAGAAAGAAACTAGAGCTGTGCATGAGTCATTTCATCTTTCTAGTGCCTGAGAAGTGCAAGTGATCATCAACAAATCATGAAACGGGCTTTGCGCTTAGGGCCAGATTTGCAAGAAAATGGAGCCCCAATTATTTATTTATTTGTATTTTGGTACATCTGACTAATGTGCAAAAAGCTTACAATCTAAATATAAGATGATAGACAGCAGGTGGATATGACAGACAGACAGATGGATGGTTGGAGGGGAATACAAGGAAGCAATCAGACAGTAAGAGCTCAGCTTCTATTTAAGCACCAAAATAAGTATCCAGATTACCAAAAGAGCTCAGTATGTTGGGGGCTGGTATCTTTTGAAAATCTATCCATAACACTCACAATGGAAACAGCTGATAAATATGCACTTCTGTAAAATCTGACTTTTGTTTAGGCACTTCAGTGGGAATTCATCTTTTTTTGAACATATGAACCCATGAGCTGTTTTGAACATTTGGCCCCACGTACTGTCAAATGCACAAAGTAAACAATTTTTTCCTGTGATCTGTCACTTATAGTGGTAATAAAAATAGAAAGAGATTCTGATGGAAATGCAATGGTTGATCTCAGTGATACACCGTTGTTCTCAACAAGTCTAGATATACACTATTACATGCTACGGAAAAACAATTGGAAGGTTGGCCTGGTGTCTTTCTCTTTGTACCTCTTCTAGCTGAGGTTGAAAGATCGAACAGTGTGAATCAAACATTCCTAAAACAATTAACCATTGTCCTTTAGAATACTAGTTAACATGTGACTATGAGTTGAAAAGGAAGTTTATCAGCAGAACTTTGAGTTAAAGTTTGTTTAATAGCGAGATCTGTAATGAAGAAGGCTTGATGCTGCTAACACATAGGTATGTGAGTAACTTTTACCCAGGAGTAATCCCATTGAACTCAATAGGACTATTCATAAGCTTAAATCTTTGCAAGATTGCTGCATAAGAACTAGAATTAGTCCCTGCCAGCTGCATTTACCATATTTTGCTAATCCATTCTTCCAGACACCACAAATAGCACATTTCATTCTGCTCCTTTATTGATCGGGGGAAAGATTCAGTTTGACAACAGTTGCAGAAAAACCTTAATGTTGTCCATTAGAATTATTAACTATTCTAAGCTGACATATGGAAATTTAGTGTTTAATGTTTGCCCTGACACACTAAAGCAGTATCATGACAAGTTACCAGATGATGCCCAAGAGTTTATAAGTACACAAATAATATCTGAAATATTTTCTGATACCACTTTTGGATTTTAAAATTCACACTTTGATTATTTTTGTTACACTTAAACTTCCTTTGGCAGGGAAAATGGGGGCTAGAAATTCCTTTGCATTTCTCACTGCAGTTAGAATAAATTAATAGGGTTTTGCAGCTCTTTGCAGTTGTATTTGTACAACTTCATCCTGAAATAATTTTAATTTCTGTGACTAGGCTTATAATTTTTTTCAGGCATGTTATACAGTTGGCTGTACATAATTATGTCTTACAGCCTTAAGCACTTGCAATCTGCTTACCTAAACTATTCTGTGAAGGGTCTGTCATTTACCAGCTCAGAAGTTAAATGATCAGATAATAAATCAAAAATACTTTTAAAAAAATGAACCAGGAGAGTCAACATTTCTATCTGACAGAGTAAAATTTTCTGCAATTATAAGAACAATGCATTAGGATCTTGAATTGTCTTGGACTATATGGTCCCTGCATGTACAAAACTATCAAACATCTGATTTACATGGAAAATCACAGAGCAAGCCTTTTGCTTCTATCAGTCATTTTTGGAATGCCCTTTCACTGGAAGTGTTCTGAGAGGTGGGGGGTGTAAGTAGATTACTGTATATCCCCTTGCAATATTATTAATAACAACACTTCCCACTTTAAAACACCTTTCTTTCAATGATTTCAGAGCATCTTTGAAACTTTAACTAAAAGCTTGTCTACATTGTGCGGTAATGCATTCTATAGGGGTGTGATTTCTAAAGCATACTATTATGTTGCACATTAATTGGTCCATGCAAACCAGTGCACTTTAACATAGTACTGTTTCAAACAGCACTCCATTAAAGTGCACCAGCAGAGTCTACACAGATCAATTAATGCACCGTATGCTAGTACACATTAAAACTCACGCCCCTGTAGAGCACATTACCCTACGGTGTAGACCAGCCCTAAGCTTCAAAACTCCTTGAAGTGTAGATAAGGGATATTGCTTTGCTTTCCAATAAAACACAGCTTCATATGCAAACACATGCCTAATTTTCAAATGCATTTCTTGTAATTGCATGTGCAATCTGGGTGTTTGCATGAGCAAATGCTTGTTTAGAAGTTTAAATGGCCATCTTTGTGCAGATGCTCGATTTGCTCCTGTAGTAGTGGGAAGTGCATGTACAAATTAGGCACACAGTTAGGTTTTTTTGCACATGGTCCTTGGCTTCTGATGTTTTGAAAATTTGGCTCTTTTAAGTTTGAAAAGGAAATATTAAGATTCTCTCATAAAAGGAAGTGATACGGAGGGTTGTACAGGACACTGTAAAAGCTGCAGGCTTACCATGTTTTTAAAAGAAGAGTGCAGTGTGCTACAGCAGTCCTGTGTCCCATACTAATGGCAGATAGATGGAGACCATGTCAGTAAAATGCAAATCTTGCTGGAGATGAACTAATCTAACACACTGATAATTCAGGTTAGAGCAAACTGGATTGTCAGCTCTGGAGGAATAAAAACCAGAAACTTAGTTAATGAAGCAGAAGACCTTGACAGAGATTCAATCCTATGAATACATTTCAAATCAGTGAAGTTCAACTAAGTTTGAAATTTACTTGTAGGCAATCTCCCACCCCTAATGAATGAAGCAGTTCTGTAGACAGGAACAGTGGCTGATGGAGTCTGAGGACATCAGCGTAAGGGGGATTGGTTGGGTAAAGATATCTTTGAAAAGTAGACCATGAATGTAAGATTTGCAGCTGGGTGAATGTGACCCAGGGACCCCTTAAGGAGAACTGGCAGATGGCACAGAGACTTACAGGGGATCCCCTGGATCAAATATATGCACAATAGTTCCACAAAGTAATGTCCCAAAAATTCATTTAGGCAGATTTTGTAGCCCAAAACTTAACAAATTTAGAATGTTGTTGTTGTTTCCAATGTTATTCATGCTTAGCTGCTTGTCAACAGGTCTAAAAGTTTCATTTAAGGCTAAAGATACTGTGTCCAATCCCGCCATGTGTGATCAGTGATATCTGTAGATATGGTACAGAATTGAACTGAAAGGCGCTGCTATTTGAAGTCAGGAGAGCTAGACAACAGGGGAAAAGAAATAGCTTATTATGAAAGTAAAGGTCACACCAAGACAAATTATATCCCATGAGAGTGGGAAAAAAACTTCCCTTCAAGAAGATACGGTAGTGTCGGTTTCTTAATGTTTACCTTTTTTCTGCCCCCATGCTGCGATACGAAGAAGCATGCCACTTCTGGTGAAATGCCTGTATGTAGGTTGTACAAAGACTAGTCTTTGATCCCTCTTGTGATGTGCAGTTTGATTTTTAAACAGTTTGGACCAGATGCTCAGCTGGGGTGAATTGGTGTAATTCTGTTGAAGCCAATAGAGCTACACTGTTTACACTAACTGAGGACCAGACTCATTAGTTACAGTGATGTAGCTAGCCCTCTTAAGGTTGATATTTGCTAACTCTTTTAACCTCCGGTAACAAGTGCTTTTTTTCTTCGCACAGTACGACTCCCAGGGGAGTGCTGGTCTCTCTCCTACATTGGCTTCTTGATGCAAGCTAAGGAAAGGCTCATGGATGGGCCCACAATGAGGACACACTTTGAAAAGTCTTTGGGCGAAATCCCAATATTATTACTTGGTTTTTACTTGATCCTCACCCATGCCTAGCTGTCACTGATTAGCTGCTTGTGGGAGGGTTGCAAGACTGAATTATGAATAAGGATGTCAGGATGTGGCCCTTTATTAATAGATAAAGGGCAGTGTCCTGTAGTACGGAGACCAGTGTCTTTCCCACCATGACAGTTACTAGGAGTCTTTCCTGAGCTACCAGAGCACTTTCATTTAGTTTGAACCTCCATCATGCCGAGACATCCCTTCTTAAATGGCTGGAGCCTTATCCATCAGTATCAGGTCCCCATCGTTTAATAAAGAGCCCTAATATCTTGCATGATGTGAGATCAGACTAAATGAAATAGCTGCGGCAGCTTAAGAGAGCATCTCTGGGCCAAATTCTCTGCTCCTGGAAATGGCTGTTTTCTCCATTGGGGGTGCCCCTAATTACATCACCAGGGACTTCGTGCCCTAGTAATTCTCATGATGAGAGTCAGACTAGTAAATGTAGAATATGCTGGTTTTGGCATCTACATTCCAGCTGTGTTAAAAAAGTTGGTAACATGGTGCTGTATGTTCTAGATCTTTCACTAATGTTATTTTCCTAGCCATTCCCCTTCCCCTCCACCCCCCATATTTTTCACTATTTCCGCAGTGTGGTACCATTTTTCAATTTGAAAACGAAATCTATTGCAAAAGAGCTGGAGACCAGTATGTGTTGCTTTAGAAATTACTGTACTGTATCAATTAACATTATATGTGGAAGACCCATTCGCTTTGGCCGTTTCCTGTTATAGATGCATTAGCTTTTGACCTTCATAATAACAAGTAATGAAGGTTGCTTAATTAGCTAATCATGAAGATCAGGCAACAAATTACAGTATATTGAATCTTCACCAGTAAAGAAAAACAGACCTTATTTCAATGGCATCAACTGTCAGCCATTGAAGGTCCTATCACCACTCTCTAGTCTGGCACCAGTAGATAAGAGTACAGCAAGCCCACGTGCCATATGAGTCCAACAATCACTTAACCCTGCAGCATCCAGACAGCTAACTCATGCTAAAAGACAAGTGCTCTGAAGGTGCAAGCCATATTACAGCAAAGCTAAAATGCAAACTGATGGACAGTGCAATTAGCATCGCCACTTTGCAAAGTCTTGGATGATTGTAATTGGCAAAGGAGATTTTCAATCACACATTAAGGTCTCTGTATTAAGTCTGATTTAAAGTCTCTCTTTTCCCTTCTGCTTGGTGTTGCATCTTCCGCATCTTCCCCTATCTCAAACACAGGGGAGAAAGACAAAACTTGAATAAACAATCCAGAAAAACCTGGAAGGAAGGATGTGAATAAAAAGAATAACAGGGCAGGGGAGGGGGAAATCAGGGGAGAAACACCCACATTAGGGATGTAAAAGCTTAGCCATTTAAACGTTTAAATGGTAATCAGCTATTTAAACATTTTGAACAGCTGATTACTGTTTAAACTGGGGGGAAGGGAGCTGCAGCTGGGCTTGGCTCCCCGCGAGTGAGAGCAGCTGGGCAGCTCTCGCTGGCGGGGAAGCACGGAGCCCAGTGCCGGGAGGGAGGGGAGCCACAGCTGGGCTCAGTTCAACTCCCTGCCCAGATACAGCTCTGCATGTGCGGCAGGGGAGAGCCGTAATTAGACAGGTCTCTCTTGGCAGTGAGGAGCGAACCCAACACGGCTCCTCCCACGTGTTTAAACGTTTAAACGTTCTATTTTTAGAACATTTAAATGGATTTCTAATTCAAATAATTTTTACATCCCAAATCCACACAGGTGTTTGTTCTTGAAGAGGACCTGGCCTGTTGGGAGGCTGGGTTGAGGAGAGCCTGGCAGAAGCCAGAGAACCTGGAAAACATTGGAAGCTCAGCTGCAATTCAATAATTTAGTACATTTTTCTTTGCCACTCCATTCAGGAGATAACTGCGGAGGAAACAGACTTCTCCTGGTAAGGCAGCTTAGAGGCAAAGCAGATTTGCAGCTATGTTTCTGGCTCTTACAGAGAGCACCTGTAGTTGGTAGAAAGCTGCAGAGAAGCATGGTGGTGGCCATGAAGTTTATTTCTTTGTGTTTTAGTGTTTTGCAGCATCTCCTTTCACACATGCAGGTCATAGGATTCAGATGTAAAAACAGAGGCTTTAATGCAGTCAAAGAAGTTCTTGAACCTCAAAGGCCTCTGGTATGATATTTTTACTCTCCTTTGTCATTAAACTAAATAAATTAAAAATCTTAAAAGGAAAATATTTCCCTGGGGGCAGCAGAGGATTCAGCCTGACATGAGAAGCATCAGGGAACACCAGGCTAATGGGCAAGACCTCCACAGTTAGATTTTTTTGTGCATTTAAAAAAAAAGTGTTTTGAGCTCTTCTATGGGAATGTTTATAGTAGATACATAGAGACAGAAGAAATCAATAACTCAATCCCATTTGGTATTTCCAACCTTTCTCTGTTTGTCAGCCCAATTAAAAGGGCTAAAGGTCCCCGCCCAGTCAGCTTGTTTGTAAACTCTGCCATTACGGGAAGGTAGAAAAACACTACATATTATAATAACTTTATATTCCACCGGCTGGAGGCCTGAGTGCCATCTCTAAAACTATTTCTGCTGTAGTTAATGGGAATTTTCCTTTAACTCAAGTGTGGTAGCACTTTTTCTTTCAGCTCTGAGGGTCCTTTTTCCAAGTCCCAGAAAAGACAAATTCCTCAGAAGACAATTGCAATTTTTTTTTTCTTTCTTTCTAGTGTCTCCCTTGCTGCCTGGGTAGTAGCTTGGGGTCACTGGAAGGTGTACTAATAGAAGACAGAAGTTAATAAATATTATTTTAACCCAACTGGGTTCTCCACATTTTTCTCACTTAATTATTCTCTGTCCATTTGACTTTTGAACATGCTTACTGAAACCAAATATGTTTGAAAGTCAACAGGCTTGGAGATGATTGGAGATGCTGTGTTAGAAATCTGCCTTTTTACTGATTTGTAAAGAGATTGTGAAATTATAGCTGAGAACATTTACATGAATGATTCTTAAACATACTGCAAATTCTGTTTAAAAAAAACCCTAAGAGGAAATCTCAATGAGCAATAAAATGTAGCCGAATTAAAATATTTCTACTAAAATTAATGAGCCAAACTTAGAATGCTTAAATTGACACTTAAGTGTGCTAATTTAAAGGATTTGAATGTATTTGCATTTCTTGGCTTCCATGCAGCACTTTGAATACATGATAGAATATAGCCTTCAATTATTTTCCATTTGCTTCTTGTAATGGGCTAAACAGCTAAGAGCTTAAAAATAAAAAATATTTATTGTTTACATTGACACTGTTCTACATGGCCATTAATAATTATGGTGTGTTGTATAAAACACAAAATCAGGTTCCAGTATCCAGAAGTGCAAATACTAATGTTATTATTTAATATTTTATATTGAGATGTGGGGGATGAGGTAATTTTGGGGGACAGTTTCAGAACTGCATCAACATAGACCAAGCTGTCATCTTATTTTTCAGTTTGATAGTAGAAACTGAAACAGTATAAATTGGTCATTTTGCTTTGCCTAGATACATTCCCAGCACGTCTTATCCATGACTATAAATAAATGACTTGTTTTGTATCAAATAGAAAATACTATACAATGATGAAATAAATCCAAGTTAATCTCATATTATATTGTGATATAGTATATTTCACAGGAGCTCCGCTGAGTGAAATACAGTTGTTGTGTGTCGTTAAATGGTATCTCGGATTATACATTATTGGGTAATTCACCAGCTATTTGGTGTCCTCTAAAATGCCAACTATACAATTCTCAAGAGCCCACTGTTCCTCTTATCCCTAGTCATAGAGTAGCATTGCTGTCAATTTCAAAGAATATTTATTCTCCCGTGACCTTGTGGAGTAAGAAGGTTAGTAACTGCAAGACCCAGGGCAGGAATCAGGAATACTAAGACTACAAGAAGGATATGATCAGGAGAAACAAAACAGACTTAAAATCTTGAACAAGCTCTTACACTGAAATCTTGCCTGACAGTAAAACTTACAGGAACAGTACAGCTGGACATTAAATCTTGATGGAGGTGTAGGTTCCTTAAGATTTTCCTCTTAAAATGTCACATGAAGGCCATTATCAGAAAAGATACTTCACGTGTGACAGGGAAAGTCCATTTAAATCCAGCAAGGCTAGAAACCACAGAAATCAGATCTGGTGACAGAACTACATGTGTTTTATATCAAGATTTCAACATACATTTCCATGTATTTTGGCCCATTATATCAGAGAATCTTTAAAGGGAAAAGGCCTGTTTCTGTTTCTATTTACACTGATTTTACATCTGTGTCATTCCGTTGATCTCCAGTTATTCTGGATTTACTATAGCGTAAATGGAAGCAAAATCAGATTCCAACTCTTTCCAGTTATGAATTGAGAATTGATTGAATTATTGTGCTCTACGTTGGTTGACTCCGCAGAGACTTGAACCTGCAGCATGCTGCAGCTTACTGAATGACACATCTCGTTAAGCCAACAGGGAGGTTTAAGTGGGACTCAGAAGACCTGGGTGCAGTTCCTAACTCTGCCACAGGCTTTCTTTGTGACCTTGATCATGTCACTCAATCTGTCTGTGCCTCAGTTCTCCATCTGTAAAATGTAGATAACATTTCTCTACATCACTGGGTTGTTGTGAGGAAAACTCCACTAAAGTTTGTGAGGCACTCAGGCTAAGGCCAGGAGAGCCATGTCAGACCCTAAATATACAGAATTATAAAGTTTGTCTTCATTCCAAATCCAATGAACATGGATATTTCTTGATATGGTTAACAATCCCAAAGGCTAAATTCCGTCCCATGTGTTTGTGGAGAGTACAAGCCATTATAATAATCACCAAACATCGTAAGTTAATTTAATGCACGCATCGCTTTAACCATGTCTTCATAGATACTTGCACAGTGCCTAGCACAGTACCTTGAGACTCATGGGGACCTCTGGGTGCTACCATAATAATGTTTTTAAATATATTAATAAATGTAAGGGAAACTAACCTTTCATAATCTGTTCTGCAAATAAAAAAGCCACAAGTCTCATCATCATTATAAATGTAAGATAAGTGAATGACATGTATGTGTGTAGTCTTCACTCATAGTATTATCCTAAGCATGTGTTATTGTTTTCTCATTTACCAGATGTTAATCAGATGTAAAGATGCTCTCTCCTGATCTAGGAAATTCCCTGAAACAGTAACTTTTTTAAAAATATGGTAAACTGGTTCAGTAACTGTTTTGACAAATAAGCAAAGCTTATGTTGTAGTCACATAAAATTCTTAACATATCAACAAGATTTACTAAATTACATGCTGGGAATCGGTCAGAATATTAGAAGTGGAAAGTATTCCTTTTTTAAAGAATTCTTTTTAAAAATCTCATTAAAGGTTTAAATTACATGCTCTGATACAAAATTAATGTGCTTTTGTATGAGGAATTCCTCTGTAGTGTAAGACATAATCTGCCTCATTGTCATCAGTGTCTCTGACTTTCTGTGACAAATGTCACTTCACCTGTTATAATTTCTGTGGAAAACCAAGTGTTGTTTTCTTACTGGTAAGTAAGTTCAGGTAAGTAGTAGACCATCAGAGTCTGTTTGTGATTCACAACAAATGTTGAGCAATTGCCAAATGTTTGCAAGATTTAACACAGTATCTTTGTTTTGCTCAATGCAGTATAATTATCCCATAAATTTTCTTAGTACAGCTGGATAACTCATATATATCTTGTGGTATATTTCATTTCCTGGATCTGCAGTGATTTGTTTACAGAAAGTTTAACCCTCATTAATGCTAATGAAAGATATCAGTGGAAAGAAGTGCATATATATATATATATATATACACACACATACACACACACACACCCCCTATTGAAGGCACCTTGCTAAATGTACATGGCTTACCATAGAGTATAAAGAGAGCCACTGTTTATCTATGTTTCCTAACAATAAAATACAGCATTTTAAGGCGAAATGCTCAAAACCAGCCTCCTTTTCCCTATTGCTGTCTCTCTCTGTGCATTTCTAATGCACCTGTGAACACAGGATCTGGGTACTAGGTACATAAATTGTCCATGAAGGACACTCAGACTCCACCCTTCCTTGGTTCAAGTCATAATTTCTTCCATTTTAATTCCTAGGAGGAGGTGGTTGTTTGACTGTGTCTGTCAGACACTTTGCTAGGCCAAACCTTCCATCCTCATTAAGCAAAGGTTTGCTCAAAGCAAAAGGTCAAACATTGCCCTCAAAAGATTCTCCGACTTGCACTTATTGTGATTCTGTTGGGAAGGCTAGATATGAACATTTTCAGTTGCAAAAAATATTTAGTCAGATGTAGAATTTCCTGATTTGAGCTATTTGGGTGTATTAAATTATCGGCACCAGTCTAGCAGCCACGTTGAACGGTTACTTTCTAAAATGTGCCCAGCCGTTATTTTTTCACACAGAGGATTGCAGACTTGAAACCCATAATTCTGCAAGCCAAGTTCATGGGCACTACTTCGGAGATTGCCTTTGGAGACTGTATCTCTAAAAGCAGGCTTTAAATTCTGCATCCAAAAGTTTGCCAATGCAGGTCAGTTAGATGTCTACCTGATTTGCTCTTACAAATGTGGGCACAAATTTAATGGGCAGGTTGAGGGCACTTTAAAAATGTCCCTAATACCGATTCTAAGCCATCATACAAGTGTAAATCCAATCAGCGTTTCTTGGTACTAATAACCTGAACGAGCAGTGAATCTTCTATCAGAGAGACTGATGAGGCTTTCTGTATGCACCGACCTTCACCTCCAGAGTATAGATCCAGTAAGAATCAATTCTAGTAGTTTCTAGTAATAACTGACATTATTAGCCGTTAACGGCAACAGACTATTAAATGGAGGTAGTACACAGAGAACAGTGTACAAACTCAATAATCATCTGGACAAAGGCATCAGAGGAGATTCTCAGAGATAGTTGTCAGTGCTTTATTGTTATTCTGTGGTATCACACCCAGCATCTTGTCAGCCTCCCAAGTCAGGAGAGGAAAGAAATACCAATAGGTCACACATGGAGGGTTGTAGAATAGTAGACACCTCCTCCCAATTTCCTCTATCTGATAAACAAATCCTCATTTCCCCTTTCAGAAACCACCTTTGCTCACCTAGAATGGAACTTATTTTAACTCTGTTATTTGTGCCTCCTGCATACACCATAGTATTCCAGAGTGTGCAGACTTTTCAGAAAATTCACTGCTGTATCAAAGAGATGTTAACGCACACTCAGCTATAAGATGGATTTATATTAATCTTCCCACTAATTTATTGCATTCATAAACCTGGCTAGGAAAAATGCATGGTTTTTACATTGACACTCACAGGATAGTTTGTGACGCTGTGGGTGTGGTAGTTTGTTTATTTGTACCTTGTACCTTGATTTTACTTCTGAAATAGCCCTGGCATTACAAAAACATCTTTAAATGGCTGATCTGCAAATTACCATCAGATTTAAAGCAATACAATCAAGGTTGCTAGGGTAACATCTTAACCTGGCTTTTTATTTTCTTTTATCTGTTTTCAAACTTCATGTCATTTTTCATGCCATAGTTGATTTGTGGTGTTTCTCTCAAGGTGGGGAGGAAGCTGGAAGGAATGATTTTCCAAAGCAATTCTTTAATGCACTTTTCCATAAGACGACGTTCAAATGTAATGCTAGCAGTCCATCAGGCATTAGCAATGCTGCGTTAACAAGCCAACACGTTTGTATTAGGAATGAAATAAAGGACCCTGTTTTCAGAATACCATATGTGTGTCTACATGGTTACAATACAAGTGATTAGTGGGTGACTAGTGATGTACAGATGCCCAGCTCCAGACGCTTTAAAAGGGCCTGATTTTTAGAGGGCAAGCATTCAGTATTTTCTGGAGGTCAGGTGCCCTTTGAGGTGTCTCAGTTTAGATGCCCCAAAATTGAAGTACCTATTATCACTCATTCTTTTTGAAAATTTCGGTTCTGAATGCTCTGTCTAGCATTTAACATTCTAGGCTCAGATTTTCAAAGGAGCCTAAGGGAATTAGGTGCACAACTCCCTTAGACTTCTTTAAAAGAACCCAACCCTAATTATTTGCACACATAATTTAATCACTTCAGATGCGTGTGCAGTTGCATAAATTGTGCATGCAAGTGGATGCACTTCTGAGAGTAAGGGCCAAAATGGCAGGAGGTTCTGCTTTCTAGGTTCCAAAGGATCATTGGAAACCAAAGTGGAAAAAAATAAGTTGAAAATTTATGAAAAATCTTCTTTTTCCCAACCCAGTTCCAAGTCCTTGGTACATAGATCTCCAGTCAGAATTAATAATATTGCATATAGAAGGCTTTCAGGATTGGGCCTTAATGTCCTCCTGTCTATATAGCATGTAAAGATATTTGAATATTAATATCACCAACCCATTGTCTGTAGCTTAATGGTTGTTATCTTTCGTGATTTATACAGATTCGTTCTGATAAGGACAGTGAGATCCACATCAGGTATAGCATTACCGGAGTAGGAGCTGACCAGCCACCCATGGAAGTCTTCAGCATTGATCCTGTGTCAGGCAGAATGTATGTGACACGTCCAATGGACAGAGAAGAAAGGGCTTCCTACCATGTGAGTATATGACAATGTCTTTTTTTATGCATTGAACATGTATCCTCCTAGTTCACAGCATCTCTGCTCTAGAACAGAGCAAAAGGACTTTTTGGCTTGAATACACACAGAGATTTGGGTTCTTCCCTGAGTTTGAGGTTTGAACTCTCAAAGTCAAAGCAAAATGTAATCAAAATTGCTGGTTTTCAGCAGGTTTTACCTCATCGCTGAATGTTTTGTACAATTTAGATGTAGAACCCAGGACCCAACATGTTTGCTCAAAACTAGGGCCCAGGTTTGCATTTCAAGTTTATGAGGAAATGAGAAGAAGGCACGTGAATGTTGCCTAGTTCAAGAGTTGTTCATCATATATTTTTCACAGATCAGCTCTTTTCCCTGTGACTGAGAAAAGGACTAAGGCATTGTTTACATAGGTCTGGATTTTTCACACCCTGCAGCACACTAGCTATGCTGACCTAAGTTTTAAGTAGACGAGGCCTAAATTAAGCCAGTGTAAGGGCTGGCCTACACTATAAATTTGTCAGCTGAAGCCTAGGGCTGTGAAAAATTTCACACCAGTTGTGATGTGGTTAGACCAACTTAAGCCCCACTGTAAACTCTGCTAGGCTAATGGAAGAGTTCTTCTGTCAATCTGTTTCCCGCCTTTCAGAGTGGATTTATGACTGCAGTGGAAGAACCCTTTCCATCTCTGTAGTGTACAGCGCTATAGCGGTGCAACCACAGCTGTGCCACTGTAGAATTTCTAGTGAAAACATGGCCTGAGCCTGGTTTAAACTGACATAGTGTCCACACACAAAGTTACACTGATTTGGGGTAGATCTGTACTAGAAACACCACAATGGTGCAGCTATAGTATAGACACTACAGCAATAGAAGGTAGTTGCTGTAGTAAATCCATCTCTCCATGAGGCACTAGCTAGGTCAACAGAAGAATTCTTCTATCAACCTAATGGTGTCTACACTTGGGGCTTGGGTCAGTTTAACTGCATCAGACAGGGTGTGAAATTTTTCATAGCCCTGAGTGATGTACTTTAGTCATCCTAACTCGATAGTGTGGCCCTGGTTTATATGAGAGCTGGTCAACGTTGTATATGGACCAGGCCTAAAAGAATACGAGAAAACATCAACATTAGGGAGTCATGGGAAGTCCAACTTCGGTTGGCCATGTAGTAATTGTTATAGTCATTTCTCATCTTAAATCATCCAGAGTTGCTCGGACACAGACAGTATAGTGAAGGGGATCCTGCAAGTTCTTAAGAATGTAGATAAACTAATATTAAATACAAGGGAATTAATAAAGATTAATAATATCAAGATGTGCTTCCATAGACGCTACTGGTTCACAAAATGTTCTACTTGCAGAGTACCTACAGTGCAACTGGTTTTTGTGTTATAATCTACAGTACAATTACAAACACAAAATATTACAAAGTGTGACCAAACAGTAAATACAGTCAGTCAAACTGTATGAAAAAAATTATGTAGCTCCTCGCATGCCAGCTGCACAAAACTTCAGCGCTTCCTGCATCTATCCATTAGCTCTTTTCTACAGCAGCTACAAAAAGTTGTTTCATGGATTGCTTTGTATCAGAAATGACATATCTTTTGGCTACATAATAGTAATTGGTGGGGATGTTGTAATGTCAATGAAATGGTATGGGTTGGTATTCCTAACTGCTCTGTCAGAGATGCACATTTTATTAGATTTATCAGGTGTCCACTTAACCAGGGTGACAAAGCTTCTGGACAGGAATAGAAGGATAAAAAAAATAGATTACCTCTTTCATTGGATGGGTAGAGAAATTTCTCCTGTGTAAAAAGGAATCTGAAGCAAAATTATTTTACCCTCTGTGAACAAGAATAATTATTTTGTCTCCTGTACCCACGAAAATATGAAGAGGATTATTTTGAAAATGGAATATTTGAGATACAGCCTATGTCACTTCAGTGTTTTCGATATTGTTTCAGTGCTGCCGGGTCATTATAACAGCTCAGCTGATATAATTCACAAGCTAACACCTTTGATGGAGCCATTATGATGTCTAGTACCAGACACTCTCAGACAAAAAAACAAGACTTTGTCTCCCATAATAATGATTTATGTGGCCCATAATACAAAACGAATGTACTCTGTAAGTATATTTAGACCAGAAATTTCAGGAGAGCTTGGAAAAGGCTGCAGGGAGGTGACTTGTATCTCTTCCAAAAAGAAAAAACAATTTGAATTTCTAATACCTGGAATCAATGAGAACTTTTTAATCTCATTCAGGGGAGTGTCTCTTCTGGAAGGCAAGAGACCTAGGCATAACCGAACACAGCCACAGCCAAATTAAGGGATAATAAAGGACTGATAGGTATAATAAGCCCATTGCGGACAGGGGTAGCATCTGACACACAGCAAATGATGTATTTTGGCAGGGGTTGGACTAGATGACCCTTGCTATGGTTCTGTGATTCTATGTTTTAAATGGCTGTAAGCACATCAGTAGAAAGTGTTTATAGGTAATTAGAAACCAGGGTTATAAACAGACTTATTGGACTCTCTAGCAATTGATTCGTGATTTATTAAACCACGGATTATGCATTTATTTAACCCTGTGTAACCCATTTATAAATGTCCCCTTATATAAAGCAGTAATCCAAAACCCGGCAGTGAGGCCAATGTCCCAGAGTTATAGGAGGACAGAAGAGACATCAGGTGCATATGGACAAGACTTCACTGTATGGGACATAACTAGACCTGTTTGTGATTCTCTCTCTCTCTAAGCAACAAAGATAGAGGTCAGATCTTTAGCTGGTGTTAATCAACATAGCTCCATTATCATTATGATAGTTCCTAGGAGCCCCAGTCGTGACGTCCATTATGCTTCGTGCTGTACAAACAGAGAACAAAAAGTCTCTGTCCTGAAGAATTATTACTCCCTGTAGGTGGGTATACTGAGGAGGGATACACTAACTGGGAGGAAAAGGGAAGGGAGATGGAATACTGGAGGAAAGTGGAGCAGGCCGGGGAGAATAGGCAAAGTGGGCAGGTGTGACATGAAGTTCAATGGAAGAGGCTGTGAGAGCGGGAGTGGGGAAGAATTTCAGCAAACAGACAATCAGCACAAGCCAGAGAAAATCTAGCCAAAATTAGAGAAAGTTCCCCAAAGGACCAACAGTCCCTGCTTTGGCTGTTTCTGCCCTACCAGCTGGTGTCTCTGGCTGGTTCCTCTTTGTAGTTCTCCACCAAGCCTCACATGTTGGGAGAGGCAGTGTGTGGAAAGTGTAGTGTCCTCACATTGGGGAAGTCTCCTGTGCACCGCTCTAGGATCAGGGAGATGCTGAGGGAGGGGTGGCCCTGGCTGGATCCCGTTTTTCCTCCTCCCCTGCAATACAGCAGTCCCTCTTTGGTGGCTTCTGCCCTTGCTGGCATCCATGGCTCCAATGAAGTTGATTGGGCTTATGCCAATTTACCATAGCTGAGAGTCCTGCTGACAAGCACCAATGTTACTAGAGACAGGTCTGACCCCGATCCAGACACATCTGAACTATGGGAAAAATTGGATACAAATGCAGGTTTGGATCTGAATTTTACAACTCGGTTCATCTCTAGATATTATTGATACCTAATGAAGATTCTTCTTAGCTCACACAGTAAAGTCC